>CAJQZJ010033481.1:2238183-2261676 GCA_907164525.1 Lophiomys imhausi | reverse complement strand
CACACACACACACACACACACACACACACACACACACACACACACACTGAATACAGTATAATAATTACAATTAAATAATAAAAGCTCTTTGGAAGCCAGAATTGGCCAGGACTTGTGAGGCATTATTCACAAGCTGTCATGGAGAACTGGGAGTGAGAACTAGGAAAGTCCCCACAGGAACTGAGGTCCGTGACAGCTCTGGAACTCACTGCTGTGTAACAGAGGAAGTCCATGATATCTAATGACAAGTAAATTCACTGTCAGTCACTCACCACACAGTTGCAGGCCTGGGCCCTCTGCTGTGGTCTGGAGATATCAAGGCTGGCCAGCCCTGCCCTCTGGAAGTCAGCATCTAAGCCATCAGCAGATGGGTTAGCACTGTGGAGATTGGTTTCTGAGGGCAACAAGGGCAGGCATGTGTATCTGCCTTTTATGCCCCAGTACAAGGCATTTCCCCCAGATTAGTCTTCAAAATTTTTTTTTCTTTATTCAAAGCATTGTAAAGTCTTTCGTGTTATTGGACACTTTTTCAATGGTTTTTTTTTTTTTTGCGAAGAATTTTTAACCTATAGATACTTGAATAAATTCTCTCCCCTACTCCTGTCTTCCAAGCTCCACAACCATTATAATGCCTCTGGCCCACTCTACTTCATTCCTAATCTCAAGCTTCTTCTTTCATGCCTGTTTCAATTACTCTATTTTCTAACAACAAAATGCCACTTCAGAAAGGCACATTAACTGGCAACAGTCTCATCTGTGCCATATTTCTAATAACAATAACATGGAGGGACAGTTCTTCTTTAAGAAACAAATTGAATGTACATGTCTTATTATTTCTGAGGTTATGATCTCATTTAAAGATTATCACTAGAAACACTTAACAGTTCTTGCAAAGCACTACAGCTTTGGTTGTAGTGGAAATTAGTTGTGGAAATTCTTCACATCTTACACTGCTTAGTGTCATGGTAGGTAGTGGCTCTGCATGCTGAGATCGTTTTCATGCTGCAGCCTCGTGGTCAGGGACCAAACAAGGGTGGCCTGTCAAGGGCTCAGACACAGACCTAAGTGAACATGAGCTGTTCAGGGAAAATAGGCACAATTGGCTGTCCCAAAAGTCAGTGGCTGGGAGGAGAATGCCAAAAAAAGAAGGCAATCCCCGAGTTTGTGTGAGGTGAGGAACAAACAGAATTTCTGAATCAATGTATTTTTCATGTGTAGTAATAAATATCAGAAGATGATTTGACAGTTTAACTTAGATCATTAAAAGTCTCACCCCCAGGACTACTTGTGTAACTCAGCAGTAGATAGCTTGGCTACTATGCCTGAGGCCCTGGGCTAAATTCTTACCACACACACACACACACACACACACACACACACACACACACACACGCACACGCACACGCACACGCACACGCACACACACATGCACACACAAAGCCTTTTCAAGTTTGAAAAACAAATCTTTCTGCAAACTTTGTCTTTTGATTTAGTTACCTTATATTTGGAGACAAATGACACGAGGTAAGTAGTATATAGTGGCAAGGCAGCTTTAAGGCAATGGAAGACGAAGGAGACCAGTAAGCCACTGTGCCCTTCTGCTCCACCCCTCATTCCAGAACTGGACACAATACTGCATACAGTGCTCTTCAAAAACTTGGATGAAGGGCTGGGGTGGCACACACCTTTAATCTCAGCACTTGGAAGGCAGAGGCAGGAGGATCCCTGTGATTTTGAGGCCAGACTAGTCTACAGAGCTAGTTCTAGACAACCAAGGCTACACAAAGAAACCCTGTCTCAAAAAACCACAAACAAACAAACACCTTGGCCCGAACCCCCAAACTTCCCTGATGCCATCCAGCACATTTATTAGTGGCTCAGGAACACGGTTGCTAACATGTCCAAGACTACATACTTGGTTTTAGTGCTGTCTTCTACCCCCTTTCCAGCTAGGTATATCAAACATACCACTTCTCTTCTCTGAGTCTCTTTCCTCATCTGCAAAATCAGGATTCTCTTGGGAGTGACTGGGAATGAATGTTCTGGGTGTGTCAGGAATTACAGACATGTTCTTGGCCTGGGACTCTGAACATAGCATCAGGTGCAGAAGAGAAAGATGGAGAGAGGTCAGCCCTGACTCTTCTTCTCTCCTGCAGTGGCCTGCAGGAAGGCTCTGGACAGCACCACAGTGGCAGCTCATGAGTCAGAGATCTACTGTAAGGTCTGCTATGGGCGCAGGTATGGCCCCAAGGGGATCGGGTTTGGACAAGGCGCTGGCTGCCTCAGCACAGACACAGGAGAGCACCTCGGCCTGCAGTTCCAACAGTAAGTTATTGCTGGGCTTCTTCCTTCTCTGAAGGTCTCCAATTATCAAGATGGTTCATTCTGTTCCCATAGCAACATTTTCTAGAAGTGGGAGAATGGACTCTATTGTTGACTTGCCAACAATAGGAATACTCACTCTGACCAAGTCCTAACAATGTGTTGTTTCTCTGAAGACTTTCTTTAAATTACCTGCCTTTCTAAAGGGCAATTACTTTTACATGATGGTCCTCGGTTTGCATGTCAAGAGAAAACCAAGAATGTACAGATGTTCCATTATTTGACCTCTGCAAAGACTCCATGGAGTCTCTTTTCTTCCCTTTGAGAGCTTCTGTGTAAATCACATCAATGCAGCTGGAAAGTAATGGTCATTCTCTGTGATTGTCATTAAGGATTTCTTTCTTAAGATGTAAGAGGAGTAACATCTGCAATGCAAGGGGAAAGCTGCGGGATGAGCCTCTGCAGGAAATAATCAATTACAATGGTTTTGTGGGCCTCCTTGGCTGCCCACTGCCCATACAGTGCTGATGTTCCCCAACACAATCCTAAGGGTGTGGGAAATCACAATGTATGGCTCCCCTGATTTCCCTGCTGGTCACCACTGACCATGAGCCAGAATTGAAAACAGTCTGATGGTGGCTGGTCCACAGCTGCTGTCTGGCCAGCTGGTATTTGTCTGGGCTTACCCCTGTGGTTATTGACCAAAAAGACTAGATGAACTGAGTAGGTCCCTCAGGGAGCAGTCTGACATATGGTCTCCACCATAGGGACTGGAAAAGCCAAGGGATGCATGCTCACATGTTAACTAGGGGCCTTCTCTTTATTCTTTCACATACTCCCCATCCAAGCTGGAGACCTTTTGTTAAAGACAAGGAGGTGATGCCAACAATGTTCTGTGTTGCATTATGTAAAGCCTACTTTCTGCCATGGGGAAAATAGTGAAAAGCCCTTGGAAGCATGGGTTTCTTCCTAGCTCCACCAGCAGGAGATGCCTAGTCTTATAATTGTCCAGAGCCCCCTCTTTTCCCACTATCCATATCCACTTCAAACACTGGTAAGGCTCAGGAGATACCAAGTATGAGGGAACATCAAAGACTAACGACATATGGAGCTGAGTCTTTGCCTCTCTTTTGGATACTGCTCACAAGGGGGCAGATGACTTTAGGATGAATGGCAAGGGGTAAATTGTAAAAATAAGGTGTGCAGCAATCTTGACCTACAGTGTTCTTCACTCAGATAATCAGCTGGCTTCATGATAGCACAGAGAAATCTGAAGAAGAAAGCAAATCAGTAACAGCACAATAACAGCACACAACCACGCACAGAACACCCTCTGGAGCGTGAAGGCAAAGGTGTGAAACCTTTAAAGCTAACACACATTTGCCCATCCACACCAACAGGTGCTGCGTTCAGTGCTTCCACACAATCACCCTAGTCAAGCATCACAACAGCCCCGGCAGGTCCCATGGCCACCCCCACTCTCCAGATGAAGAGAAAGGCACAGTGGAGTGAGGCACGTTACGAGAGACACAATTTTCATGCCGTGTGCCAAGGGACGTCTTCTTTTAATTTGTTGTCTCCACCAGATCCCCAAAGCCTGCACGCGCAGCTACCACGAGCAACCCTTCTAAGTTCTCTGCGAAGTTTGGAGAATCAGAGAAGTGCCCACGGTGTGGGAAGTCGGTGTACGCTGCTGAGAAGGTCATGGGAGGTGGCAAGGTGAGGATGTCTGGGCGAGCCAAAAACTGCTTCTCGTCTCCATTGGATTTGTGGAAGAAATGAAAGCGGGGACTGTGGTTGGGGACCAGACCTTTCCTCTTCCTCAGTTCCCATAACCTGTTTAGAAACCATACATGCCCCCCTTTTCCCAGTTTTGTAACTGTTGCCTAGGGCCTTTGAGAACTACAACTAGTGCAGTTTGTCACAATAAGATGTTTTTAAAATTGTGGTGCAACTTAGGATGGGAGCTGAGTTGGATATAAACCTTTAAACTCATAGAAATGGTTGGACAGTAGAATGTTAAAGTCAGGGGCCAAATACGTATGGACTGGACATTGGAAATGTATGCTAAGCCACATAACTCTCATAATTGTGGCCTAATTATTTTTGTTGTTTTGTATTGTATTTGTTGTTATAAGAGAAAGAGCCATTTGTTGGACTGAAGGGGGGAGCTGTTAGGGGAAAAAAGATATACCTTAAACTTAAAAAAAGAAAAGGAAGTGGTTGGGGGTGTGTGAGGGGGAAGAGGGTGGAAGGTGGGACTGGAGGGGCAAGTAGGGAGGGGATTGTGATTGAGATGTAACTTGAAGAAAAAAAAATAAAAAAAAGTTAATGTACTGGGGTCAGGGGAGGCATGCAGCTTAGCTTTGTGGATATAAAGGTACACAAGTTCCTTTTCACCTTCCCATAATTCTGTGTCCAATCTCTCTAGAGGTGTCAGCCCTGGAAACCCATCACCACAGTGTAACTCAACCTGATTCTGCTATCCCACAATTTCACTTCTACATGTCCTGGCTCGTGGGAAAGCCATCAAGCACACACAGAAACGCACAATGCCCTAAGAATTCTGTTTCAAAAGCTCACCAAAGGAACTGTACCCAGGGAAAGAAAAGTTGTGTTTGTTCTAAATATGGGAAAGGGGAGCCCTGAAGAGATCTAACTTGAAGTTTAGGGCTGTCCCCACACAAAGACCAGCCATTTGTAGACATACAAGAAGCAACAGGCCATGCTTGGCAGACAGTGATATCTAAGAGAGAAGTGGCCTACCAGAAGCCACGCCATGCACTTCTCTCCATCTAAGTCACAGAATGAAAAGGCTGGCTTGCCTGGATAATTGCCTCATTTTTCACCTTTCACTTTCTTGAACTTTGTATGTAATATGAACATCACCACTGCCCCATGGGCAAGTCCTTCTTGACTAGTTTGTTCCTGGATCTTGTCACTCTGGGGAAGCCCTTTCCTGTTGAGTTTATTCTGAAGAAGCACACATACATACAAGTCATCATTATAAATCCACTAGCAGGTCGGGCGTGGTGGCGCATGCCTTTTATCCCAGCACTTGGGAGGTAGAGGCAGGCGGATCTCTGTGAGTTCAAGGCTAACCTGGCCTACAAAGAAGTGAGTTCTGGACAGCCAAGGATACACAGAGAAACCTTGTCTCAAAAACCCAAAAATAAATAAATAAATAAACAAACAAACAAACAAACAAACAAATAAATAAATAATTTCACTAGCACAGTTCTAAGAATTGCTGGTTAAAGCCATTACATCTTAGTTTCTTGGAAGCCCTGGCATTATTAGTTGAGGGCCCTGTTACATAAGAGAAAGGCCAGGGCAAAGGCACTGGTTTGTGTGCTGCTGGTCAATGGGCTTGAAGAACTACAATGTGATGTCCCTGATAACTCTCCTTTGACTCCCAGCCTTGGCACAAGACCTGCTTCCGCTGCGCCATCTGTGGGAAGAGTCTAGAATCCACAAACGTCACTGACAAGGATGGGGAGCTTTATTGCAAAGGTAAGTGGTTGTACCCTTTCTTGATGTTTCTTTTCCCAAGGGCCTGAGGGGAGGGGAAGCTGTGCCATGCTTAGAGGCCTGCCTATGTCTGCCAGGAGTCAGGCTACTCAGCTTGGCAGTTTGGGTTCTTGGAAGGAAGCAAAAACCACCCAAGGGAAACGGTGCAGCTACTGGCCCCAGCTCTGGGCTTTCCCACTGTAAGTTTTCAGATGCTCAGGGGTTCAGGACCACAGGTACCTAGAAGAGAGATTAGGAAAAATGGTGTCATGTGTTAGGCCTATTCAAAGAGTATCATAGTCCTTTCTGAAAACCCAAATGTCTCTCTTCTCATGGGTGATAGATAGGGGCGCCTGGCTGAGGGGAAGATCACTCTGGCCTCACCTACTTGGTTCCCTCTCTCCTGACGTTTGCTTCTGATGTTGCAAGCCACTTAGCAACCACAAGGATAGAGCCGTCTTTTGTCCTGAATCTTGCAGTTCTGCCCTCAGCAGCATCCACAAACCCATGGTCCTATGTAGAGGGAGAGGCCCAGCTCCCTCCTGACACCAAGAAAAGAAAGGACACACTGTCCTCAACTCTGCAACATCATCACCTAATGATGGGTTTCAAGAGTCTTCAAATGCTTGTGGTGGAGGGGAAGACTGAGGGAGTAAGGGTGGGGGGGTCTGAAAATAGCTGATTGAGACTAGTTACCAGGTGTAGCAACACATACCTGTAATCTCCATACCTGGCAGGCAGAAGCAAGTAGATACCAAGTTCAAGGCCAAGATGGATTGTTCAACTGTCTCAAACAGACCAAAGACCATTGCCAACACTTTCCCCATGAGGACACAGGGCAGGAGTTTACTTACTGTCTGGCAGGTGTAGGAGATATATAGGCTTTCCTCAGGGGAAAGCAACCAGTGGGAGTGATTCTAAAGACCGTCCTCTGGGCTTGAAGGGTGATGTGCATGTGGGAAAGGGAGTTCCAGGAAAACGGAACAGCATCCTCCTAGGAAGGACATTACAGTACATTACAGGAACTGCAAGCAGTTCGGAGTGCCTGGTGGGCACAGCAAGTGGAAGGCTGGGCAGGCAATTCTAGCTGGTTTACGGGGACTATCATACAAGAAAGTGGCAGCAACATTGTGAAGTGCAAAAACATACAAGCAATGATTATTAGCAAATCTAAATACAGCTTTGTTTCTTTTAAAGTTAAATTTACCAACGCAGGGCTTAAAATAGCAATGCTAATCCATATATTCTCTCATCTTCTGGTTCCCAGTTTGCTATGCCAAAAATTTTGGCCCCACAGGCATTGGGTTTGGAGGCCTTACACAGCAAGTGGAGAAGAAAGAGTGAAAAGGTGTGCTTTCTCACAACCCTTCCAGTCAACAGCAGTGCCAAGTAATCCCTCAGATGTAGAGTTTGTCCCAAACAGCCTCCTTTGTAGCTGGACAGCATTTGTCTTCAGGAGCAGTCATAGGCTGCCCCTGAAGTAACAGGAGACCTCTGGAAGAAAACACTGGAAATGTAATCTGCAACAGATGCTTCGTTATTTACTATTCTTGGGGTGGGAGAGGCAATAAATGTTTTAGTGGTACCATCTCTATCTCTGTCTTCTTTGCAGAGAAGGGAAGGGTAGAGAGAAAGAAAATTAGTTTTAAAAATTAGCTGCATAGGATGAATTTCAATATCAGCCATGAAAAGAGATGAGAAAAAGAGGTAAAGGAAGACAGTGTTCCAGGGTCTGGCATGGAAGCAACTTCCTCATAACCGAAGGTAAAGAAGAAAACTGGAGGTCTGAGGAAATAGAGAACATGAAAGCAAATTCTAAGAAAAAAAATCAAAACTACTAAAATGAGTGAAAGGCTGATTCTTTTGTCTTATTGTGCGCTTTGCAAAACTGAGGAAAGTGGGAAATAACAACAAAGCTTGGCTCTGTGTTACAAATGACAGGATGGTTTTCTCTTATTCTACAATTCCCTAGGGTTTAGCAATTTTCTTAAAACTTCTCTTACACCAAATTGCTGGCCTCACTAATGAAACAGAGCCAACTGGACATGTCTTTCTCTGCCTCTTCAGTGGCTTCAAAGTATGTATCTTCTTTAAGTAACCACACCATTTCCCCCAGTTTCCTCAATTACTTGGAAAGCAAATATAAAAATGTAAATCTCTTGGTAAAAGTGATGAACACCACACAAAACCATCAATTTCTCTGTGCTCCAAGTTTCAAGAAAGAATAACTTTTTAAAAAGTAGTCATGTCAGGGTGATGGTGGCGCACACCTTTAATGCAAGCACTCGGGAGGCAGAGGCAGGGGAATCTGTGAGTTCAGAGGCCAGTCTGGTCTACAGAGTGAGTACCAGGACAGCCAGGGCTACACAGAGAAACCCTGTCTCGAAAAATAGAACAATACCCCCACCCCCCACCAGGAACCAAAATAACAACAAGAACAACAACAAAACCAAGTAGTCACTCAGCTTATGGCCTGACTTGGACAACTGGACCTGTGTAGCTTTTAAGAGGAATATACTATTTTGGCTTGTCATAGACTCCAGGCTTGTCCAGGAGTCAGTCACATGTGTGCCATAACCACAGGACACTGCAACTTGTCTTTCTCTGCTGCTTTTCAGACACCAGCCCCACCAAGTATGCACCCAGGAGACAGAAGCTAAAATAAATCTCTGTCCCCCATTAGCTTTGCCCTCTCCCTCATCCTCTGCCCCTACTCCCCAAGCCTCTTTGCTTCTGACTCAAGGGTATTTCTATGACACATCTCTCCACTCCCATTTGGTCTGTTATTAGTTCACGGGGCTGTTGTACAACAGACTGGGTGGCTCAACCAATAGAAAACTTCTCCCATGTCGGAGGCTGAAAGTCCATGATCAAGGGGTGAAAATGATTGGCTTCTTTTAAGTATCATTCCTTGGCTTATCCACGCTACCTCCTGTCTTCACACGGTCTTCCCACCCAGTGTGTCTATGTCCTGTAGCTGGTTCTTAATCCTTAAGACACCAGAGTGAATGAAGGCCTATCCATATGATCTGCTCCAGCCCAAATTTCTTCTTTAAAGGCTTTATCTCCAAATACAGTCACATTCTGAGGGATTAGACATGAGGACTTCACATGTCAATTCTGGGGAGATAATTCCACCCAGTAAAAGCCTATTATATAAGACCATCACAAGCTGGCCACAGTCTGACCCTTCAACTTAGCCTCCCTACCAAGTTCCAGCTACACTCAGATTTAAATCTGTCCTAACATGCCCAGTACTCTCTGCTCACCATGTCTTTACTAATGCTCTTCTTTCTGCTTGAAATTCCTAGAAAATGGAAACCCTCTTCTTTATTCCTTAACCTAACTCCTTAACTTGGTAAACTCCCATCCATCAAGGCCCAAGTCAAATGCTTTACAAAGTACTTTTCCAAGTACCCGAGTGGATGAACTTAGCTGTGTACCCCCACAGCTGCTACACTCTGCTGGCAGAATTTCCATTTGCATCCTTGTTAGAACATGATGTCCTTTCATTTATAACAAATTAAAGGCATTCCATAAACATTTGTTGAATACAATGGAAGAGAACAGAAGCCACACAAAACATAGGATGTGCTAGAACTGAAAAGGCACACAATGAAGAAACTTAAGAAGAAAATAAAAGAACCCCATGGTGGACACGAGTTCTCTACTTCCCCGCATACCCAAATACACTACATTTCCCAGACTCCTTTTTTACTGTCTAGGAACAGTACTGATGGGGTTAGCCAACTGAGTATTGTCTGCCCCAGTTTCTTGCAAGTCTTCATACTCTCTCCACACCTCTAGATGCAGAAAGCCCATTAGATATGTAAACATTCAATAATGGTGGGTCTCTGAATGAAAGGACATCTGCTGAGAGCTAGACGGTGACACAAAAATGAGCTTTAGGCTGTGTTTAGATACCAGTACTGAGGGTATTTAAAGCCATTGAAGAGACAGTTATTATCAGATTAACTACTTCCACTAATGCACAGTAGAAGCACCAAAATCACTATGACAAAGTTATCCTACTTCCTGCCTGTTGCTTTGGTGCCCACCCTGTCCTTTGTAAACAGTACCATTCACAATCCCTTGACAGTATCCACTGAGCCTATCCTTGGCCTCTAAATTCTAAAGTCCTATTTGCATTCCTCTGAATGGCTTTTAATGTTTGCTACCTTATACTATAGTTTCATTCATATTAGCTTTCCCTCTGTCTTTTACAAAGATCATAATAGCTCAAATCACTGTGGAATAACCTACAGATACAGGAAACGAACTTTCCATCTGTAAAGACCTGGAATACGGTGGTTCTGAAGGTCTCAGGAGGAAAATTTGAATTTGGGTTCTGGCCTCTTACCTAGTCTTTATTCTGATCTAAATGGTCTGTGGACAACCTGGGAGAACTTATTTGGTAGGTGTGGTGGCTTGAATGAAAATAACCCCCATAGGTCCACAGGGAGTGGCACTATTAGGAGCTGTGGCCTTGTTGGAGTAGGTGTGGCTTTGTTGGAGAAAGTGTGTCACTGGGGGTGGGTTTTGAGGCTTCATAAGCTCAAGCCAGGCCCACTGGCTCACTCCTTTTGCTGCCTGTGGATCCAGATGTAGAACTCTCAGCTACATCAACAGCATCATGTCAGCCTGCACACTGTTATGCTTTCTGCCATGATGATAATGGACTAATCCTCCAAACTGTAAGTCAGCCCCAATTAAAGGTTTTCTTTCATAAGAGTTGCCACGGTCATGGTGTCTCCTCACAGCAATAAAACTCTGAGACAGTAGGGGTTGGTGAGAAAGAGAGAGAATATAGCTTGGGAAAGTCCTTTCCACCGTCTGAGAATCTGAGTCTTCAAATATGACTCTGATCATATCTTGACTTACTTAAAAACTCCTTACTTCATTTGACACGTTAATTCAAATATTTATTTCATGAACACTGTACTAGGCAATACTGTAGGTGACTGGCACTCTGTAGGGCAACTACACTAAACATCCACATGAGCCTGGAGAAGATACTCACTTCTTTTGCATTTAGTTCCTTCCTAGAAGGAGCAAGGATCCTTGAAGAACTGAACAGTGGCCCAGAGCAACACTCCTACAAAAAACAGTATCATTCAGGAGTTTATAGGCCATGATGAGAAATTTAGCTTTCATCCCATGACAAGAACCCAAGGAAGGATTCAGTGAGAAAAGTAAACTGTACCAAATCAGTACACTAGAACAAGGGAAATCAGTAGTTACAATCACTAGTCAACTAATATTTTAATGGAACTGGGTAAGAACCAAGATGAATATTTAAGACTTCATGCATTCAAATTCTAAGAGGGAAATTAAGTAAAATATTGCTTACTGGCATCAACAGTAATTTCAACTCATTCCTAATCATGAATTAGCTTCACTATGTCTGTCAATCTATCTTCTCAAGATTCTCAAGATGTTAAGCATCAGAAACTAAGTCTCGAGTATTAAAAAAATGTTTTTATTAAGTGTGAAAGCAAACAGGTACATCTATTTAAATACTTTTTACATATTTATAGATACAACAAATAACTTATCAAAAATTACAAGTTTAAAGAGTACTATTTTTAAAAAGCCAATATAATATCTGAAAATACTCTATTTTTATCCATAATCAGTGACTATTATGTTTTTTTTTTAAAGTAACTCATTTTCTTGGGGAAAATACGAAAGTTTTTTAAAGATGTCTTCCAGATTGCTCAGTAACAGGCCCTCTTTCTAGTTTGACTGAAGGTACACATGCTCTTTCTTGCTGAGGACAGTGTTTCCACAGAGCTTTTGACTGAGGTGAGCTCAGTATCTCATCCACCTTCAGATCTCAGAGCACCAACAAAAACAACAACACACCAGAGTGTGCTTCCACATGCTTTTCTTCATACGGAGCGAAGAACTTTCTCTTTGGCTGGGTGGAAAACCATGGTATACTGGGATGTCCAGTCTATTATGCAGGGCTTCACTAAGCCAAAGCAGCCACACTGAAAGAAATCTGCCAGGTTCTGTGTGAATCCAAGGCTGCCAGAAGAGAAGAGAAGACAGCTCACCACAGGGCCTGTGCTGCCTCCAACAGGCCTACATGTTCTGACCCGGACCTACGTGTTCGCTGAGCATGTGCACTACCACACCCTCTAGGGACCTTTGCAAAGTTAAGAGGTAAGCAAGTTCCTGGTCTGGAACCCTAAAGCTGAAACCTAAGTCCATTTGTGGACCGGACTTGCTATTGTGAGGTCCCCTGACACCAGGTCAACAACTCACGTGTATTTCTTTTCATCACTTCCCTCTGTTACTAAGTTTACTCCTATTCTCACTACACTTTATCTGAAAGCTCAAAAGGCCAGAGCTGTAACCAGAAAGGTAAGGAAGGGTAATTCCTAAATCTTCTACATAGCTCTCTGAATGGTATCCCTGTCCCAGTTTCTTCCAATTTACCTGACACACTGGAGACTGTCTTGGCTTGCAGAACCCTTGATACATTCACAACCTCTAACCTCGCAGACTTAAAACCCTTTCAAGATACTCTGCCCAGAGGATCACATCTAAATTCCTCATTTCTGTATTCAAGACTATATTCCACACTATCCTCAAGGCTTACTTCCCCAAACCCAGCTCTGCAAACCTCCCACACCCTGTGCTGGCTGTTTTTCCATGATTATGAACTGTGGCCCTGGAACACACACTCCCTCACCCTTATCTCCTGCTGATTCTCAAGGTCTAGCCAATATTGCAGTCTCCGTAGAACCTCCATGACTGTAACTGTCTTCAGCATCACTTTTTCTCCATCAAATTCCTGAAAGACTTCTATCTTACTCCAGCACATGGAATAATTAACTTTAATGCATACACCCATGCCCTATCTTTATGCTAATGCCAATCTACACACACCACACTGTGTATGTACCCCTAGTCCATGCTGCTGCTAGAATGGCTGTGCTCTACATGAGTGCCATGCTGCTGTAAAGGGTTAACTTAACCAGAGAGGGTGCAGGTATAGAACTGATTGAGTGACATACTGGGAATCACAGGGATGCTACTGAATAAAACTAACAAGTGGACAAAAAAAATAAGATCTTGATTTGGGCAAGAATTTGGGGCTAGCCTCAAAGTGGCTCTACGGTCTTTAGTTCCTTGGCCTCACGCTTTTATCATTAACAAATAACCCCGAGCTCTCATCTGGGCTGCCCCATGGAGACTTCTCCAGGTCTGGCTGCTCTTCCTCCCTTCTCTATCAGATCCTGCCTGACATAGCTTCTATTTCTACCACAAGACTTCTGTACTTTAAAGGTTTCCTCCCCACTTTTTGAGGCAGGGTCTTATATAGTAAGACCCTGGCTGGCCTGGAACTTTCTAGGTAGACTAGACTGGCCTCAAACTCAAGAGATTCATCTGCCTCTGCCTCCTGAGTGTTAGGATTAAAGGCGTGTGTCACCACCTCTGGCCTACGTCTAGACGTCAATAAAGCAATAACATTCCTCTAGCTATACCATCAAGATACAGATTTAGTTTTGAGTGGTCACCACCAGCTTTACACTACTCTCCAGTCCTGGCTGTAGCCATCTCTTCTGTCCTCCATAAATCCGCACTGTAATCCTGAACCAATCTCTGCTTCCCTTGTCTAACAGCCTAACACCAAGACCATGCTCTGAAACAGACTGCTCTTGAGATATGCAGTGAGTGTTCAAATCCCTTTAGAGCTCTGGGTCACCTCTGTCATACTTACACCCAGCCTCCAAGACACTGATGTAGGTGACAGGGAGATAAGCTTCAGAGCCTGGTCTTTCATATCACAAGATCAGAGTTCTTACAAAGCACTCTAATTTTTAAATTGGGGACAGGTTTTACAGAGCCAATGTTCTAAGGACACATATCCCAAATCTAAAAACATATCTTTTCCCTGATACTGGTGGGCACATAACAAAGAAACTGGGGCTAGAAAGTCATGCTGAAGTTCAGGCAAAGCATACTACCTAATGTTTTCCACAAAGAACCCTGTGGCTGGCTTGTCAGCCACATGCTTAGCTATCTTATGCTGACTCCTTGCCAGCAACACACAACCTTGTGATCACTTGGTTCAACTGGAGAGTCCCCATCTTGGCAAAACTTCAAAGTAACTTATATTTGCGCTGAGTCCAGTAGATTGAATTCCTGACCCAACTAGGCATATGACCTTATCACTTAAAACCTAACTCTGAGGCTTCCAAGAAAGACAGGCTCAGCTCCACCAGATAGTAGGTTAGAAAGTGGAACTAGGTCAGGAAATCAGTAGCTGGGAATCTTCCAAGGACTTGGTGACCAGATCAGAACTCACTTACTTGTATGGTGTCTTCCTGAGGGACACGGTCTGTTTCATGTGCCTGCTCTGCTTTAACAGGCTGATTCTCTCATGGGAGGTTAGACCCAGAAATGCAATCTGAAGAAGATGGAGGTATATCAAGAATTACCACATCATGGGTCTATTACTCTTAAAAGTGCATTAAAGGATGATGGCAAACATTTAGTATTCTACAAAGACAACACTCCCCCAGACTTCTAGCGAAAGATCATGTTGAAGACAAAGATTCACAACCTTAAACTGTATTGCGCCATGTAAATGTAATATCTAGACTTACTGTCTAAGGTTTATTAACACTCAAGAAAGCACTGTACACTGACTCAGAACTATCAAATAACTTCATTAATTCCAGCCATATCTTGTGGCCATATTTAGATTTCAACACAGGATCACACATATGTTGAACAAATGAAACAGGGCAAGGTAGTTTTAATGCAATTATCACAGTTCTAAATTCTGAGCTTTTCTTTAAAAAGGAGCTAAAGAAAAAAGGTTAATATACTAAAGGGAAGAACATCCAAACTCATAAATTTGAAGAGTAAGGACTAAGGTGATTAAAAAACTCTTACATCATTACAGACCACAGCAGTTTCACGGGCTAGCTAGTCTAAATCTTAAACACCCCAATTTCCAATCTGTAAAATGGAGTTATCACAGCACCCACATCACACTGTATTAAGGATCTGATATAACATACCTAAGATGTATGCTGAGGATTAGAGAGCTGAAATAAGTGTTCTAAGGCCACAGAGCTGAGAGAGAGGCAGGTCAGTGAGAGAACACAGCTTCTGCTCCCTACCAACAACCTGCTTGCTCAGTTTGATGCGGTTAAAACTATCTTAAATCAGAGTATCCAGGAAATCAACATTTTCAAAGAACTGGATTGTTTTGTCCCTTAAATAAACAATTGTGAAATTCTTGTTTGTGCAAATTATCTGAAACCTTTAGTCCATTTTTTCTTCCTTAGTACAGACAAATATTTCAATCTTTCTTTAAATATCAATGCTATCATCTGTTTGTTTTGGAGACAGGTTTTGCTATGCAGCCCAAACTGGCCTTGAACTTCTAATTTTCATGTTTTAACCTCTTGGGACCTTGCAGTACAGGTGTACCTTAGCTATTAAGGATGTCTGAATCTCATACATACCTTGTCACTAGACCTCTGGCCAGAGGGAAGGCGCTCTACCTTTGTTAGACATCATTTCTTCATCCATAAAATAGAGCTACTACTTTGGTATGTTCCCTGCCTCAGGTGTTCAAGATGTGTAAATGCTTTGGAAAATGTGCCTGTATATGTCAGTAGTAAATATGTGAGAACTCCCTGATGATATTGACTCTTACCACCCGATGGCTGATGTCAGGAGGACAGGGGAATGCTCAGTTTCGTTGGTGTTAACTCCTTTCCTTAGCATTTTCCTTCCTGACTTCCTTCTTTGTCCTTTTACTTCTGTCATTATTTCCCCCATAAAAGTGGAATCTGCTCTGCTTTTGCTGAGTAACATTCTGAATCCCAGTCTTAATAACTGGCTAAAAATGATCAGTGCTGCCCTTTTCATGCAGGTAGCCCATAGCAACGGGGCACAGGATAGGGTAGGAAGCTCTGCCTTAGACTGAAGCTGTTACTGCCCTGGCGTGTGAACTTTCTCAACACATGGTCACCCCATCCACTGGCTAGTGGTCTTTCATCTTCCCCTGTCTTGCATCTACCTAAGCACTGCATAAGGTAACAGAACTGGAAGAACTGAAGAAAGTAACTGCTTTGCATTTGTGTAATACTTTACAGTTTATATCATTTTTTCACACACTACATAGCTTAAATATAAGATGAAAAGAACCCTGATTGGGACTGTGAGAGGAACTGAAGTCTCCAGCTCTGACTTCACCACTTGCTGGGTGACTTGAGCAACTCAATTCACTTCTCTGTACCATAAAATTAAAAGGCCAGAATACACCATTCCTGAGTGGGTACAGCCTCAGCAAGTAACTTATTATTCCAACCTTTAAGTTGTCTGTGAGAAAAGATGGGCATTATTATCCTCATCTTCCAGACAAGGAAACTAAAACTGAAGAGTGGGAAATGACAGGCTAGACTGTAGAGGGAGCCCTGAAGGTAGAAATGGATGCTAGTCTTCTGATTTTAAGGTCAAGTTCTTCTACCCAACTGTGAGTCATTGAAAATTGCATTCAGAGCCGGGCAGTGGTGGCGCACGCCTTTAATCCCAGCACTTGGGAGGCAGAGGCAGGCGGATCTTTGTGAGTTCGAGGCCAGCCTGGTCTACAAAGTGAGTCCAGGACAGCCAGAGATATTCAGAGAAACCCTGTCTCGAAAAACCAAAAAAAAAAAAAAAAAAAAAGAAAATTGCATTCAGGGCCATAATGAGAAATACCTGAAAGAGTTGATTTATTAATAAAAATGTTGACCATGAGAAATGGAAAGTTGCTAGCATGAAGATATACAACACCCAGGGAGAACAGGCCACTATCTGATTGAGGTAGGTCCATAGTCCATCTTCCTTGAATGTTGTGGCACAATGATTTGACCAGTCTGTAAATCCACAAAGGGGGAAAAAGCATTATTAACAATGGCAAAAAATTAGTTATCCTCCAAGAAGATGAAAATTATATAGTTCTATTTAGGGAGAAATGATAGACAACAGCGTAGATCAGAATTCAACTTTAGGGATAGGGAGAGTAGCTTAGGGTGGAAAGTATCTTAATGTGTGTGTCGTCCTGGGTCCAAGAGTCAAGCATTGAAAGTAAAGCAGAACAACAAAAACAGAAGTAGAAATCCAACTCAGGAGTTTACTTTCTAAATGCTGGTTCAGCTACTGGCGAGGAGAACAGGCCTGGAGTGGTAGTGAGGCTTTGATGGCACAACATAAAAAAAAAACTTCACTAAGAACAGCACACTCGCTGGGCGGTGGTGGCGCACGCCTTTAATCCCAGCACTTGGGAGGCAGAGGCAGGTGGATCTTTGTGAGTTCGAGGCCAGCCTGGTCTACAAAGCTAGTCCAGGACAGCCAGAGGTATTCAGAGAAACCCTGTCTCGAAAAAGAAAAAAAAAAAAAAAGAACAGCACACTTAGCATTAAATACACTGAAGGCTCTGATGACCACGATTGTTGTGCACTCAATACATAAACAAGCATCCAAACACCTTCAGGACACAACCTGGGATCGGGAGCCAGGCCTGGTGCACCTCTGCCATTAGCCTGATTCATAATCCTCTTAGGAAGAAAGGCCAGGATAAAGAGTCTCACAAGACAGACCAGTCCAGCACAATACAAAGCAAGATTCAAACAGTCACTGCCCACTTTCTCCTTCAGGGAATCTACATGCCAATTACAAGAGTGGCCATGATTTTGACCCCTAACCCATAAGCTGAGAGCAGGAGCAAGGAGAAAACAGACAGGAAGCGGTAGAAACCAGGAAACAGATCTTCAAGGTCATGAGGCTCACAGGCACCATGACAGTACATAAAGTGTAGATTACTTCTGAAGTGAGAATTCTGTAGATTTGCACTTTGATGTTTTACAAAGCCCTCTGACAATCTGTAAGCAATTTCAGACATTTCCCCAAAAGCAGCATGAGCATCTCCTGGGACAGGAAGAAAATGAGTCCAAGACTGTCCATTTCCGTCTTGAACATCTATTTTTCTTTTTTGATTCCTAACCATCTTTCATGAATATGCCTAAAGCAGCGTAAAAGCCAAGTAACAATCAAGGCAACACATTAAAGCAAATGACACTTTTGGAGCTTCTCATTAGGATAGCAAAGGAAGATCCATGGAAAAAAGAAAGAGAAAGAATATAATTTCCACAGCAGGTGGAAGAAACAGCTGTTGAATGAGGAGAACATCCAGCTTCTTTTAGCATATGGATTTCTATGGCTTCCTGGTGAGATTGTTTTTTTTTTATTATTACAGCATCACCTACAGTGAAGCACTCACAGTGACTTCGGATTTAGCATCAATAACATGGCTACAAGTGGCCATCTATATTACCTCATGCAAGGTCCATGCTGGTGCAGCCTTCCCATGTAGTCAATGGTCAATCACAGGAAACTGCCCCATCCTGCCTTTTATTGAAAAGATTTTTCCCCCTCACATAATATGTCCTGATTATGGCTTTCCATCTCTTTACTCCTCCCAATTCTTCTCTACTTCCCTTCCATCCAAATCCACTCTCTTTCATGAAAGGGAATTCTTACTGTTGTACACCAGCCATTTTCATCTTTAGGTAGCCCTGACACTTATACACCCCTTCCTGATACAATGTAATACCTTTCTCCCTGAAACTGGTAGGGTGCTGACTTTCTGATTCACCTCATAAGAGATGAAGTGGACAGAGGCTGAGCTGAGACAGAAGCAAGTGACGGTGGTCATATGAGGAGGGATATAGCACAACTCTAGATGACAACATGAATGGTAAGCAGAGGAGGAAAGTGTGGCAATGAGGCCTTGTTCAGAAAAACGGAGCACAGACTCATGTTTACTGTCTGGAAACAATGAAAATGAAACATCTGTCAATGACAAAGTATGCTCAGCTGGTCTACAGAACTGTAAGTCAATGTAACTTCTCACAAACAAAATATTGCATGAAAATTGGTCCAAGCCAGAAAAAGAAAACAAAGAAGGGAAAAAGAATAAATGTGTGTCATTAAAAAAAAAACAAAAACAAAAAACAACTTAGAAAGATTGAATGTGATGGAAAATTGCTGCTGTCCTTATCAACATGGTCTTGTGTTGTGACACCAAATAACACAGCTATTTTTAGTGAGGAGAGACAAGGGTGGTGCAAAGTCTGGTTCCTTTTTGCTAGGATCAAGTCCAAGAGACAAGCTGCTCCATGGGCCAACTTAGAAGGCTTCCAAGGACAGGCCTCATGGTCAAGCCTAAGAAGGCAGCTGTCAGAAAAGCTCTGTTAGGATCTTGAATTTTTTTTTTTTTTTTTGCTATAAGACCTAATCTAAGATGGCTTAAAATGCTCAGGACTGCTATGGATTTGGACAGGAACTGATTCTGACCGTCTGTGTGAGCCAGCCATGGTTATGTTTTAAAAAGCATTCCCTAGAGAACAGACATCCAACATGTCAGGAGGGAAGGGTCTGACAGTGGCTGAAGCCTGCACGATGCCTGTATCAGGGCACAAGGCGAGCCAGTGCATGCAGACACTGGCCACCTCCAAACAAGCAAACTCAAACGAAACAGAACCTGCAACGCTGGCTGCTCCGGAGAGGGAAGCGAGAGGCAGGGAAGAGGCATACACGGAGCTGTCGTGGTGCTAGCGATTGGTTTAGTTGCTTAAGCTGCTGCCGCCAAGCCTGATAACCTGAGTTTGATCCCTGAAGCACACGTGGTGGAAGGAGAGGACTGATTCTTGCAAGTTGTCTCCCAACCCCCACATAAACAAAAAATAGATAAACAAGCAAACAAATAAATAAAAGACACAACAACACCCCCCCTCAAATAATCCCTACATTTAAACAAAGAAGTGGGGATGATGGAAAAAGAGAACAGCACAAGAGGACAAGAGTGCTAAGGTTTAGGATGTGGAGGCAAAAAGAAAACACCGTATTTCTGAAGACTTCAGCTCACAGCAATAAGCTAGGACATTAGAGTCAACAAAACGGATGGGAAGACTAGATGTGAAAAGATTAGGAGTCAAGACCATGTCTAAATTTTCCAGTTATTTATAAGAGCAAATAGCTCTTATAAATAGCAAGAGGCTGAAGTTCAAGAGAACACTAGATAGATAGACGCTGGCACTACAGGCTCTTTGCCTCCCTAGGCCGTCCAGTGAACAGTGTACTTACGCAGTTCTATCTAAAGAGCTCACCAACATCCTTTAGGCTACAGTTTAAACCCTGTCCTTCATCAGTCACCTCACAACAGCCCTGCATGACACACTAGTCTCCTTTAAAAATGCCACTGAAGGTTGTTTTCTGTTCCTGAACTGCAGAGCAAGCGAGCCAATATTTTCTTCCCAACTTCTGCACTGTGACAGTTTCCCCTTGTTTCTCAGCTTCAACTCAGTTCTTCTCAAACGGCCTGCACTCTCAGAGCTTTGCTCTTTAACTCACTGTGGCCACTGAACCTCTCCACCACCAGCCTCTTCTTTTCCTGTCTTATTTACTCACCACCTCCTGCTTTGTACTCAGGCAGTTGGTTTTTCTCCACAGAAGGACAAGTCTACACTTGACAAAATGATTTTCTATTTGACCACTCAAATTGACCCAGGTACTCTTCCCAAGCACTGTAGTTCCCTCTTCTTACACTCCTGCAGCTTCCCAGGGTGAAGCATTCTGAAGGCCTCCATTTCATCCTTTCACTAGGGCTATGATTTATATTTATATAGCCAGAGTGTGGCAGACAAGGGCCCACAGGGAAACGAACCGGGTATGGGTGCGTGAGCTTCTAAGACATGTTTATACTTACAGACAAAAGATCCATATATGATCCAGTCACACACCATGGAGAGGGAAAGCAAGAAGAAGATGTAATGATGATGGTTGCCAAAACCTGCGTCAGAAAGAAAGAAAACATACTTCATATTTTCTTTTCCTAATGACTCCCTACACAATACTACTTTTCTATGAAAAACCTTCTAATTAAAACAGAAACAAGGCTTGCTTGCTTTTGAATACTACGAAACCAGACAGTTCTGATAAGACAGTCAGATGTCCATGTTAAATAATAGTCCCTACTAGCCTGAAAGAAGACATTTTTCATGAAGCAAAGTCAACTCGGCCATAACTGCTTTGGGCTGGCCTATACTACTAGTGGGAAGTAGCAGGCAAAATCACATCTGGTCTCTTGCCGATGGAATGTGTTTAGGTAAGTACAATCTACAGACATCAAAGACTAACTTGAAAGGAAACAGAAACAGCAAACGGGAAACCATGGCCTACAAAAAGGCGTGAGGGAGCCAGGTAACCAACCCTTCCTACAGTGTGTTAGCTGCCTGGCGGTGAAGGTGGAAGCATTTTGGTGCTAACAACATAAATGCACTTCAGTCTACTGCCACATCAGTCTCATTTCCTCTGAAGCAGGAACATTCAGTAGCATGTCACACACTGTAACAAGGGACCCTTGTTTATGATTACTAGTTGTGTTACTGTAGCCTATGTCATTGGATTTCTCTGACCCCACAATCTCAGTCATAATATCGAGGAGATTAGACCTCTCCCATTTCAGAGGCCTGTGGTACTCAAACAGGACGATGCAGTTGTGGGAACATTGTGAAACACAATTTGATAACCAATGATGGTAGATGGGCCCCTTACGAGTGTTTCCTGCTGTCATTCAATCTGGCTGGCATAATGGCAATCATCTAATCTTTATGTCAGAGTGGTGCCCAAGAATCATCCAGCCACCTTTCCCAGGAAGAGAAGAGAACATCAGGACGTATCACAGGAACCTGTCTGGCCTGCAGCCTCAAGTTCCTCAGGAGGATAAAGGCAAATTCCTACTGAAGGCAATCACAGCTCCTTCTATTAACTCCAGTTCTGTCTCCCACCTCAGCAGTAAAGGAGGCAGGTGGAGAAGGTAAGAAAGGTAAGTTACAATGGAAGGAGAGAGCGTGACATTTGGAGTGGAAAGCTAATACTACAAAGATGATCTCAATTATTTACACCTTTGCCCTCAATGCAGATAGTAATAGCAACCTCACAAGTGTGTTCTGATGATCAAATCAGATATTACATATGAAAATATTTCAGAAACTCTAAAATACTACATAAATGACAATAACTGTCATTAACAATCTGTTAATCATTTCCCAAAAGTCCTTACTGTTAATCCTGAAGAGGAGCTATAAAATGGAGGCTTATATGGCCTTCCATTTCTAAGTCACACACATGACTAAACATGTCCTTAACTTCACCACAGGGTAAGCAAAAAATAAAGTCTCTCACCTATACAGCGTCCAGTCCAAAAGCAGTGCTGATCAAATCTGGCCACACAAGAGTTGCACACATGGCAATGGAGTGACCTTAAAGGCTTCCTTATCTGAGGGCAATTAAGAGAGGCCTAAGCAAAAAGTCGTCTTGGGTAACAACAGATCATAAGCAAAACTTCAATCTTGGCCAGCCTGGTCTACAAAGTGAGCACAGGACAGACAAGGCTACACAGAGAAACCCTGCCTTGAAAAACCAAAAACCAACCAACCAACCAACCAACCAACCAACCAAAAAAACCCAAAACAACAACAGCAAAAACCAAACAAGCAAAAAAACTCCAAATAAAACCCCAAAACAAAAAACAAAAAAACCCAACAACAAAAACAACCCCCCCCACACACCCCAAACAAAGTGAAAAACAAAACAAAACCTAAAATAACAAAAACTTTAATCTTATGTCATAGAAGACTGGCACAAATAATCCTAAATAGACGACTCCCTCACACAGAAGCTCTGAGAGGCCTTACTAATCTTTACTTCTGTACATGACAGGAATAAGCCTTCACTAAGAGAGAGCAGGATTCAGAGACTGTTCACACTGGCTAAGGAACACTCCGGCAGTGACACAGTCAGCATGAGCTCCGTTTCAGGTTCTTGCAGTCATTTACTCCCTTCTAACCTGAACTCAACTGCAAAACAAGAGGTTTCAGTGTGTAGTTTTGACACAAGAAGGTGCCTCTGACTTACAGTGAGTTCTAACGGACACTTCATGACAGGAAAGGCGAACAAAAAAAAAAAAGCACTGTGGGTAATCTACAGAGAGATTAGCCACAGGGAGTGTCATGAGACTATAAATATTCTTCATAGGCTCACAGTGGAAAACTGGTCTGACAGAAATACAGAATTAGAACCAGGTAAAAAGAAAAGTACATACACATGCCTGACAAATGCTTACATAAGCAATGCTACTAAGAATTTGCCCTTATTACGGAAAACAAAGTACTAGCAGAAGAGACTCACAAGACATGATGTGCAAAATGTTCTGAAGTCCAGGCAGCCAGTCTCTGCAAGGGTGACGATATTCTGAAAGACAAAACCCCTGACCTTAGGGTGCATTTGACCGGCTGATGCTGTCCATGGTTGTGAGCCATTCCCACAGTTTTCATTCTACCTCCACGCTTGAAAAGCAGCCGGCACAGCAATATGGCATGCTCCCAACCCATCATTCTATTCCTGAAAGAATGTGACTTTTCAAGGTTTTCTTTTAGGTAGTGGCCAAGAAATCTGTATAAAAAAAGTATACTCCCATACCTTTTACCACCTTCTCACAAATGGCATACACCTCTCAGTTATGGCTTGCTAGGGCAAAGAAACACACACACACACACACACACACACACACACACACACACACACACA
>CAJQZJ010033481.1:2210180-2232155 GCA_907164525.1 Lophiomys imhausi | reverse complement strand
TGATCCAAGGTAGACATGTTAGTGAACTAAGGCAATGATGTGATCCATGCTAATTCAGCACTCATTCTCTGACAGCCACAGCAGCAGCAGCTTTCTCCCCTGACTGTTTATGTGACACTTTAATCTTTCAAATGAGAAAACTGTACGATGACCTTCCAAAGGACATATACCAGTTCTCCTAAGCTATTCTTAACTATTTCATTCATAGCAACAGTACATTTTCTTTCTTTTTTTTTTTTTTGGTTTTTCTTTTTTTATTTTTTATTTCTTCAAGTTACATCTCAATTGCAGTCCCCTCCAGTCCCACCCTCAACCCCTCATCCTCTTCCCTTTTTTTTTTTCTTTTAAGTTTAAGGTATATCTTATTTCCCCCTACAGTTTCCCCTTTCAGTCCAACAAATGGCTCTTTCTCTTATAATAATAAATACAATACAGTACAACAGAGGTAATTAGGCCACAGTTATGAGGGTTATATGGTTTAACATACATTCCCAATGTCCAGTCCATATGTATTTGGTACCTGACTTTAACATTCTACTATCTAACCATCTTAGCAACAATACATTTTCAATGAATATTTTGTACTTCTATTATGATATTTCCTATCATATTTTTTCATATAATTTTTAAATACACCAAAATACAAAAATGTAAATACTTGGAAATTCACCTTCATGTGTAAGCAAGCGTTTGTCAAGGTGGTAGCTCTATGTTTATGAAATAGCAGGCGTACAAAACCTTAAGCACTCTGATTTTGAGGTGGCTTGAGGAGTCATGAAAATACACAAAGGCTAAAAAGACAGTAGTCACCACAGCACTAACGATCTCACTCCTATAGCAGGAAAGCCTGATGTTCTTGTGTAATTTGCTCAAAAGATCAGTACTGTAGTTTCAAAAGTAAGACATTTATTTATGTCTTCCATATCAAACTCAATATAGTCATCTTATTAACAAATATACTTTACCTAGATATATCTTAAAATTTCTATCAGAAATGGCTAGTGGTAGGTTAAGAAAAGGGGGTGAGGAGGAAGCAAGGGCTGGCAACTGGTACCTATGTCAGGAACATTGAAATGTTGTTTAGTTAAAAGGAAGAAAAAAGCCGTACGGACCATAATCATAATTAAGGTAAAAGCACATCTGAGAAGAACCAAGGACTTCAACCTCTGGCACCAGGTACATGCTGCTACAAGAGGCAAAAATGGAGTCTGCTGCAACCCCCATGTCTGAATTAAGATTTTATAAGCAAAAAGAAAGCACTTGGTCTAATTAAATGGTGCAATGAATTGCCATATCTGCAAGAGCTTGCTGTTTCTGATGGGTGCACATAGCAGTCTAGACCCAGAAGCAGCTACCCTGGAGCCAACTAACAAAAGAAATGTACAGCTGCTTACTTCTGTGAGACCAAAACTCTAGAGGAATAAAGAAAAGCAAGGCATCCCACCAACCTGCTATTCATCTGACTCCCATCTGGAATGCATTTACCCGCCAATCATAGCACTTCATGCAGTCATCAAAGCAAAGAGCTATCCATACAATGGTTTTTTTTTTCCCTTCTTTCCAGTTTTTTGAGACAGGGTTTCTCTGTGTATCAGCCCCTGGCTGTCCTGGACTTACTTTGTAGACCAGGCTGGCCTTGAACTCACAGAGATCTGCCTGCCTCTGCCTCTCAAGTACTGGGATTATTTTTTAATAATTTGGATTTAAATAAAAACAGACAAAAACTAAACAAAAGGTTCCTGTTGTAGGTGAGTACAAATTGCTAGCTACCATGTATCTTAAAAAACAGAAAAACCTAATGACTGCTTCCTGCTAGTTTGGCTTAAAATGTATTCAAATATCCAATGAAAAGTGAGTATTTTTAAGTCATGTTTTCTTAGCCAGACAATTTTAGGCATTTTGCTATCTTTCAGAAATTTGAACTTTTATTCCACATTTAAAGTGTAATTTGTCTCCTCCTAACTGTCCCAGCCTTTTGGTGATCAAGTAAAGACTCCTCTATTACTGCTCTTTTTTTTTTTTTTTTTAATGACAAAGCCATACATGCTTATTCCAGAAAGCGCTGGCAGCAAAAGGCTCTGGGCTATGCACTCACCGCCTCAGAAGGTGGCGGGCTGCACTTCCTTCCAGATGGCCTCTAAGGACCATCACCATCACCCGCTCTCCGTCACTGAGTGAGCGTGGTCAGCAGCAGAGACACGTCCTAATTGTATGGGTGTTACACTCTAGGAAGGTGTGATGAAGACGGTCAAATGGGGCACAGCACATCTGCATCCCGATGGCCTCACAAAGGCTGGCTGGTGTCTTAAGTGAGGTCTGGGTGATTTCCCCAGTTACAAAAGTGCCAAAACACTTGAGGTACCAGCAAGGTTCAGGTGGGAACACAGTTGTTTTCCAGAAGCAGAAAGAAGGTGGACTGCAACGTGGGGATGGAGGAAGATGAGGGAGAAGGGAGGGAACCTGGTTTTTATTCTGAGTGTAATCACAAGCTTTAAGGAGATCTTAACAGGAAAACGAGGTGGAAATGGATCTTTTTGACTGTTATATAGGGGTACCATATGGGGGTGAAGGCAGGAGACCAAGTAGGAGGCTTGGCAGGAAGTACCTATAAAGGGCTAAACATTGGAAGTGAAGGCAAGGGGAGAATCAAAGAAACCCCCCATATTCCTGTGAGGACCTGACATCTTGTCACTAAGGTGGGGAAGAGACCAGGAGGTGACATGACTGATTACAAGTACAGATCGTGTCCCAGATACTGTTCTAAGCATTTACTCACATTAGTCATTATCACAGTTATCCTCGACTACAGATGAAGAAACCAAGGCACAGAGATGGACAACAGCTTGTTTGAGATCAGACTGGTATGTGTTAAGGCTAAATCTGGATCCAGGCAATATGACCCCTCAGTATAATCATGCATATATCTTTGTGTGTTATTTTTAAAAAGAACTACAGTGTATTTACTGTTTCATTACCTCCCCTGTTATAATCAAGTTGGTTTAGCTAACAACTGCCAAGCAGAAAAATAAGTAGTGTAAAATGAATTTAGAGTTAAAAGAGGAAAAACATCATGAAAAACAAATGAGCAAAATGTTTCAAGACATAAGATGATTACAGACCTCTCTCTGTCACTGTCAAACTGAATGATGTAATGTGTGACCCACAATATTTATTTTCCACCAATTGTCAGTCCAATCATATTAATGGATTAACAATTTGCTTTCAGCCCAAAGCTATGCCACCAACTGATTTCTTCTACCATCCTGAGGATGCTGTCATATGGCTTAGTAATACTTATTGCTCCACATCGTCCTGAGATTCCAGCTGATCGAGAACAGAAATAGCAGTTACGTTGGCAATGCAACAACTAGCTTAGCAAAGACTAATATACACACCTTGGAAACAAGGATGTCAGAAAAAACAATGCAACTAGAAGGCATCCTTTTAAAAGCCAAGAATCTGAATTGAAGTCCAGGATGTATCCAACAGCCCACAGGGTAATCATAGAGAGCGTCAGCAGCAGGAAGAGCTGTTGAGAGATTAGAGTTTTAGGATGTTATGGATTACACCTCTAATGATAATTAGTTCAGCACAAGAACTACTTCCTAAGTACAGAACAACTTAACAGAACTGACAGATTTTCTTCAAAGTGCTGCCAAATTTAAAGATGATTTGTTTATACACCTTGGGGACAATCTTATAAATTTTGCTTAATGACATTTTGTTTTGTTTTTCTTTCCCTCAAAAATGGCATTTTTGCTGGGTGTGGTGGCACATGCCTTTAATCCTAGCACTTCAGAGGTAGAGGCAGACGGATCTCTGTGAGTTTGAGGCTAGCGTGGTCTACAAATCGACTCCAGGTCAGCCAGGGCTACATAGAAAAACCTTGTCTCACCCCCCCCCAAAAAAAAGGCATTTAAAAAAGAAAAGTGATAATAAAAATTGAACTTTTCAAAAATAATTTCTTTTAGTTAGTACTCTACATTGCCAAGGATAAACCAACTAAAGGAACTACAAAATTAATCTAGTCTTTGCTCAAGACTAGACCGAAGGGCTACAGAAACTACAAAATCAATCTAGTCTTCGCTCAAGACTAGACTGAAGGGCTACAGAAACTATAAAATCAATATAAGAGATAGATAGGGCCTCTTCAAAAACCTCAAGAGATCTGCAGAATATGGCATTCAAAGATGTTTTCGTAACTTTAGATTTTTTTATATCAAGATATATCAACTCCTGATAGCACCCCCTATTCTCCTCCAAGTAGAAGATGAACATCGAAGAATCTCCAGTGGGAGATGATTGAATTAGTCGCAAGCCTATCTCTTGGTAGGAAAAGCCCCTTGCTCCAACTGTAGACAGAATGCTGTCCAAAAAGGACAAAACCTGGAAGCAGGTAAGTCGACAGCCTAGCTCTACCAAGACAGGGTAGGCAAGTCCTTCATAACCCCTGCTCTACAATCAATACCTGTCAGAGAAACGGGGCCAAACGACTGAAGATCAATGCTGTAATGTATGGAGAGAAAATGGGAACTGTCCAGGCAGCCACTGGTATGTCATTTCTTAGTTTGGGAAGCTGCAGGCCCTGTACTTCCTATAAAATCAGATATATTTATCCATCTCAGGTCTCTGAGGTGGTTGAAGAACAGATAGCTAGAGTCTCATAATTAAATTTTGAGTTGTTTAGGAGTCAAGAGAGTGTTATAGATCTAAGAAGATACTTTTAAAATTGTGTTGCAAGTTAGTATGAATGTTGAGTCAGATATAGAACTTTAAACTCATGGAGATGTTTAGATAATAGAATGTTAAAGTCAGGTGCCAAATACACATGGACTGGTCATTGGGAATGTACGTTAAGCCATATAACCCTCATAACTGTGGCCTAATTACCTCTGTTGTACTGTATTGTATTTATTATTATAAGAGAAAGAGCCATTTGTTGGACTGAAAGGGGAAACTGTAGGGGGAAATAAGATATACCTTAAACTTAAAAGAAAAAAAAAGGGAAGAGGATGGGGGGTTGAGGGTGAGAGGGTGGGACTGGAGGGGGAATAGGGAGGGGACTGCGATTGAGATGTAACTTGAAGAAATAAAAAATAAAGGAAAAAAAAAAAGAAAGTACAAAATCAATCTAGTCTTCGCTCAAGACTAGACCGAAGGGCTACAGAAAGTACAAAAACAATCTAGTCTTCGCTCAAGACTAGACCAAAGGGCTACAGAAAGTACAACTTGGGCCCAACTTGGTATAGAAATAGTTCTGAAAAGGGTAAGCTTGATTTGGAGCATGTGGAAGTGTGAATGGCTATGGACACCCAGGGGAGTTCAGGAGGTACTCTGCACAGCAGGCCTACCATTCTGCAAGTCTTGAGAGTTATCTACACACAGGTGGGAAGCAGTACATGAGCAAAAACTTCCCCAAGATGGTGAAGGGAGAAAGGAGCAGAATGTCAGCCAACACAACAGTCAAGGTTAAGAACAAAGCTGATTCCCCAAAAAGAAGCAAGAAAGACTGAGGAAAAACGAGGCCGAAAACCTGGGAAAGAGGTTTCAGAGATGCAGGAAAGACAGGAGGGAATCTTGGTACTGGGGAGGTTGTGTCAAATACTGAAGTATTTCTTCAGGATGCTAATGATTCAGTTTACTCTGACAATGGAGCGAAACCCTGAGCCAACAGGCCATTGGTAGTACCAACTGGGTTCCACATTTGGGCTTCTCAGTGCCTTGAGTACAAGTCTCCAGAAAGCAAGCTAGGCTTTTGAGCAAAGAGGAAAAACACACTTTGCCTTGTTTTCTTCCATTTTCACTCCTGCATCTCCGAGTAGATAATTGCAAATGGCATTAAGTCTTCAAAAAGTTTTCAGTTTTATCTTACTGACATAAAAATAAACTTAGAATCTATAATGCAATCATAATTACAAAATAATTACAGAACAGAGTAATAATTAAATGTAGATATCACAACTGTAAATCTGGGACATAACAATCTTCTACATGAGCCACACTATTTATTCACTGGGGGCACTTAGTGTGCAAGGCTGTTCTACACATGGAAGACAATAAACTGAAGGGCTTTCTCTCATGAAGCTGAAATTCCAGCTGGGAAGACAAACAAATGTTAGAGTACATAAAAAGCTGGCATATGTGGAGCTTAGGAGGTGTGCTAACTAGTTCTAGGTCAAACTTGGCACAAGTTAGGCTATTTGGGAAGAAGGAACAGAAACAGAAAATACCCTCACTAGATTGGCATGTGGGCAAGCCTATGGGCTTTTTCAGGACTGATGACTGATGTGGGAGGGCCCAGACCACTGCTGGTGGTGCCTGGGCAGGTGGTCTTCTATGTCGTAAAAGAACAGGCCTAGCACATGAGGGGTACCAAGAGAAACAAGCAGCGCTCTGCTCCAACACAGCTTCTGCATCAGTTCCTACCGAGATCCCGCCTGGACGTCTTTTGATGAAGGACTGTGAAGTGTAAGTTAAGCGAATAAACTTCCCCCACCCCAAGCTGCTTTTGGTCGTGGTGTTCTATTACAGCAACAGAGACCCCACCTAAGACAGCCGGCGCTGTCAGGACTTAGCTTTTACTCCAGAAGAATGGGAAGACATCTGGGAATCTGAGGTGTATCTGACTCATACTTTAAGGACTCATCTGCTGGACTAATGTGGCATTAGTGACATGGTGAGAAGCGGTCAAATTCTATATATAAATGAAGGGCAGGAGCAAGCAGAACCATAGCTATGTGAATATGGGGTCGGACAGACAGAGTAAAAATTTGGAATGCCACTTCCTTTGATGTGGAAGATGAGAGAAGGTTGGGGAAGGAAGAGAACAGGAGTTCCGGTTCTAGGGGACTGTACCACAGACGCCTACTGGACACTTCCTGATGTGCTATCCTACAATGTCTATTGACACTGATTGGGGGAGTCGAACAGGTGATTTAGTTTAGTAATCCAGATGGTCTATTCGAAAAAAGAAATTTGGGGGATCAAGATGAGGATGCCATTTAGGGGACAAATAGGTATAAAAGAAATTCTAGGAAAGAATCTTGGTGTCCCTTCTCCTAAGAAGTTGGAGAGTAACCGCTCCATCATCCTTCACTCCAACTGAAAACTAAGCACAGCACTCGTGGTGGCTTTCTATGTAAAAATCTTGCATTTGCTAATTAGAATTGTCCCCAAAGTAAAATTACTAGTATTACTTGAAAAGACACTATCATATTTGAGACCAAAAACATTATTCAGCCCACTACCCATTTTATTAATGAAAATTACACTTACAACTATGGCTTAGTTTTCTTAGCCATTTATGAGAGAAAGCTGAAATTCCCAAATGTTTATTTCTTTTTTAAAAAAACTGTTTAGCTCACTTTAAGTTCAGAACTATAGAGAGGAATTGCTGCATTTAAAAAAATGTTATTTTCAATAGGAAAATAAATCTACACGAAGACGAACGGGGCTGGACTAACACAGCATTAGTGAAGAGATGCGGCCAGGTTCTAGAGACAAACACAGGAGGAGCAGCTAGAAGGCACCAACAAGGACACAGGGTATGTATGACTGACAGCACACAGCATGACAGACAGGAAAGAAGCCACTACCTAAGGAGATCAGGAGGCTTAGTCACAAGTGGGCAGGACAGAAGGCCAGTTTTGATGCCTCACATTGCAAATGTCTACTAGACACTGAAGTAGGCTCAAGTAGGTGATACTCTAAGAACCAAACCCATTTTACATTTCAATTCATTCCTTAAGTAGTTAGCAAATATTCATCAGGTGACACATAAGGTGGGCGCCATCTACCTGAGACTTAACATTGAACAAGCAGTGAAATACCATATTTCCTGCTTTGGGCTGCGGGATACATGGGAGAGGTGCCATTAACAGATCTACTGCAGCACAATGTTTAATGTCTAGTCTTCTCTGCTTCCCTGAAGACAAAGCTAACAACAGCTTCTGTTACATGAAATACCTCACACTTGTGCAGCCATTTCCAAAGCCGAAACTTTTTGTTGGTTCTCATCTTGGCTTCTGTTTTTAGCATGTGAATAACAAGCTGGTTTTTATTTTGTAGAGCCATATCAAGAGGCGTTTCTCCCTAAAAACAAAAACATAAAAACAATACATTAATATATTTTGATATTACAGGTATTAAAACAGGCTTTCACCAGAAACATAGATTTGACACATTTATTCTAAGAGTAGCTATTATTGTTAATATTTATCTTGTAGCATTTAAAACCCAAATGAATAGCTACCAATACATTACATCTTTTAATTGAAGATATACTGAACTAGGGAAGAAAATACCAGGTCATACCTTAGCATTTCGGATGTCCAGGCAGGAACCAGCTTCCAAAAGCTTATCAACTGCACTGACATTTCCTGCTGCAACTGCCCAGTGAAGTGGAGTGTTGTGATGTGTTTTATCAACAACACTGAGAGAGGGATTAAACTTTAAGAGAAATCCAGTTGGTTCTGGCCTGTCTCAAAACAGTGAAAATACCACAAGGCATTAGTAGAGATGAAGATTTGAGAGAAAATGCCAGCAGAGAAATTTTAAGGTTAATGTATCAGTTAACCAGTAAGCATTCTGAAGAACTAAGGGGTATATCTAAGATTCTAGTTATTAACAGGAATGATTAAACAAACAAGAAAGACAGCCTTAAATGTTAGCCCGCTGTATCAACGATAGAATGTAGACAGCAATCCAGGGGATAAGGACTGGTCTCTTCATGTTGTTCTGTTTAGTGACTGGTATTGGGGAGAAGGACTGCTCTCTTCATGTTGTTCTGTTTAGTGACTGGTATTGGGGAGAAGGACTGCTCTCTTCATGTTGTTCTGTTTAGTGACTGGTATTTTAAAAACTGTCAATTTAACCTTCGCGATATTAAATGTTGTATAGTTAAACACTGATTGTATATCTTACCTAAGCAGATAAACTGAAAGTTACCTTCACACTCTCTTCCTATCAGTTACTGTAAATACAGTTTGGATATTCCTTTCCTTAAATACTTGGGACCAGAAGTATCTTGTGGTTTTTCTGTGGGTGGATATTTTAGGATATCTGCTAGTCCTTAAGGACAAGCATACAGCTATCTTGAAATACGCTTGTTTCATACACATCATACATATAGCCTAAAGTTATATTTTTAATGATTCTGTGCATTATTTATGATATGAAATTTTCTATTGAAGATGTCATGTTGTCTAAAAAAAAGAAAAATTCAGATTTTAAACAATTAGGATTTAGGATTCCAAGATTAGGAATGCTCAATTTATACTTTCCCGTAAGTGATAAGATAAACTTGGGTGTGGTGGCACATGCCTTTAGTCTCAGCACTTAGGAGGCAGAAGCAGTAGGATCTCTGAGTTTGAGGCCAGGCTGCTCTATAGAGAGAGTTCCAGGATTGCCAGGGCTACACAGAGAAACCCTGTCACAAACAAACAAACAAATGTGATAAGCTAGAAAACAATGAAATATTTTTTCTTTACCATCAATACTTTCTTTTCCTTCAAGAGATCTATCCAATAAGAATATTTGAATTTAATTACTCTAATAAGCTCTAACAAAATTCTACGTGCAGCCCCAATGCTACATAAAAAGAAAACCAGAAAATGGTTCTACATCAAACTGGATTCCAGCAAGAGGTGAGTCAAGGAGAAGCAGACCTCAGGATTCAGTACAATGTTGAGAACAAACTGATAAAGAGAAAACTGTAACACGCATGCCTGTACAAGGAATGACAGCTGAACTACATGGTGGTCATTAAGTACACATATTTATGAATATGTGTCTGATTGTACCCTGTAATAAATAGACTCTTGTCAGACACTACTCCTATTAGTGCCTTCAGAGCAGTCAGTAATAGCAGAGAGCCTCAAATTCACTGCTGTTAGAAAAGTGACTTTAGGGCAAGAGAGATGGCTCAGCTGTTAAAGGCTAGGCTCACAACCAAAAATGTAAGAAAAGTGAGTCTATTATAGAGATTTGTGATTATGAGAACATTTAAATTTTCATCTTTTCAGGTACAAAAGAAGAATTAATAACCACATGCTAAGGAATATCAACTCTGTAAACTTTAAAACTTACTGTCGAAGCTACCAAGAGAAAGAACATGTACTTCATTGGAGTATTCTAAGTAGAGCTGCTTACGTCCACGTGGAAAATCTCAGCATGTACGAGCATCCCACAGATCAGAAAACTCATCGGAACCAAGACACATGCTGGACGACCCCAGTAACACTCACCCGATTACTTTGTAAGCTGACAGCATAAGAGGGGTCTGCCCATTGACATCTGTCATATTCACACTCTAGTCAGAAAGGAAACAATTAGCAAAACTGTGAACATAGTATAAAAAGTTTCATTTCTTAGTAAATAATTCTTTAATACATTCAGCTCCATCATTCTCTACAAACAATGGTTCAAATATTATTTAAGTTAAAGAAGTGTTTTGCTTTTACAGGGTAAAAATTCATAGATTGCTACAAGATATTTTAAAAGAAGAACCTGAATATATGATATAAAGTATGAGTCTATGATATGAAAGAAAAATGGAGGACAGCTGACAATCACCATTAAAAATGACAGAGATCTTGAAGCTATCTAGTTTAAACCTTGACAAATGGATGCATGCTACCGCTCATCCAATAATAGTGCATTTTCTATCTTCAGTTACTTCTGGTTTTGCACTTGCTTTAAATAGTTAAACAGTAAAAATTCAAAACTCTTTTTAAGTTTTCTGGAAGAGAAAGAAACAGAAATCATCTCAGTAAGGAGTCCATTCACAAAACAAGGCCAGGCGAGAGTACAACAGTGCTCTGATCAAGTCAGAGTTTAGTTACTGATGGTTCTCCTGGCTCTGGAGAAACAGAACTTGGCTTCTTTCCTTTCTTATACATCTTCCAAAGAGAAGCCCCGGAGGTTATAATTATTCTATTTTACTGGGCTGTCTGAGAGAAAGTGCTTACAGAGGGAGAATAATCAATCCAATGGCATTTGTGCAAACATTTCCACACCATTCCAGACAAGATTACTAACATACAAACCACCCTGATGTCAGAGAGCACACTCCAGCAAGCATGGCTGACAAAATTCCCAGTGCCAATGGCCTATAATTTAACCTGTGCTCTGAAGGACGTCATTTTCATGGAATTAGTCAAGATAACAATAAATGAGATGCACACATTCAAATTGGCCTCCCATTTAATTCCAAATAATGAAAGCAAACGACGGTTTAATAGTGATCTTACTACCATTTCTACACTCAAGTAGAAGAAAAATACAGGTTTTGAGGTCATGTTTTTAAAAAACCTGAAATTACTGGTCTCATAAGAAAAACTATTACAGGCTTTTAAGTTTCAAAAACACTAAGTGACGCTGAGCTAAAATAACCAGTCTTTCTCCCTCTTATGAAGCCAAAAAACCAGCGCTCAACAGCTAGGTTAGCTTCTAAGGTTAATTCTGAGTATCTGGCTAGCCATTATCTTCCAATTTAAAAGTGGGGGTAGACTAGAGCCAACAATTTTCCCAATGTCTTCAGATTACACCACCTGGAACAGAAGGCACATGTCAAACATACCTGTCCCTTTGAGATGAGATATGCTATGATGGGCATGTGTTGAAACAGGACTGCCAAATGAATGCCGCTGAATCCCTCTCCATCAATCAGGGTGGGGTCTGCACCGTGCTGGAGCAACAGTATGACCATCGGCAAATGCCCTTGTCTGTAAACAAAAAATTTCTTAATGTGGTATATTCTGTGGAAGTAGAACTCATGCAGAAAAACAAAACAAAACAAAAAAATACCCAAAAAGAAATTACATGACTCTAAGACATGAAGGATTCTGGCTGGACAAAAGAAAACTTTCTAATAGGAAGGTGTTTTAAATCTGGCAGTTGTAGAAGTAAGTGTCTTTATTCTTAAAAGAAGGGGGGAGGTTATTTTTACTTTTCTATAGGTGTGTATATGCGCACATATGTGTGCATGGCAGAAGAGGGCATCTGCTTCACGGGAGCTGAGGTTGTGGGGAGTTATGAACCACCAGTGGATTCTAGGACAGAAAGGACAGAACTCTGGTTTTCTGCAAGAGCAGCAAATGATCTTAACCATTGAGCCATCTTACCAGCCCCAAATGTCTTCTACTTAAATACCCCAACTATGAATTACATGATCATGCTTGGGGCAAATTATAAACTTGATAACCTCGCAATCTAAATTAAACCTTATGCTGCTATAGCATGTACAAACAGTAATAGCAAATGACTAATGTTAACAATGAAAACTTTAAGACCCCACAGGCTTCACTGATGTTTTTAAAACTAAACATAATCATGAGCTAGAAATATTATAGTATAATACTAAGACTATGGATATATTATGAAAATATTAAGAATTATATATATATTTATAAACCATATATGTGCATATATACATGTATGTATATATGTATGTGTATATATACATATATGTATATATATAAAAATAAATGTAACTCATTTTCATGGAAAGTAACAACATCAGTAGCTCAAAGAAGAGTAATCTTGGGTTCTTCAAAACTCTTGCCTAACTCTCTGCCTTGAAGTAACAATTAACTGTTCACTTTAGTTACAACCAAGCAGAGTGGGTTATGTAGAGAGATTTATTCCCTCAGCTTCAGAGGGTCAAGTGTACCTCACAGCAAAGAAGAGGCTGACATCATAAGTGCCATGGTAAGCTAGCCTACTCAAGATTATCCTGCATTAACTTCAAAGGAATGTACCCATCGATCTTAAAAGATAGAGACATACTTTACTTTTATTTAAGAGAAAATAAATCTTAAAACAGCATTACAGTGAGTTTCCAAATGAGCAGCTAAGGTTGAAGATCCAGTTCACAGTTGAACTACCGCTTTCATTCATACAAACCAAATGGAGATGCTCATCCCAGTTTCAAAACAGAAATTCCAATGTTGAGTCTGATAATCATAATGGAGCACAGGATCAAACACTAAAACAACTCTCTGGAAACCCTAAAGCAGTACTTTATTTTGGAAAAAAAAAGGAAACAAAAGACAAGAATCCCATTCCTCTGCCTGCAACTGAGGTTATGACAAGCTGCCATTAGCCATATACAGCGTAACTTCAGCTTTGAAAAACATCTTACCGGATGGCCCAGTGAAGAGGAGTTGAATTTAAGTCACCACCCAACTGATCTATCACAGCACCTTTGGAAATATAAAACCTGTTAAAGCAATGAAAACAAAACATGAAACTTAAGATTCATATTGAGAAAGAAAAGGCTTTCATCTGTCTTCCGCCTCCCAACAAGAAGGGTTCTCATGTATCCCAGGCTGGCCTCAAACTTGCCAGGTAACCAAAGATGACCTTGAACTACCTTCTAATCCTCCTGGTCTCCACTTCCTGTGTGCTGGGATTACAGGTGTGCACCACCTTTATGTGGCACTGGGATCCAACCCAGGGCTCCATGACTGCTAGGCAACTAACCCAGTTCAACTTTTTCTTAGCACTATATTACAAAACAGAAATTACAGTACTCTCCTGAAGGGCTCAACTCTACAGAAGTCTCAAAACTATGTACGTATGAAAGCATCAGACAAATCTCTGGTGAAACACTTAGTAGTATAACATAATTATTTCTGCTAGAATTAGCATTCCACTATCACCCACAAACCTAACACATGATAACTGCCCTGAACATCCTAATGAGGACAGCACTCTTAAACAGTTTCACAGTGGAAAGAGAAAGGTGAGATTATATCACTTTTAGCAGTTCAAAATTAGAAGTAGTGTGTGAGAATGAATTCTTAAAGTAGTAAAAAATGGATTTAAAATCATTTTTGACAAATTAGAAATTATAAATGTTCTATTTTGGGAACAGAGGCTATGAGGTACCGTATACAGTGAACTTGTAATGAAAACAATTTTCTTCTCTAGTTTAGAGAAGTTTATTTCCTTACTTTAAAGATGTGCTTCATGTTTCACATGAATATACCACGAGTTTGCCTGTCAGAATAATGTGTTAAAAGATTTTAAACTAGTTAAATTTTAATTGTTTAAGTCTCAAGAATTTTATACATATAGTCCTCTGACATGAAACATCCACATTCAAATCCTCACTACCCACTAGTATTATACACACTAAAGTAGAAATTGTTGTACCAAACAACAATGTGTAGACATCAGGACTTTCTTTATGAAGAACTATCTAAACCATTACACACTCATTTCAAACTATACTCTACATTTTTCAAAGTCTAATTCTCTACCTATCCCTTCTGATGCTATAACATAAAATATTTCAATGTTTCTTCTTGAATTAGATGACTTCTGTCCTAAGAAAGTTTGTAATGTTATCCTTTTCAAAACACACCTGCTTTCACTTACTAACCTTTATCTTTATGATGGGTTCCCTTCACTCTATGGTAACTGAAATGTGGCAAATTTCAGGTATTTATTTACAATACAAGACTACAGGTGGCCCAATTGATACAAAAAACAAAGTGAGGAGAGTTCTAGAACCATAAGGACCTTCTTTCTCTCTCTCTCTCTCTCTCTCTCACACACACACACACACACACACACACACACACACACACAGGCTCCATCTTACTTTACAAGCTCCAGCCTGTTGTTAATAGCAGCCCAGTGAAGAAGAGACACATTTTCTCTGTCTGGTTGTCTGACATCATATCCTGCTTCTACAAGCTCTTTACATCGTTCAAAAATTCCATATCTCAAATAAGAAAAAGAAAAGCACAGTCAAGGAGGGCATTACAATAATTTTGTATGTCAAAATTTCTTTCTTTTACCATGACCTTTTAAAAATTTTAATATAAACAACTTTTTAGTCAATATGGAAATACAAAGCAGCTGTCCCTCAGTATCCTTGGATGGTTGGTTCCAGTATCCCTACAGATGCCAACATCAGTGCATCTGTTCAAATCCCCTACATAATACAGTGTCATTCAGAATCATTATCCATATCTTCCTACACACTTTAATCAATTACAGGTTACTTGGACAATACAGATGCTATGTAAACAACTGTCACTGTATTGTCATACTATTATATAGGCAATCATGACAAAGTTTAAAAATTCTACAAATTGTACGTACAGTACAAGTGTGGGTGCAACATTTCTTGAAAACATTTTGAATCCAAGATTAGTTGAAAGTGTGGTTGCTGAATCCCACAATGTAGAATTGTTCGCAAGGTCTAACTCTAATCCCTGTGCAAAGGGAACAAAGGGTAAAGTCAAACAGAAATAAGCTCGTGTACTACCTGACGGATTAGTCCGGGTGGAGCTGAGGTGGACTTCTTAAGTCCTAGTACTCTCATCTGCCCTCCTTCAATAATTTCATTTGTCGAAGAACATACGGTGTTAGCTTCTGACTATAATCTTATCTCTGAAGAAACCACACCTATCCAACTACCTCATAATGTTGACAAAACCCTGAAAGCAAACTTGGAATGGCATAAATTCAACAAGAAATGGGCAGGATGCAGACCCTGGCAAGGAGGGAATGATGAGCCCTTCCTGGAGAAACTAAAATATGACACACATACTGTACTTAAGGAGGGAGGATATTCTGGACAGGAGGAATAGCACGTACAAAACTGAGATGTGAAATGCGACACACATCTTCAAAGAAGTGGAAGCAAGTTAGCAATGGTGAGAGCACAATTCAGTAGAGAGGGAAGGGCAAGAGGCAAGACCACACAAGCTAGATGAGACTATGAGTTCATCTACAGAAGTAACTGAAAAGGAAAAGTGCTGAGAATCTGAGGGGTTTTTTTAATAATTTATTTTTTATTTCTTCAAGTTACATCTCAATCACAACCCCCTCCCTACTCCCCCCTCCTGTCCCACCCACCCTTCCACCCTCCTCCCCCTCAACCCCCCATCCTCTACTTTTTTTTTGTTTTTAGTTTAAGGTATTTCTTTGTCCCCTCAACAGCTCTCCCTTTCAGTCCAACAAATGGTTCTGTTCTTTTGTATTGTATTTATAGTTATAAGAGAAAGAACCATTTGTTGGACTGAAAGAGAATCTGAGTTTTAAGAAAGGTTACATTAGTGGTGATATGGAAGCAGCTTATCCCAGAATAAGAATAGTTCAGAGACCAACATAGGAGTGAGAACAGTGAATACAGATAAGAACCAAAAGTGTGACACATACAACAGAAACAGAAAAGGTGAGTCTATGAGATATGAATCTGTTGAAGTATTTTTCTAATGTTTTCTTAATTTAAAAAAAATCATCATTAGCAACATTCCTTTTTAACAGAACTAACCACAACATATATGTTTTAGCACTTTTCTCTGAAACTTATTTCTATTTGGAAGAACCTGAAAATTTCAACTGGCCCTCAGAGGTCAAAATTCAAATCAATTGGCAGAACGATGTCACTTTTCTACACTGTTAAATGACGATGTTTCTGCATGATAAAATGCTCATGTGCCTTTGTAGCACCTTAAAAGCGTGGAGGCACATGTATGACACTGATAAGGAAACAGTATGTGGAAGGTTCTGATTACAGCATAGCATCATAGTTGTAAACTCATTTTTTAAAGATCACCTTACACATTTTGCTGGAAAAGAATAGTCCTTTTATTTGAGAAACACAAGAGGATACATTATTGGATGTACAGAACGTCTGTCTCTCTGTTCTTTTCTCCTTCCCAAATAGCTGTCTAAAGCAGTGGTGAGACCTGTGGGTCATGACCCCTTTGGGGAGTCAACTCTTTCACAGGGGCTACCTAATACCACCAGAAAACACAGATATTTGCATTACAATTCATAACTAGCAAAATTACAGTTATGAAGCAGCAAAAAAATAATTTTATGGTTGGGGTTATTTACCACAGCATTAGGAAGGTTGTTTTGTTTTGTTTTGTTTTCTCTCCCTGTCAATGAGACACTTTGCCCTAGTGGTGCTGTCTTGTAGGCCTCCAGTGTATGAGGAGGTTCTTGGCCCTCATATGACTGCTGAACTGGGGCAGGGGACTGTTATGTAGGGACACTCCGCTCCAGAGGAGTGGGATGGAAGAGTTAGGGGTAGAGGGTGGGAGGGCGGGACAGGGAAGGGTGGAAAGAGTACACTATGGGGAGATGTAACCTGAAGCAATAAATAAATAAATTTATTTAAAAAAAAGGAAGGTTGAGAACCACTGGTCTAAAGATATTGCCACATCGTTATGAAGCAGCAACGAAAATAACTTTATGGTTGGGGTTACCACAACATGAGGAAGTATATTAAAGGGTTACAGCATTAGGAAGGTTGAGAACCTCTGGTCTAAAGATATCACCACAATCACTTGAGAAGGCCCAAGACCTAAGGGAACATCAAAGATGAGCTCTTAGTGAGTTTCCCTGTGAATGCAGCTGATGTTTAGCATGTGGCACAACAGAGCTTTCCTGGTGACATAGTCATTTCAATGTTCCAATTCTGATTAAAGTCAATGATCTCCTTAAGAACACTCTCATCTTCATAGCAACACAAACTATCAAACAGTATTCAACCCAAAGTAGTAGACCTTAAATTAACTTTATATAAATTGGTAATCGGAATACTCAGGTAACTGTAAAATATGAATAGTGAACATTATTATTATTATTATTATTTTTTTTTTTGGTTTTTCGAGACAGGGTTTCTCTGTTTAACAGCTCTGGCTGTCCTGGACTCGCTTTGTAGACCAGGCTGGCCTCGAACTCGCAAAGATCCGCCTGCCTCTGCCTCCCAAGTGCTGGGATTAAAGGCGTGCGCCACCACCGCCCGGCTATGAACATTATTTAGTATTAAGGTCAAACAGGGTTTTAACAGAAATGATACCAAGATAGTCTGGTAATACTAGTTCTTTTATGGTGATTAGATGAGTTTGACTTATATTAAATGGACATTATGTTTATACTTGACTACTAAAATAAATTACTACTTAATTTTATCTGATAAAGAACATATTTCAAAAATATGCTCAAAAGCAGGAGGTTAGATGGCCCCTGAAACGAATAGGCTCCATGAAGATGGAAACACTGGCGATAACTGACAATATTGATATCCATGTAATGGTCACCGTAAGCAGGACATTTTAAATTTCATTTCTATTTTCAGCACAAGGTGCAGACCCATTGTCTGTTTCAGGACTGTAGTGAGAACTTTGGTTTCTTTAAAAACCCAGTTATGTTAAGTGAATACGTTTTTGTTTAATTCCAGGTGTGGGATATGGGCTGTTTCAGATCATCTACAGCAGCTAACTGCAATGTGTCTCATGCTCTGGCAAGGGCGTGATTTGTGTCAGTTGCAGCTGCAGCTAGTTTAGCTCTGGGAACTCTTGAGAGGGTATAAATGAGAGAGCCCCGAGAGGGCCTGTGGCAGCTGCTGCTGTCTGTTGTTGGTTCTTGTTGCTGCATTTGCTATTGCTGGATTACTGGACTGCTGGATTGCTGGACTGTTGGATATTCTCACGAAGATTGGGCTTGCCCCAGGAACCCAATGACCCTGATCAGCAGGAAATAGTTTAAAGAGGTCTGCGTTCCCTTTCTCCTCTAACCTTCTTTCTTACCTACCTAGTGTTGGGGTGGGGTTGGAAGGGATAGGGGTGGAAAAGGGTGGTAGATATTAGAACCCAAATAAAATACCTAAAAAATAAAATATGCCTATACAGGTAGTCAGAGAATATACATCTAACTATCTGTCTTCCAGAACTAGCAACAAAAATGTAGGAAACACATAGTAATTAATGATTAATATCCACAAAAATAAGCTGGTATTTCCCATTCTACTCCTGTATTAGGTTGAAACACACTTGAAATTGAAATTAGAGTTTGGTTTTAATCTTGTTCTAAATCATTCATCTGTTCGGTAAACACTGTACCAGGCACCTAATAAAAGACAGACACTATGCAAAAGGCCTGGAGCTACAAAGATAAAGGAGACAAGTTTTTGCTCAAAAACTGCCTACAATCTAACGGAAGTGCATGATACTCAAAACAGTCAAGGTATACTACACAAAGTACTCTGATGCTGGAATGGCAAATACACTCAGTGCTGGTATGGAGCATTGTTGGGGTAGTGTTAAGCATTCTAAATGCTAATTAATTGGTCCTGCTTGCTGTCTGTTACTTACATTGTCTCTGATTGGTTAAATAAAATGCCCAGGCCTGAGATTGAGCAAAGACAGAGAAAGGTGGGACTTCCTGGGATTAGAGCAGGAAGCCTGCGCTTTAGGAGAGGACTAAAGCAATCCAGCCAGCAGCAGGAAGAAGAAGGAATTCCAGCCAGGAGCAGCAGGAAGGAGGCACACACCATGGGTTAGAAAAAGGAACCTCATTCCACATGGCCAGGAACATCGGCATATCGTGGAGAATGGCAGTCCAAGGGGACGTATGTATATATGGGGTCATAATTGGGTAATAGAATTAAGAGCTAGCTTAGATGGGCTAGGATTGCACAATTCAGGCCAAGGCTTGGTAAAATCCATGTGGTCTCTGTGTGCTCATTTCTAATGGCGGGATAAGGATTAAAGGCTGCCGAACAAGCAATAATAGTCTAAATAGTGGTTAAATAATTTAATTAGTCATATTTTTTTGTACAGAGTGTTTAGGACACAGTAAGGAAGTGCCCATAAGGCACCATCAACTGCACACGCTACTAAGGGATAAAACAGAACTTCTAGTAGACTCACTGTGTGGCTTTGACAATGTCACAGTTACTGGAGTCCTCTATAAGAGGAAGAATTTCTTTTGCTTTTGCAAGTTCTTTGTTTTCGTGTACACAGATGCCGTGTCGACCAAATCCTGGAAGGTGGGAGCCATGGCTGTGATTCCTGCACTGAAGAGTAAGAGCAATTGACAAAGCATGTAAAAGAATCAATATCATAATTCAATTATGCAATAAAGCATTTCATACCATCAACAATACCTATGCTAACAAGTTAAATAGCTTTAATCTCCTACAGGAGTATCTTAGAAGTGATTTTATCTTAAAAGATGCTTAATATTAGAAAAATCAAATTATAAATGTCATCATAAAACAGGTCATCTGAAAGAAAAGGCAAATGTGCCTTCGTCGTTGTAGCAGTGGAACGTTATGGCTACTGACACTGTAGGAACATTACCAGGATCCTGTTTTCAGAGTTATGGTGTGCACACCCTAAAAATATTCTCACTTCCTAATGATTAAGTTCTTGTACTTTCCTGTCCCCTTGAAGATGGAAACACTCTGTGGCAAGGAATGTGACAGAGATGGTGGGATAATGACTTCTATGACAAGATTAATTAGACTGTCTTAGCTGAGGTTCCTATCAGTTTTGCAAACCCAGGCTGCTATGAAACAAAAGGGACTGCAAGAAGCCCAGGTGGCAGGGACTGAGGGTAGCTTCTACAAGTGAAAGTGCTCCTGGGTGACAGACATCAAGAAAATGAAACCATTCATCAAGCAGAGCTGAATTGTATTACTAACCACGTGAGCTTGAGAAAGAACAAGTTCCATAAGGGAACACAGTTCAGCCATGACGCCAGTTTGTGAGACCCTGAGCAAAGGACCCAGCTAAGCTGTGTCTGCACCTCTGACCAGCACAAACACTGAGCCAATAATAGGCGCTCTAACCCACTATATGTGTGGTCATTTGTCATGTAGCAACACAGACAGTACAGAAGTGACCAGAGTTCAAGGAGGGAATCCCATCAGGCAGTCTAGGTTCAGGCCTAGTAATTCCAGTTACCCAAGAGATCAGCAATAATGACAACTGTTAACAACTTCATTAAAATATCAAGCGGACAAGCAACAGGACACAGGTTGGAAAGGGTTAAAATCCTTAGTACAAATGAAGCTCATATTGTCACTTACTGCCATAAAGCAAAGATCTAATATAGAGAGGGATTCTTAACAGCTGAAGATATTAGATACTTAACACTTCCTAAACTCAAAAAGGTATTATTTGCATATATTCTAAAATTTACTAAATAAAAACAGACTTTAAAGTTTAGCTCCAATGGTAGTAAGACCTAACACAATCATTAGTATGATAACCAATCAAACTAACCTCAAATTTCCAAGCAGAAAAAAGATATGAAGTGTTCAGTGTAAAGAACTGCATTACTGCCTTTGCTAAGGCACTGAGAGTGGGCTGGGGGGAGAGAGTGCTTACCTAGCATGTATGAGGCCTCAGTTTCACGCCTCAAAGATGGATGGAACTAGAAAAGCTCATCCTGAGTGAGCTAACCTAGACTCAGAAAGGTGCAGATGGCACCTATTCACTTATAATTGGATTTTAGTCATATAGTACAGGATAACTATACTACAACCAACACACCAAACAGATCAGGAACATAGACTTTGTTACCTGTTAGTGGGACACTTTGCCCTAGTGGTGCTCCCATATAAGCCCCCAGTACATGAGGAAGCTCTTAGCTCTCATATGACTGCTGAACTGAGGGGGACTGATTTGTAGGGACACCTTACTCTGGAGGAGTGGGATGGATGGGAGAGGGAGGAAAGGGTGGGAGGGTGGAACCAGGAGGGGTGGAAAGAAGGCACTGTGATGGAGATGTAACCTGAAGTAATAAATAAACATTTAAAAAAAGACTGAAGTGACACTGAAGTAGAGAGTAAGTCCCTGATTATGGTTAAGCAAAGTAAGATGTGCTTATCTACAATTTAAAGATGATTAAAAACCAGCAGCACTTACACCTTCAAAATAGTTTCCTTGGAAGATTATTAGTTATTACAATTATATCACATTGAAATGTTTAAAATTTTCTTCCTGAAACTGTCCACAGAGTTGCATGAAAAATCTAATGATGTATTTCCTGATCCTCCTGTCTCCACCTCCAAAGTGCGAGGACTACAGAAATGTACCCCATATCTGGCCTTGACTGCTTCTAAGTCTTAAATGAACTACACAAAACTATCACCAAAGCTAAGAAACCACACTGCCAGCATGCCACCGCACTGCCAGCATGCCACCGCACTGCCAG
>CAJQZJ010033481.1:2169161-2208765 GCA_907164525.1 Lophiomys imhausi | reverse complement strand
GTGTGTGTGTGTGTGTGTGTGTGTGTGTGTGTGTGTGTGTGTGTGTATGAGTGTGTGAGTGTGTGCATGATGTGTGTGTGTGTGCGTGTGTGAGAGTGTGTGTGTGTGTGTGAGTGTGTGTGAGTGTGTGTGCATGAGTGTGTGAGTGTGTGCGTGATGTGAGTGTGTGTGCGTGTGTGAGAGTGTGTGTGTGTGTGTAAGTGTGTGTGAGAGTGTGTGCGTGCGTGTGTGCATGAGTGTGTGTGTGTGAGCGTGCGGGGGGTGGGGGTGGCAATACTGAAGCTTAAGATTTAAGATACTTAAAAGTTTCTCAATGCTTCCTAAAAACAGACAGACATATTGTTTGCATGCATTCTAAATTAAAAAATAAATAAATAAAAAGAATGTACTCTACACAGGCTAGAAAAAGGCTGACTGTCTATGGAAAGCTCAACTTAAACATAAAACTACAGATGTACACAAATATTAAGCGTAAGGAGAGCACTGCTTACATGAAGATATGACAAAACAAGTGTCAACAATATTTTGAGGAGTAAGAGACTTCATAATATTATAGAGCTAATTATATAAAAAATATAACAACACTCATGTGTACAGAATTCAAATGTTTGAATTTATAAAGTAAAAACTGATAGAACTGAAAAAAGAAATTAGTTCACAATTATAGAGATTACAACACTTCTTTCACTAACTGTAGTATGAATGAACACAAAATAACACTGTATAGAAAAACCAACCAACCAATCAACCCACCCTGGGAACCAGAAAGAGGCTTTAAAAGAGCTATCCATCAACTTGGTCATCTGTTAGCACAACCGATGTGTAGTTCACATAGGCCTTAATTTGCATATCCCTATGGCGAATGAGGCTGAGGATTACTTTCTGTGCTCATCTGTCTTCTGCATTTGTTCTATGAAGTTTCTGTTCAAGTCTTTACCACCCTCCCTTTTTTGATACAGGGTCTCACTGCACACGGGTCAGCCTCCAACCTGTGGTGATCCTCCTGCTTCAGCTACGTAAGAGCTGGGATAGCAGTCATGTGCTAACGTGTCTAGCTTCCGTTTTTTATTTGTGCTATTTGTTTTCTTACTGTTAAGTTTTAAGAGTTCTTGATGTTAAACAATCTAGATTAGTACTAGAGATATGTGACTTGTGAATGTTTTCTCCTGGGCTGTTACTCACCTTTACTTAAAAGAACTGTTCATGGAGTAAGTTTTAAATTTTGATGTCCAATTTATCAACTGGACTTTGGTTTGTTTTTTTTTCCTCAATTCAGGGAACAACTCTTGAAATCACAATTTTTTCTGACTACAGAGGAAAGTTGTAGCACACATGCTGCCAGAAGATCCCTTTCTTGCTTCTTGAGTGACCTAGATTGCTCATGGAGCTCTGTCTACCTACAAGGATGCCCTCTTCAAGGGCTCAAGTCTACAACAGGGGCAAACCAAAGGTGAAAAAGGTAAATTATCTGCTAGGTACGTAGAGTTTGATTTTCTGGTCATCTTCAGTCTGATTTACCATTTACTTTTCCAGAGTCCTTAAGAAGTCACATCTACATCAGTGGGAGAGGTGTGCTTTATCCTTTCATCTCATCCAGAACCAGAATGCTCTTCTGAATGTTTGTTCAGATCTATCTGCTAAATAATCAAACACAGAGCCATTCACAGCCAAAACCATGTACTTAGTTACATTAAAAGGAAAGTTAGAATCTCTCAGGATTTTTTCTGTATTACAGTAATTATAATCTATTCAACTGGAAGAAAGCTGGCTCTAAATAGTCTATGATTCTGATCCATCTGATTTTCTCTGTTCTACCTAGGATTCCAGTTCACAAATGTCTGGAGGTACTGGAATAACATGTTTTGCTTTTTGCTTCATTTTATAAGATACATGGGTTGCTGGGGAGAAAGAGAAAGAAAGGAATAACAACAAGATATAGCTAGCTGATTACTTCTCCACAGGGAAGAAAAAGGCCGAAACTGAACATTATGGAAAAAGCATAAGGGCACACTGCTGGAAGTTTTTATAATACAGCCTCCCAATTTTTCTTATTTTCAAGATCACAAGGTGAAGGTCTATGCCACTTCCTCTTGACTCTAAGCTCTGTGAACTGCTTCACTAATAAAATACTGCAGAAGTTATGTTGTGCCAGCCTAGGCCTTAGACGCTGGCAGCTTCCTCTTCCCATCTCTTAAGAGTCCAGCTACCATGCTGTGCACAAGATCAGGTCAGATGTCACACTGAGTTATCTACTGAGAGTCAGCATCAACTGCCAGATCTGTAAGTAAAGACGCTTTTAGATGGTACTAGCCCCAGCTAGCAATTCACACCTAGCTTATGAGTATTTCCAGGTGAGGCTCTAGACACAATGGAACAGGGAGACAAACTAACCTCAGCCAGTATATTCAAATTTCTGCTGTACAGATCCATGAGTTAACAATGGCTGTTTTTTATGTCATTATGTTTTTGAGTGGTTTGTTAGACCACAACAGATAATTAGAGCATCTTTAAGCTATAGGAGAATTACACAATCAAATTATTATTATTATTATTATTATTTTTGGTTTTTTCGAGACAGGGTTTCTCTGTATATCCTTGGCTGTCCTGGACTCGCTTTGTAGACCAGGCTGGCCTTGAACTCACAGAGATCCGCCTGCCTCTGCCTCCCAAGTGCTGGGATTAAAGGCGTGCGCCACCACCGCCCGGCAATCAAATTATTTTTTAAAATAGTATATAATCTTGAAGCTACAGTGGTCTTTAGGAAAAAATCATGATCTGGAAAACTCTGGTGAAGGTCATTATCCTTACTAGCAAATAAAATAGGAGTAGGGAAGTATGACAGGAAACCATTAAAATTTGTTACAATATTAAGTATCAGAGCTAAGTTCCTAAATTTTCACTTTTGGTTGAACACCACCAGTGTTAGATTTTGATGTTGACACAAAGCAACAAATGCATCTGATACAAATCACTGCCTTCATATCACTGATGTCCAGCAGAGGGGAAAGAAAGCATCATCAGGATCAACAGTATATTACATAATATTAAATGCTGGGGAGATAGATGAAACCGGACAGCAGTCAGGGGGTGCTGTTGTTCGTGATGACAACAGGAAAGTCTGCAATTTTAAGTGTAAGGGGATTGAAAATGCTACATCAAGGTGAGGTCGGTCTCAAGACATTATAGACATGGAGGAATAGGCCACATCAATACACAGGACAGAGCAAATAAATATAAAAGCCTGAAGCCTGGTGTGGCTGGTAGTTTCTTAGGCAAACAAAACTGTAAAAGATGAGGTCTTAAACATAACTGAGAGCCAGCCTGTGTAGGAAATTTTTGCAAAAAACTGCTAGCACTAAGAGCCAAATTCAACAAGAGGGATGCTTTTGTGTATTTTGTCCATGAAGAGTAGAGCCCAACTTCTAGGAGACATTCAGAACACATTTACTAGATTAACAAATGGAATCTTCGCTGTGCCCCTTAGCTACTCTTGAGGCATGTGACTACACTTTGAGTCTCAGTTCTCACTTTCAAAATTAGAAATAATTACTCTTACTAGCTCATAAGTGAGTAGTGAGGACCAAGAATGGGGGATTTCTAGGAAGTGTAAGCCCTCCTTCACATTACATCTGAAGAAAGTAACAATAGCAAAATTATTATTAGAACTTCAACCTCTAAAATCATCCTCTCCCTTCTGATGTCATGGAACTTGAGCAGGGTGATTTTCCCTTCGGCACGGCGGAGTAAACTTAAGCGCTTACAGGCTTTTATTAATGAGTGACAGTAATTAAGAAATGATGGTTATTCTTACCGATTTCTGAGCCTGAGAATAATGCGACATGTAAACTTTCATGTAAAATCTTTTTACCCTTTTGTAAAAATCCAGTCTCCCTACACATCATTTCCATTTCTTTTAAAACGCAAGAACTCCCAATAAAAGCACCTCAGCATCTTATTTTCCACGTAAAACTACACCAAACAGGTTGAAGAAAAATAGAGATGTGAAGAACGCTGTTGGGATTGGGGAAAAACAAAAAACTTAAAGGAGTCCAAGAAATGTGTTTACCTCTTGAAAACTGCTTGAAAAATCTACTTCTAGCTCAACTCGAATTAGAGACACTTCAGTATTCTCACCTGTAAATAGGGATTTTTTTTTTTTTGTCTTAAGGACTTTGATGCAGGGATAAAAAGATGCACATAAAGGCATATGGCACATACTAAACATTTGGTAGGATTGAAGAAGCCTAGAAATATTAAGTGAGCATCTATTAAATGCTAGGTATTAGTCTTCACAGGTCACAATCAAAAGGGACAAATTCTTAGCTCTCTTGGCTTTGATAGCTTCCCCTATACCCTCCTCTGTCCTCTGAGACTAATCTAGGCCTCCTCAGAGCAGAATCCTTCGAGATTTTTTTTTTTTTTTTTTTGTAGATTTTACCAAGGAGCTCTTCCTGCCTCCACAGACTCGATGCTTTCAAGGAGTAGGAAGGATGTGGGTGAGAACAAGAGCCAAGACAACAGCAGGGTGGAGAGGTGGTGACAGCCTAGGCGTCAGGGCTGACAAGTACTCAACAGAATCTCTCAGACTCCAGGCCACGGTCTCAGGATGGCTGGGCCACCTGAGAGGTGTGTCACCTGACACCCTCCTGGTCCCAGCCTACTCGGGCGCCGGTGCGTGACGCCCGGCCGCCTAATGGAGGCGGCAGGAGCCTCCGACCTCGCTTTGCGGCCACCGCAGAGGACAAGCAGCATCTTTCTCAGCGTGACCAAGGCCCAAGCCCCGCCGACCTCGCGGAGCCGCCTCACCTGGCCGCGGTTCCGGGTCCCTACCGCCTTTCCCGCCCCGCCCCGCTCACCTGCGAGCCCAGCCCCGGGCCCTCCATCATGCCCGGCGCCCGCGCAGCCGCGGCTCCCGCGCAGAGTGGCGGCTACTGCCGCTCGTGGATCAGCACGCTTCAGCCGCCACTCGCCCTCTTCCGGCTCGCGCCCCGCCCCCGTGGCTGCGCGCTTCCCAGAGCCGCCAATCCGCCAATTGGAACCAATCCCCGCCCTCTCTCGCATGGGGGCGGGACCTTCTCGCCTCCAAAGAACTGCCGGTCGTGCCCCGCCCTCTGCCCCGCCCCCGCGTGCTCTTTCCCTCCTCCCTATCCTTGGCGCCGCTTCAGGTTCCCATTTGGAGGCTCTACAGGTGCATGTTCAGGCTGTTATTCCAACGACCTGGAGTGGGCTACCCCAAAGCTAGATGTCCTTGTGGCGATCTCTTCCTCACCCCAGTCTTCCTCAACTATGAACTGGAGTCAAGAATAACTTCATGTAAGCATTTGGAGGATTAATGGAGAAAAAGTATGCACTCTTCCTCACCAGGGGTTTGGCAGATGAAAAGCATCCTGTCTCATGGACAACCTCACAGATGTTAGCTGTTAAAATGTCTGCTGCTCTTCGGTCATGTGCTCTTGAGGAAGGCACTTCTACCATCAGGGTCTGTTTCCTCATAGAAAGCAGAAGATTTGAGCAATGGAGATGGCTCAGTGGGTAAGGTGCTTGCCAACAAGTCTCACAACCTGAGTTTGTTCCCCAGGATCATGGTGGGCAGGGAAAAGTCTCAACGTTTTCCCATTGTGTCTCTTTATACACACACACACACACACACACACCACAGAAGCTTACTTACCACCACCCCCACAAAATAAATCAGTAAGTGCAACAAAGTAAATTTAAAAAAAAAAGAAAGAAAGCAGAAGCTATGAGAGTTCCACAGGGAAGGTAGAGGTAAACTGGACATGCCTCACTCTGCCCCTTTTGGTGGACTATGTGGAGGAACTGGCATGTAAGTCTTGCACAGATTGGTGGCCTATGGAACAAGATGCTCTTGGTTCTTACCAGTGGGGACCTCACTCCTACCTCAGCATCCAGAAAACAATGGGACTTTCCTAGGCCTGCACTCAGCATGGTTCTTTGTGATAATTCCTTGATGTGTCTATCACTAAGTCTGACTGGGTTGGATCCTTAGAAGCTAATTTGGAATAGAATTAAAATGACTCTACATCCTATAAGCCATGAAATAAGTGTCTGGAAATAAGGTGTTGGGCTTACCCATGAAAAAAAATATTACTCTGAAACATTAAAACTATAAGTGTATTGTTATTATTGTTAGTGGCCCTACTTATTGGGCACACCATAGGTTACTCACAAAGCCTACACCCACTGAGGTTGAGAAACATATTGTATTTGTCTTGGAACTCCCAGTGCCCAGAACAGCACTGAGACCTAGAAAATACCTTCCATAATTACAGTGAGTAGATGGGTGGATGTACGAATGTGTCATCAACTTTTATGATGCTATGCAGAGCAAACTGAATGACAAATAGAAGGAATGGCAAGTGACTTCCTTCAGAGCCAGGGGAAAAGGCAGTTCCTTTTGATAGGGTAGGGTGAAGTCTGGGGAGGGTTTCAAAGAGGACAGAACCTTGTGATGTGGTCACTTCCTAATCATTACCTAATCAGATGTCTGTTTATTGATCACTTAGTGTGTGCTGGCAACTGCACCGGTGTTCTAGATAATCTAATCCATGTGATGGTGCTGATTCCATAAACTCCAAAACATTCAGTTAATGAGTGGTAGAGAGAGAATTCAGTCCCATTTCTTTATTAGTTAGTGCTTCAGCCAATGTAGTTTTTTTTTTGTCTTTAAGGACTTATTAAGGTGCTGTTGAACTTGAGGGAGACTTGCCATCTATTCCATGCTTTCGTTGTGATATCCTGACATGCTGGAAGAGTCTGCACTGAGCATGTTAACACCCCACTTCTTAGCCTAGCTCTGGATTCTGCTCTGCTCATCATTCCTCCAACAAGCTACTTCAGGTTCAGATAAGCATATTTGTGTCTAATTCTTCTATGGTATTGTGCCTAGCGATGCTGCTATGTTACCAAACTTTTAAATTATTATTTAACACTTATTTATTTATTACTAAATTCACTTATAACAAACATCAACAATTTCTTAACTATTAATCCTATAAATTCCTACAACCCCTTTAACCTATCCACTAAACCTATTGATAATTATAACAACTACTTTCATAACCTTTTAGAATGATACAGTCTCTGGGGCAGGTCCTCAGTCGTCAGGAACACAGTCTTTGTTGTAGATTCTTTAACGCACTTAGCAGTCCTTTTTCTGGATCTCTCAGATGCAGGTTCGTCAGGGTAAGTTGGTTATTGCAGTCTCACCTTAAATAAGGCTTCATGCTTTCTTCTCTGTGGGAGACCCCAGCCATCTGCAGGCCAACTTACTTCTTTTGAATCAGGAACTCAGCTGCTCTGCCTCAGTCCTTAAAGCCAGGCACAGTTTCCCCTAGGCCACTGATCGGACAGATCAAACCCCTCCAGGCAAAAGCTGAGCCACAGGGTTTAGTCCTTGGCCTTTTGGTGTCTTACTCAGGCTTTCTTTGCTCACCAGCTTCTTTCTGCTTCAGGGAAATTTGGCCATCAAATGATGGCCAGCGCTTTTTTCAACAGGACTCTTGGAGCTCTCTAGCATCAGGGGCCTCTTCTCTTTCTGGGCTCCATGCACTATCCTTAAATAGGAGGAACTCTGTTTCAGCTTAATTTGGGCTCCGCCCACTTAGCAGCTGAAAACAATGTCAGGCCAGATACTTTGTTTCTTCAAGTCTATTGAGTCTTTCCTGTTTTTCCTGACTTCAACCTTGTTTTTCAGTCTATTAAGTCTTTCCTGTTTTTCCTGACTTCATGCTGATAATGCTCTTCAGGCCCCGAATTAAGAGACAGTATCAGAAACTCCTATATATTTTCTAAATCTAATTTATCTAACCCCTACACTGCTAAGTGCTGTCATTGACTTGCACCTTTGAAAACACCTTTGTAGGCAGGCCCCAGTAGAAAAGTATGAATGTGTGTGCATGTTCCAGAAGCTGTCAGGACCTGAATCTCAGCTTCAGCCTTTAGTAGTTCTGTGATCTTCAAAGTGCTGCCATGTCTTTGTCCTTTAGTTTTCTCATCTATAAATAGGACACCAAGTGATATTTACTTCATAGTGCTGCTGAAAGAATTACATGAACTGATGTGTATGAAGTGCTTGGTATGCTCCAGGCTTTGGAAATAGGTTAAATGTTATCATTATAATTGAGATGCTCCTCCTCGGGAGTGGGATTGGGCAAACATTGAATGGGACCAGCTGGGTGCTGTTGTGTAAAGGGGAAAGTATAGAAATTCAGGAAGCCTGGCTTCTAGTTTACACTTCTCTGCGTGTATTAGATTCCCTGAGTTGCCATAAAAAAAAAAAGGAGTACTGACTGAGTGGCCGAAGTACAGGGGAATTGTTGTCATATAGACCTGAATGTTGGAAGCCTGGGGTCAAGGGATTAGCAGGCTTGGTTTCTTCTGAGGCTGGTCTCAGTAGCTTGCAGATCGTCATGTTCTTCTCCATGTGCCTTCACATGCTCTTCTTTGCATGGATTTGTATCCTAATTCCCTCTTCCTGTACAGGCAGGAGTTAAATAGGATTAAAGCCCAACCTGATCATATTTTACCATTATCCCCTCATATACCTAAAAACCCTGTGGATACAAACAGTTACATTCTGAAGTACTGGGATTTAACATTTCAGTATATGAGGGGGGAGAGGCAGGGCTTCTTCTACTTACAAGACTGTGTGATTCTGAGCAAACCATTTCCCCTTTTTGTAAGTGTCCTCATATCTAAATCTGCATGGAAGTTGAAAGCACTCTTTTTTTTATATATACTTTATTTTTTTTTCTTCAAGTTACATCTCAGTCACAAATCCCTCCCTATTCCCCCTTCCTATCCTGCCCTTCCACCCTCTTCCCCCCAGAAGTTTCCCCTTTCAGTCCAACAGATGGTTCCTTCTCTTATAACAGTAAGTATTATACAAAACAACCGATATAAATATGCCACATTTATGAGAGTTAAATGGCCCAGTATACCTTCCCAATGTCCAGTTTATACATATTTGGCCCCTGACTTTAACATTCTACTATCTAACCATCTCCATGAGTTTAAAGGTCTATATCTGACTCAACATTCATACTAACTTGCAACACACTTTTAAGAGTATCTTCTTAGATCTATAACACCCTCTTGATTCCTAAACAACTCAAAATTTAACTATGAGACTCCAGCTGTCTATTCTTCAACCACCTCAGAGACCTGAGAGGGATAAATATATCTGCTTATATAGGAAGTGCAGGGCCTGCAGCTTCCAAAACTAAGAAATGACATACCAATGACTGCCTGGACAGTTCCCATTTTCTCTCCATACATTCCAGCATCAGTCTTCAGCCTTTGGGTCCTGTTTCTCTGACAGACATTTGTTGTAGAGCCGGGATTATGAAGGACTTACCTACCCTGTCTTGGCAGAGTTAGGCTGTCGAGTTCCCTGCTACCAAGTTTTGTCCTTTTTGGACAGCAGTCTGTCTGCAGTTGGTGCAAGGGGTTTTGTCATGCCAAGAGATAGGCTTGCCACTAATTCAACCATCTTACAGTGGAGGTTCTTCGATGCTTATCTTCTACTTGGAGTAGAATAGGGGGTGCTGTCAGGCGCTGATATGTCTCGATATCAAAAAAATATTGTAAGTGTCCTCATATCTAAATCTGCATGGAAGTTGAAAGCACTCTTTTTTTTATGATTCCTCTTAGCTTTGATCATGTAACTTTCCTAAGTAAGATTAAGCCTTCTCTCTAATACTCTTATATAGGTGGTATTAATTATCTTCATCCTGAAAGCACATATTAACTTTCTCCTACATAGCAGACATTGCTCAGCATTGGGAAAGCATTCCAGCAGGAAAGAGGCCTGTTCTCTGGATTCCCATGACTGTCTAATGCCAGCTCACCAGTATTCCCCTCTCATAGTCAGCCTTGTAGTTTTTGAGTCGATCATTATCTTTCTTCATGGTTGTGGGCTATTTGTGAGCATCCATTTATTCTCCCCCCCCCCACCATGCTTTGTACATCTGGCAGTCGGTGAAGTCTAACAATAAATGTTTAGACATAAACAAATAAACAACAACAATGTAAAAAGTAGTCTATAAGGATGATGTCAAAAGGTGGCCCAGATCCACAAATCCTGGTTTTTTGTTTTTTTCACAATGTTGAGAAATTATTTGACTTGAGGACTTTATACGAGGATTTCATAACGTCTGCTGTCACAGTATGAATGATAACTGGCTTTGTTCTGCCTAAACTCTTGATGCTGGGCTCCCTTCTTCCTCTTTCTGGAAAGGACACAGGCATGTTTTGATGCAGGGCACTGTGATTGTTATCATTATGATGGTGGCACCAAAATGACCCTTTGGAATGTCAAAACAAAGCAAACAAACAGTGATAACAATAAAAACAACAAAGCCCACACATTCACCTCTGGAGAGCTCCTCATACACACCAGGTAGGAAATGCCAATGCTTCGTGCTACATGCTGCAGACCAGGTAGACAGGAGTGCTAGCTGAGACAAGTGTTGGCTGAGATTCGGATTTGTACCAGGTACTGTGGTAAGAGTTTTGCTTATTTAAAAAAAAAAACCAGTTATGAGAATGTTTTTGTTTCATCCTAGGTGTGGGGGCTGCTTCAGTTAGTCCCCAGGTGTAATCAACATGTGCCTCATGACCAAGTAGGAGTGTTACTTAGCCACTTGCAGGGCATGAATTCTGAGCACTGAGGGATAAAAAGGCAGAGCCCTGGGGAGAGAGGGGAGTGCTGCAAAGAAGAAAAAGGTGGCTGCTCTACCTGCTGCTGGTGCTCCCCCAAACTGCTGCTGGTACTTCCTGATGCTGTTTCCTGGTTTGCTGGACTTCTGGATATTGTGACTACTGAAATTGGTATTGCCCCCACAGAACCCAATGATCCTAATCAGCAGGAAGTAGCTCAAAGAGAACTTTTTCCCCTTTAACCTTCTTTCTCTCCCACCTAGTATTAGGGAATTGGAAGGAAGGTAGAAGTATTAAGTATAGAAAATCAGAGTGAATAATAAAATAAAAATAACAAAAGGCACCTTGTTACAAGGTACAGGCTAAAACACTTGTAGAGGCTAAAAGTAGATGACCATAGTCTCTGCTCTGCTGGTGGCAACAGATAAATAGATGAAAGAGGAGCAGCCATGATACATGCTGAAGGGAACCGTTCTAAGAGGTCACAAGGGCCCTCAGCCTTTGAGGCAGGCTGTGATGGAGAGTTCCCTTCAGAAAGTTATGGAACCTGCTCAGATGTCTTGCTCATTCCTTTGTCTTCTGCTCACTGACAACTCTTACTCAAGAAAAATTAAAAAAACCCCTATTTCATATGTAAAAACATGAAGATTTAGTCATGATATGTGAGCTATTTTAAGCAACACATGAATGTGTGCTGAGTTAGGAGCCTGTGTGTGGTTTATATTTTACATGCTAGGTTAACCAGAACCATGTATATGTGTAATCGTGGGTGTGAGTGTGTATGCACGCATGCACATGTGTATGTGTGTGTGGAAGAGATAGAGATGACTGGGAGGGGAATAACAGACACAAACTATTCTGCCATGGTCATTAAATCTACTTTGACAGATGGAGCTATAGCAAGACTCCCATCTCCACCTCCTAAATACACGACCATCACTGAGCACTCGTTCACATACCCAGCTTCTCAGCCTTGGGGCTCCTCAAAGACACTTAAATATCCCTTCCATGGAAATGACCTTTCTGGATTCATAGACCAGGTTAGGATGCCCCATAAAGTATACTAGTGGCACCCTCTAATGCTTCCATGGAATATCATGGCTACATCCCATTCACATTTAAAACATCTATCTTTCTTACACATCATGAGCAGTTTTGTGAACACAGAACCTGACTTGTCTCAACATAAACTTATTCCCAACACACGACACAGTACAGGGCCCACGGGAGCAGCACAGCTGTCAGCTGTTGAGTGCAAAAATCAACAGGATATCAGTCCCTTTTATTTATATCTCTGCCAGCTAGCACAATTCCTAAGTGCTCAAAAACATTGATCGGCATTAAAGGATCCAGTCTCTGGCTCTGTACAGTTTGCAAGACACATCACTCCCGCTTTGGTTTAGGCTCAAACAAGACAATGGAACAAGCGGATCAGGGATCAGCACCACCCCCACAGATTGAGTTGCTATGTTTGTCAGTGGACTAATCAGTTGTCAAAGGGCAACCAGCAAGACAATATCAAAGAGCTGAGGCCAAGAATACCCAGTGATGGGGGCAGCACACTTTCCTACTTGTGGCTTTGGCTAGGGAGAATTAAGTTCAGAATCCAGGATTTAGCTCCAAGTTCGGAGCCTTTCAAAACTTTATCCAGGTGCTCAAAGCAACATTCTCAAACTCACAGCTACTCTGGAGAATGAAGTTGGGACATGGGTTATGGAGCACACTTCCTGCTCCACTCTAGAAAGGGCCTACCGCTCTGAGTTTCTATTTTCTAATCAGTAAAGTGGGAAAAGTAATAGTACCTTTCACAGAGAATAAAATGAAAACAATGTACATTCTCTTAGCTTAGTGGTTCTCAACCTTCCTAATTCTGCAACTGTTTAATACAGTTCCTCATGTTGTAGTGACCCCCAACCATAAAATTGTTTTTTTGTTGCTACTTCATAACACAACAGTTTGCTATTGTCATGAATCATGATATGAATATATGTGTTTTCTGATGGTTTTAGGTGACCCCTGTGAAGGGGTTGTTCAACCTCCAAAAGAATTGCAACCCATAGTTTGAGAATCGCTGTTCTGAAACACGGAATAGCATGAGCTCACGTCTTTCTCACTGCATCTACACATCTTTATTCAGATTATTTAAAGACAGAGGCTACTTTGTAGTTATTTATTCAGTGGCTTACAGAGTCTCTAGTTACTTATCCATCTTGTCCACACAGCTGTGCTGGGGTATCTTGTTTCTGCCAGGATCTCCAAGGACTTTAGGTAGGAACAATTTCCAGGAAAGGGAACCTACAGTACATGAAATTCCAGGCACCAAAAGCCATTTACCCCACTCCCACCAAATCTAAACACACTCAAGACCATGTATCAATATCCTAGGGCCTCCAGAGAAAAATGCTACCATGAGTGACATAACAGAACATATAATCATTACCTCACAATTCTATAGGCTGAAAGCCCTAAATTAAGGCTGTGAACAGGGCTGTGGTCTCTCTGAAGATCTAGGTCAGGAGCCCCCTTGCCTCTTCCTCATGTCTAGTGGTTACTGGCAAGCCTTGAATGCTTTGTCTACAGATGTACCCTTTCAACTTTTGCTTCTTCTTCCAGGACATTCACCTCATTTTCTGTCTCTGCACTGTTCTTCCCTTCTTGTAAGGGTAGCAGTTATTGGTTTATTTCCCACTTTACCCAACACAAAGTTGTCTTTACTTAATTATTTCTATAATCAAGATAATTTCCAAATCTAGTCACATTCACAGGTGCCAGGACTTAAGACTTGAACATCTATTTTTGGAGGGCATGATTCAACCCTCAACAGAAAGTGAGGGGAGAAAGTGAGCTCTCATTCCATTTATATCTGTCTGAGAGGTATGATGTTGGAGTAGTGAGAAATGAGCTAGAAATCAATCTGAAGTGAGAAGTACTTTCTATGAGAGAGAGACCAAGGCAGAATGGGATAATAAGGGGCTTTGGATACCCAAGACATAGGAAAGGCCACTGAGATCCTGGAGGGGCAGGAAACAAATACTGGGAAATTGGGAGAAAATGGACCTGTTGATGCAGCACACCTGAGTACACTTTGGAAATGGTATCATAGGAAATCTTCTTGTGTTGTTCATCTTATGGGGCAGACAAGAAAAAAAGAGAATTATCAGCTATAAGGTTAAGATGGTTTGATACCAGCCCCAAACACCCATGGACACCTATTGGAGATTGCCCTCCAGTGAAGGGGAAGCTGGAATCCTGCCTCTGAAAGAGGGAAACACTTCGATGATGCTATAGTGTGCAGAATCTGGGTTGAGGGACCCATGAGCAAGGCAGAGGGAGACAGAAGGAAGTACCCATGGAACACCCCCAGAAGCCTGAACATTCTGGCCTCACCTCCTTTAGGTAATTCACTTATACTATGAGAAAGAATATTAAAATCAGTGAAAATATCTCCAAATAAGCAGAATTATCCTAACTATATATAATAGAGTATTTTAAGTAATAAGCAAGAAACTAAAAATTCTTGACAATCCCAGGGTGGATTAGAGCAATTACAAGTACGCATAGGTGTTTACAAAAATCGTCAACACAAAATTGATAATTTTTTAACCAATGAGTAATTTTGACTTGCGGGTTTCTTTATTTATTGTCTATTTTTTAGGGAGGGGGAATGTCAGTTGGTCAGCTGGGATTAACTCAGAATTATAAACCAGATTTACAAGGACTTTAGGGAACGCGGTAGGCAGAGAGCAGGAAGTAATTTCAGGGCCATTGTTGTACTTCAGTGGGTAGTCCCTCCTGCCAAGCCTAAAAACTTGAGTTTGATCCCTGGAAACCATGTGGTTGAAGGAAAGAACCGACTCCTGCAAGTTGTTCTCTGATTTCCAAATATGTGCTGCCGCACAGGTTCTACCTCTGCAATCAGTCAACCATCAATCAAACAAGAAACATTAAAAAAATCTTAAAAAAGAAATAATTTCATAGCCATGTGATCATTAAAAGTCCTATACCTAGAGCCTACAAGATGGTTCAGCACGTAAAGGAGCCTGCTTGCTGTATGAGGCTGATGATCTCAGTTCAATCCTGAGTCCGTGCAAATGCAAAAAAAAAAAAAAAAAAAGAAGCAACTCCACAAAATTACACTCTGACTTTCGAACTTGCACGGCAACACCCCTCCAACCCCTCATACCCACTCACGCATGCACACCGTGCAATCTCACTCACTAATAATAAATTTGAAAAATGTGCTAGAAGTCCTCTACTTTTATGTGTTCTCTGAGTCAGGGTTCTTTTACTCTGTCACATCCAGTAAAAGCTACCATCATTATCTTCAGAACACCTACAGTAATGTGTGGATACTCTCCACCATCCATCATTTCAGTTATATTAAGCAGAACTCTCTATCACTATTGGTTGTGTTTTTCTACAAAGGGCACATAAATTTTCAGTAAAATTTCTCTTTTACAGTGAAGCCCACTGATAAACTGATGAATAATGGCACTGTCCCTTTCCAGTATGTTTTCTTCCTTGCTAAGCATCTTCAATCAACTCAGCCATCCTTCAGTTGGTATGGAGACGAGGTGATGGGGGTTGTTGTTCTCGGAGACAGATGGAGTCCCTCTTCATGGGGGACTCTTGCCCAGTTGATGCGTCCCTTTAGCCAAGTTACAAAATCTTTCACAGTCTGCTCCTATGCTGTGAGGTTTTTAGAAGCCTAAATGAGAGAACCATATGGCGTGTTATGGTACTTGGGGATGAGTACTTTAGGTGATGGAGGGTGCCAGAATCATGACTGGATAAAGGATATGTTAGCTAAAATTACTTCTTTCTCAGGAGTCTTCTCCATAAAAAAGAAATGCTATTGAAATTTCTGGGAATTAAAAATAAGTTGAGGCTAGTGTGACCTGGCCAGGAAGAGTGACAGGAAGAATACTAGACTCACAATGAGAAATACGAGCCATGGAGGCCAAAGGAGTCCTTGAATTGAGGATGACAGTGCCTCTTGCTTCCTGGTGGCCAGCATTGTGGGAACAAATTATGTGGTATCTGAAATTTACAGAATGAACACTCCCCTTGCTCTCAGCTAGCCAGGGTTTCCCAACATTCACATTCATATTCTGTATTATAGACACATGTGTACTCCACATTGTGAAGAGGAATCCAACTGTACACAAGTCTACTAACCTAGTATACACTGTTACTGGCTAGAGTATTCTGAATTAACCTTCTCCCAGTCCAGGTGTTCCAGGAGAGTGTACAAGGTTAATACCAGAAGAAATTAGCTTGATTCAGACTTTCCAGAATTGCCTGAGCCTAAGCATCTACAGGAGGAGGAAAGGAGAAAGAGATCGTAAGTAGAGAACCACAGACTTCACCAGTCTCAGAAACACGGCTGATCACCTGACCAGCTAGCTCTAGAATGATTGATTGCCTGATCTCCATGCCTCCAAACATAACCTGACACCTGGTGATTAGCTGGAAGACAGGTTTGTAGGATGTGAACCTTTTTTTTTTTTTTTTTTTTTTTTACATTGCTAGCTTTCTGAATGAAGCATAAAAGAATCAATTCCTGTCTCTGCTCGTTGGCATCTGAGTGACAGGCAGCGGTGAAGTCTAGTACTCCAGTTACATGATCACAGTTTGTCAATGTGTCTGTTTCTTCCTGAAGGCTGTCAGTCACTGTGTTGGGGAAGTATTGATTCTGTGTATCCTCTTTCCCTGTCGATGGAGAAGTGGTTCCAGTGGACTGCCATTTGCACTCAGTACATGCCTATTGTGAGTGCTGGGCTGAGTCCATGAGCCAGGCCTGACCAGGGAGGGTCCTCCGTGCCTCTGTGGCCAAAACAAACTCATTCAGTCTTGCCACTTAACTAACTCTGAAGACTCTTGAAAAGACAACTTTCTTTCTTTTGAATTTTGAGAGTATGAGCTTGGGACAAAATTTATTTAACTAGTATATTTCGAGAGGCTAAATATCTGAGGGCCTCTTTAGATATTTTTCAACCCAGTGAATTTAACACAGGTAAATGCTTATGTGGTGTTAGAAGGGCCAAGAGGAAAACCAAGACTGGGTTGATCTCAAGCTTAGGATGTGCTGGGGAAGATGTCATCCCTAAGGCTGGAAGCCATGTTTAGCAGATCCTGAATCCCAGGAGGGACAGCCTGGGCTGGACTTTCAGACACAGAGTTTTCCTAGAGGTGGTCAGTTCTAAGACTGCAGTGGGTACCACCAGCCGGTGCAGAACTGCTTAGACTCCCAGGAAATAGCTTCCACATGAAGGTGCTACAGGTACCCAAAATGTCTGTAGCTCCCCACATCTGTGGGAGGGATGCCAAGAGAAGTCCTCAGATTTTTTTTCTGGAAACAGCCTCTTCTCTTCTCCTTTCTTACGATTCCACCAGAGCCATATTGGCAGAGACTTTCGGAAGGCTCTTTAGCAAGAAAGTGTGGGGTTTGCCTGAAGTTCTAGAGTCCCAGCCTCCTCTCAACCTGAGAGCAATCAGACAAAAGACCACCCCAGTGTGAGACATGCAAGGGCTTGATCTAGGCACTGGTAGAACAGTAAGCAAGACAGATATAAACCTATTGTCTAGCCACTGTGAGGACGGACATTAAAAAGGAAGCCTAGACACAAAGAAATTAATGTGCCATTATATAAAGCAGCGGTTTTCAACGTGTAGGCCATGACTTCTTTGGGGTCACCTAAGACCATCAGAAAATACAGATATTTATATTACGATTCAGAAAAGTAGCCAAGGTACAGTTATGAAGTAGCAATGAAAACAATTTTGTGGTTGAAGGGGTTACCACAACATTGTATTAAAGGATCGGATCGCAGCATTAGGAAGGTCAAGAGCCACTGATGCAAGATATCATTTGACCTCAAGTTCTAGAAACTGAATGTGAGATGGAGGTTACTCGTAAAAGAGTAAAACTGATTGTTGATTTTATATTATGTGGGCTGGACTATGGTAATCAATTGCTTAGTCAGACACTAATCTAGAAATCACTATAAAGTTATTTTTACGATGTAGATAACATTTAAATCAGTAGACTTTAAACATTTTGCTATATGTGGTAAGGATAGACTTCATCAAATCAGTTGAAAGACTTAAAAGGAAAGATTGAGGTTTCCCAACCCCAACAGAGAAGATTCTCGCTCTCTTCAGCTAGCAATATAGCAATTCTAGCTTTTGGATTCAAGATCGAGACATCAGCTCTTACCCAGATCTCTTTCCAGCCTGCTGACTTGTGTATGGCTTTCAGATTTGTCATTCCAAAATTGCATGAGCCAATTCCTTAAAGACCTACTCATGGACCAATGTCTGTATCTCTATCAACTATCTACTGACTTTTCATCTTCTTGTTTACCGTCTAATTTGTTTATAGATTAGTTGCCTATCATTTGTTAGTCTTTCCTATTGGGTCTTTCCCCCTGGAGAGTCATGAGTGTTATTAAGCAGGAGGAGAAGCAGAGTAGAGGTGGGGTTCCAGCCAAAGCTCTGCCCACATTTAAAAAAAGAGCCATGGGGAGCTTGGCTGTATGTACTATACAGGGAAGTTTGCCCTCCCTGAGACAAAAGAGTGGAACTCCTAGAGGTGGATGAGCCAGCCTCCAGGGAGCCTTTTGCAGAAGGGTGTTGGTGCAAGTTTCATGCATACTTGGCCATTTGAACTCTCCCTCCTCCTCCCCCTCCTTCTCCCTCTTGTTCCTGTGTGGGCACCTATATGTGGAGACCAGAGATCAATCCTGGATATTTTCTCAGCTCCTCCCACCCTTCTCTTTTGACCCAGGGTCTGCTCATTGGCTTGGATCTCACAGATTAGATTGAACTGGCTGGCGTGGGCCCCTGCGATCCACCTGTCTCCAGCTCCCAGCATTGAGGATACAGGTATGAACAGCCACACCCGGCTTTTTAATGTAGGGTCTGGGGATGGAAAGGTCTTCCTGTTTACACAACAAGCACCGAGACAACTAATCTATCTCCCTAGCCTGTTCTTTCTATTTTTAAGCTATGGTATTTTCATCCCAGAATGTTACAAATACTTCAGGGAGAAAATAAAAAAAAAATAGAGAATGCCTTCATCATCTATTGACAAATTGGAAGGTTATATTATTATTATTATTATTATTATTATTATTATTATTTTACTTAGAAAACAAGCTTTAGATCTTAACTTAAGGACATGAGGTCCAACTTAAGGTTCTGGGCTGGCTAACTCATCAGGTGACCTTAAAAAAGGTGTATTCCTACTTTGAACTTTACTTCCTGGATATTCTAGAGAGCTAGTCAAGGAAGTAACTTACTCTGCTCCACCCACTTCTCCTACTTCTGCCCCCACACCCCTGCCCATCACTACCAGACAAGTGGCACTTCCTCTCCAAGTTACCTGTTCTTCCCAGGAAGCCAGACCTTGCTTTATGCTCCCCTTCAGGGCTCTGCCTGCCTCTTTATTGTTGCATTATTGCATGAGAGCCTTTACTTTGAGATGGATAACCACCTGTTTTTCTCCAGGACTGAGAGTCTTCTTGCCAGGTTAGTATATTAATTTGCTTCTCTGTTGTTGTGATGAACACACTGTGGACATTAATCAAGTTGGGGGAGGAAAGGGTTTATTTTATCTTAGAGCTTAGATTCCATCATGAAGAGGTGTCACAGTGGGACACCATGACACCTTGCAGGAATACTGCCTCCTGGCTTGCTCTCCATAGCTCATTCATTTTTCTTTTTGATACAACCCAGGAGCACCTGACCAGTAGTGGCACCACCCAAAGGGAGCTGGGGTGACATCACCCACATTAATCATCAATTAAAAAAAAAAAAAAGAAATGCCTCATAGATTTGACTACAGGCCTATCTGAGAGACAGATTTTTTGTTTCAATTGAGGTTCCCTCTTCTCAGATTACCCCAGTTTGTGTCAAGTTGACACAGCCCAAACCAGCCCAATTGGACTTTCATTGCTAAAACCAGGACATGTCATCTTCCTTTCCTTTTCCTGTCCTGACAGTGAGTCACTGGGGGTATATGCTCCTGTTCTACTCAGCCTTCCATTTGTGTGTGTGTCCAGATCATATACAGTTAAAAGCTCAATTGTCATTGGAGTTGTGGAAGTCAGGAAACAGTATCTGCTTTCCTCCATACAAATTCAGAATCCATTAAGATAGATGCTCAGAAAAGTCTGGTTGACAGAGATAGTCGATCTGGCTTTATTCATGATAAAAAACTGATAATTTTAGAAAAGGGGCTTAGGTCTTCTGACCAAAGACTTAATATCTCACCTCTTCAACTATAAGTTAACTCATTGCAGTTCTCACCTCTCCTGGACCACTGTGAGCATCACAGCACCTTCCCAGAATTCAGAAAAAAAGGATGCTCCATGGAGACAGGCAGACCCCAAAGGGAAGAATGAGAGGCTGAGTGAAGAATGCAAAGCTTGCCTCCTAAACTCTTACGAGGCAAGTCACTTTTATATTTGAGATGAGGTAAGAAAGGAGACAGAGGAATAGGAAACGAAATTAGGGAGGAGTGTTATTACAGGCTTCCTCCACACGAAAGGATGAGCTGACCGTTTGCTGGGAGACTAGAGCCTGGGCACTGTGACCATTACCATTACAGCCGGGGCACTGTGACCATTGTCATTTGTGTGTCTCTATGTAAGACAGCCTCAGCTAAATGCTCCGGATTGCCTGGTGTGACCTTCCTTAGCTATTCCAGTGTCACACTGAGAAAGTCACTATTTTTTTTTCAGGTCTTTGCACCTACTGGCATATATCATTCAGTTTAAAACATGGAGTACTTACCTGTTTGCTAGACAATTTCCCTTTGCTCAGGCTGGAGGAGTTTGGTCTTGTTGGGATGGTTAGTAAAGTCACCTGAAGTTTTGCCTCAAGTCAGTTTCCTGTAGGGTTTCCCTATGGAGACAGCAGTGATTTGGGCCAGAGAAGATTTGCCTTGATTGAGGACTGTAGCTGTCCTGCTTCCTTCCCTGTATTCAGGTGCCCCAGCTCAAGAGGAGCCCCGTTTTCTAACAGTAATCAGTAGAGCCAGGTGCAAAGAGGCCAAGATCTCATAAATAGAAGCTGAACTTGATCTGGCAGGTGTTTCAGGAAGGCTAGAGCTGAGGCATGGCCGGCCTGGCTCTGATGAGGAGTGAGGTTCATAAGCGTGATGTCCTTCCTGGGAGGCAGGATGACAGATCAAAAGGTAGAGGCCAGGAGTAGGGGGTATTTATTTGTTTGTTATTCGAGGCAGGACACTCTGTGTAGCCTAGATTGGCCTTGGACAAGCTTGTGGCCTGCCTGAGTGCTAGTGTTGTAAGTGCGCACCACTACACGGCTTACAGCAAAATTTTTATCTCGCGTTAGCTCGTTCTAGTCCATGTAATGTAGGTCATCTGAGTTGTAGCCACTGCACCTATGAAACAAGGTTAAGCTTGTTGAATGCCTACCTGGGTCTCTTCCACTGCAAACTGGCTATCAAACACCAGGGGCCTCTACCCTGGTGGCATCTTCATCGAGTGAAGTGGTTTTTGTGCGGCTCCATGCTCTCTCCCTGTCTTCCTGCAGCACATGTTGTATGCTGAGTGTGGTATGTGAAGAATTTTAATAAAACATAGCGGCACACTGACTTGAGATGTAATATTTTCACTCTGGTTATTCATGACCGACATCTCCTGGATCCTGGTGGGTATGAGCATTCCAAACCTTTCCCAGTCATATTCCACGATGTCTTCAGACACGTGCATCTGGGAGGATCTCATTGTGAAGAATTCCAGTTATGATGATGGGGCTCTATCCTAACTGGACTCCAAAGGCAAGGAGCTGATGATAGATGATTCACTGTCTCTGTTTTGCTGGCCTTGGATTCTCTGCCTGTGTACTGATTTTATACCACATCAAACTTCTGCTTCCTTGTCAACTTCTTCCCAGAAGAGAAAAAAAAAAAAATCCCTGCAGCCGTAACATCTTCAAACAAACAAAGAAAAAGCTTCTGCTATGATGCAGAGACAAAGCCTTTCTCTTAGGAAAGTGCCATCAGCTCAACATGCTCTCATTGTGTCCATTAGCTGAAGGAGATGCCAGACAAAATACTGTACTGACAGGAGGTAGACCAAGTGGATTGATTATTAATTAGCATCTGGGAGCAGTAATATCTTGTATGGTGCAGTATTAATAAGCTCTACATTACATTTAGCATATCTGTTCATAATAGAAACCTTTTTTGTTGGCAATGGAATGTGGATAAAAATTCCATATTTTTGTTGTGCAATGTGTATACATATGTCTGTAGGTTTGTGTGTGTGTCTGTATATGTTTTGATTCAGAAGGTTGGATTAACATTTATGAGTGTATTAGTTTCTATGGTTTCTGTAACAGTTACCAGAAACTTGATGTGTTGATTACTCTTCTCATTGTGTGATCGTGACCACAACACAGGTTTGTCTGGGCTTACATATTGAGCAGACAGTCCATCGTGGTGGGAAGGCATGGAGGCAGGAGTTTGAGGCAGCTGCTCACACTGTGTTCACCGTGAGGAAACAGAGAGAGGTGAATGCTGCTGTTCAGTTGCCTTGCTCCTTTTCCCCTTTTTATTCAGACCTGGACCCCCCTGCCCATGGGAATGGTGCCACTCACGTTCAGGGTGGGTCTTCCCTCCTCAATTAAATATCTCTGAAAACACCCTCATAGTCACATCAACCTCTTATAGGTGATTTCAAAACCAGCCAAGTTGACAATGAAAATTAATCGGCATAGTTGATTAAATGCTTAAATAATTAAAAATAACAGAAAGTCCTTCTCTTAGTTCTAGAGGACAGTCAGCATCCATGTGTTAAAATCAAGGTGTCAGCAAGGCACAAGCCTTCTGAAAGCTCTGAAAATCAGCTTTCCCAACATTCCTTGTCTAATCTTTGGCTCATGGACACACTGGTTGTTGTTCTATCCCCATACTACCTTCTCCTGTGTGTGTAGAAGCTCTTTGCCTGCCCTTCACAAGTGTACACATGACTGCAGTTAGGAAGCACTCTTTATAATCCAGAGTAATATCCCCCTCCCAACAACCGCAGTTTAAGCCCAGCTACAAAGACCGTCTCTCTCCTTTACCATAAAAGGCAAAGCTCACAGATCCCAGGATTAGGACTAGAATTTCTGCCAGAGGTCACATTTCACTCCAACACTTGCTCTGTTGGCCTGTGGTTCTTCTGGGAGTTTCTGTAAGGAATGTACAGTAAGAAAAGACCCTGGACTAGACATTAGGAGCCCCGAGTCATCAGGTAACCAGTGTAAGTGCCAGGGACCTCCCTTTTCTGTGTCTTTCGAAGATATTGGTAACTGATCACAGTGTGAATTTTTGCTGACCCTCTGGTTTTGAACTCAGAACTACCAACAGGATCTTCCCGTTGGTACCAGTGTGGACTGAAACCTGTTTAAATACTTCTGTTTCCTCATCTCTAAAACTCCATGCACATCTACCTCTACATATTGCAAGGGTCAAAAAAATGTAGCAAGTTGGGAAAACAGTTCATGAATGTTAAATGTTAAGCAAACACAGACTAAGCATTCCTTAATGGTAGCTTAAAAATAAATCGCGGAGCCTGGAAATTGTGTGCTAATGTCTTGCTTGGCTCTCAGTAGCCATCTGGTATGTGTTAATTTGAAGTCAGTGCTGTACACTTGCCAGGCACCCAGCCATCAGGAGCTCTGTCGAGGGCTAGCAACTGTGTATGCATCCCACCAGGTCATTTACCTGAGTGTGACAGCAAGTGCTCTCAGCATCACTTTGCACATCTACTTCGAAGTTCTATGGCATAGACCCAGGGTGAAGCCCTTCTCTGTAGACGAATACTGTAACTTCTTCTTCAAGTTTCTAAGTGTCTCATTTGTTACTCTTTCCTCCCTATCCCTCAACATTTTGGTGTCTCAAAATGGCCTTGGTGGGGCTTGTACTGAGATCTAGCCCATAGCTCGCTCGCACTGCAGACCAACTTGCTATGTGATCCTGACATGCACTGACATTAGGTTTCTTTGAAGTGTGCAGACACCTGTCCTTTGTGGCTTCTAGGAATGTTGGCAAACACCAAGAACACAGGTTTGTCACATGTAAACTGTTTCAAATGCTGGCTCACTCATGGTCCACAACAAAGTTGTTGAAACTTGCTAGTCTAGTTGTTGGTTTTTGTTTTGCCTGTAACATTAGAGTGTTAATACCTAGGTTTGAAAATGGCTAAGTGGAGGCAGTACATGTTGAGTGCATAATACCTCCTATCTAATGAGGCTCAGGCTTGTAAGAGCTGTAAGGGATTACTTTAATCAAAAGAGATGATATGGCCAAGCAGGAGGCAGGAGTAGGCAAGGCAGGGCACTGGGATCATACAGGAAAGCCAGGAGCAAGCACATGTGAAGTCTTGGGTTGAGATCTTGCAGCATGAGGGTCAAGAGCAGGTGGATTATGTTGGGGCAATGCCAGTGATAACTGTCACCATACAGGACCGAATTACTCTGTGTGTTTGCATGCACCAAGCTACCTTATGACCCTGTTGGTCAAGTATTATTTCTCTTTAAAGACATGGAATTAAGAAGCCCAGAAAGGTCAACTGACTTAACCACTATTGTGTAGAAGAGGAGGGCTTTGAAACCAGACCTGAGTGTAGTCCATGGCCTCTGCTCTTAACTGCAAGGCTAAGGTATGTGTGGAAGTCCCTGCTCTGTGCTGGCCACAGAGCAACGTGTTCCTTGCTGTGGGCCTCTCTGCTGCAAGACCAAGAGGATCACTGGGCCCAGGGCTGGGTGAGCCAAGCGGGAGTTTGGAGACCACTTTTTCAGGTTCCAGGCTGTGGATGCTCAAGTGCGCCTTGGTTAGGAACTAAAACATGAAGGAAGAGCTTGGGAGTCTGGGCTTGTTGGAGACGACCTCTGATGCAGTAGCCCCCCTATAGACTGTAGTATTGACCTGACCCTGCAGGTAAAGAAGCTGTCTGTGGAGGAAGCTTTATCTGAAAAGGGATCTGGGCTCTGTTCTCTTACCAACCACCTGTGTTCTACAGCCTTGTTTGAAATGATCCTTTCCATTGATTTAACCACCATCCTGTCATCATAACACCCTCACATTGAGGAAGCCAATCTGTCTCTGGTCTCCGTGTGCTCTGTCCTGGCCACTAGTTGTGGTCACAGGTTCCTGGACCCAACTTCATACAAATTTAAAGCATGGGCAATGAGAAAGTTAGCTATAAAGTGAGTCCAACAATTACAGGAAGGAGTCATTCTTAGAAGCTAGGCAGGACCTGGCTTATGGGAGTGGAAGCTCGGGGTTGGAGCCTTTCCTATTGTAAGGCAACAGTTCCTTGGTGAGAGTCAGGCTGGAAGATGCCTAACTGTTGAGCAAAGCAGGTGGATTAATGGCTACCAGAGGACCATGGTATTTATAAAAAAAAAATGGAGGCTCAGAGACATTAAGTGACCTGTCTGAGGGGTGTGCAACTGTAAACGACAGAGCACACATCACACCCAGGCCTTTTTTAGTTCCTAACCAATGCGCACTTGAGCATCCACAGCCTGGAACCTGAAAAAGTGGTCTCCAAACTCCCGCTTGGCTCACCCAGCCCTGGGCCCAGTGATCCTCTTGGTCTTGCAGCAGAGTTGTCTTCTGTGCTCATTTCTACCACACTGCGTTGTGTAGCATTTTCTGTCTCTGATGGGTTTACTATCTTGGTACTTCTGTTCAGCCCATTCTCTGCCTCAATGGAAAAGCCCTGCCTTATGCTCCAGGTCTTTCCTGGAGTTCTTATGGTCACCAGGAGGCTGGCTGAGGAGAGGCACAGGGGCCAGCAGGGGTATATAAATTGCCATATGTCTTCCAGGAAGTTGGTAATATATATATCAAAAAATTTAATAACAAATAATGGGGAAATTCCAGCGCTAGAATGTTATTCTGTGGAACAACCACACAAGCATTATAAGAATACAGGCAACCACATAACATAACAAATCTGAGAAGGCTTGGGAAGGACTATGTAAAGACAGTACACTAATGAGACTGGATACTGGGCTATCATTCACAGCAATGATGCCACTCTGTATTTCTTATGTGAAGATAAGTTACATGATAAGCCAAAAAGTACAATATACCTATAACATGATCCTATCTTCTGTAAATAAGCTCTTCTGGGGTGTGAATGTGTTCATAGACAGTGTGACCTCTCCTATTCAACTGCCAGCCACTCAGTTAACTGACAGGTGAGTCAGTTCTCCCGTTCCCACATGGGAAGCTGATGCTCAGGCTAGCTGAGACTTCTGGGTGAAGGCTCTGAGGCTTCATATCCAGCCAACTACCTTTGCTCCTGGTAAACAGCTGTGTGCCTAGCAGGGGTCACTCGTGTGGTTGTCTGTGTAGTTATCTGCATGCCAGTCTACGTTTATTGTAATTTCACAATTAAATACTGTGCAAATAGAAAGACCCAAAAAAGTACTTAAAAAAATGAAGATGAATGATCAAGAACTGAAAGGCTATTTTGCTGTGGGTAGGTGAGGTAACTGAACGGAGCAGGGGCAGCCCTGGAGAGCCCAGATCATCATTCCCAAATGCTTCACAGGCAATTTTAGATTCTCTTTCTTCTTGCTTTGGTTACTGATGTGTATAAGACAGACAGATGGGCTCCTTTCATCAGCCACCTAAACAGCAACACTGAAGTATTAGCATGCTAACTTAACAGATTAAATGTGAAAATACACATTATTTTTATTTCAATTAAGTGTTTACTTTGTTCATGTTTTCAGTAATTCTTTTGCTTAGTTAGGTGGCTACTGGTCTCGGCACAGTTAGATGACAGTTGATTTTTTTTTTTTTTGCCTTTTTTATATCTCTTTATGAGGATAAGGCTGTCCATTACTTTAAGGGCCAGAAAATACCACCACGGAGGACAGAGAAAGCCAAAAGAACTCCAGGATTAAAGGAATGACATGTTTAGTTTCCAGGGTGCTCTGGGGGAGCCTCTGTGCTCATCTTTGCTGGTCACTGGCAGTGTTGGGATTATTTTGTGATGCATTCAAGCTGTGATAATAAGCTTGGCTCCTTGGTTCTGCCCTATCCTGAGGGCCAGGTGATGTCAACACTCAGACACTTCAGCACTTTTAATTACTATGGGAAGAGGGTATCAGAGTGACAGACATTGCTAGTTAACAAAATACCAAAGGAGCCCTGAGTCAGTGAGGTCACAGCCAGGATGGACAATAGAGAGGAACCATTTACATGGCTCAAATTATCCTCTTTTCTCACAGGTTGGTGTAAGGTGTCAAAGGTCATATTCATTAAAAAACAAAACAACAGATATTGTTTTCTTTCCTCAGAAAATTTAAAGTAATACAGTTTCTTTTTGATTTAAAAATACTTATTGAAAACTAACTTTCAACTATAATCAACAATTCTAAAATTTAATAAAACTGTTCAAAGTATTGGAAAAAAAATCTAAACAAAACCAAACAAGTTGGAGTTGGGAAATGACCTGAGGGGTAACATACTGACATGAAAATATGAGGATCCTCAGCACCCATAAAAGTTGGGCTTGAAAGTCCATGCCAGTAATCTCAGTGCTGGGGAGGTGGAGACAGAGAATTCCAGGGGCTTGCTGGATTTCTAGTGTAACAACCTGGAGAGCTCTCAGTTCAATGGGAGATCCTATCTCAAAAATAAGGTAGAGAACAACGGAACAAGACAGCCAGTGTTAACCTTGACCACCACATGTGTACGCATGCATGTGTGCACATACACACAGAAGCACACATACACATGAAAACACAGGCACTCCCCACCCTCCATATATGCACCTAAACCAAAATTCCAGTGTCTTCCCATGATACCTGCTACTTCAGTTCCAGAAAGACTGGGCCTGTCTGACAAAAACAAAACAAAGTCCTAATAAGGTGGAAGTCCTACCCTTGGAAGTAGGATTGGTAATTATTCAAGGACACAGCACAAAGGATCTCACTGGTATCCTTTAGACACACACCCCATCTCTGTTTCTCTCACCCAGATCTCTTGGCAATTCCCCATCTCTATATATTGTCATTTTGTGAGTGAATTCATATAGTTTCTCACTTTTTGAGACTGGCTTTTCCCACTTGTATAGTACTTTTACAATTCACCCATGTGATTTTGTTTATCAATAATTCAGTTCTTCTCATTGCTGGGTCATATTCTTGGTGTGGCTGTACCATAGCATGTTAACCTCTGCCCACTGAAAGACATCTAGGTTGTTTGTAATGTTTCTCTGTTAAATATGATGCTGTTATGGATGTTGTTTATTAGATTATATGTGAAGATTCATTTCTCTAAGGTGAATACCCAATATTGTGATTGGCAGGTCATATAGTACAAATATCATTAACATTTTAAGAAACTGCTTCACATTTCCAGAGTGGATCTACCATGCTACACATTCATCAAGAATCTTCAAGATCCAGTATCTCTCATCGGCATTTACTTTCTTAGTATTTTTGCAACTGACATTCTAACAAGCATTAGAATGTTGCACCTCCAATTAGAATTTCTCTGATAGCTAGCGATGCTGACCAACCACATACTTTCTTTGGGCAGCATCCACATCCTCCTCTCATTTTCTAATTACATTTATTCTTGAGTTTGGAAGTTCATTATCTTGGAAATATATATTTCATATATACCATTTTGTCATATATACCACTTACAAATATTTTTCTTCAGTTAGTTCTTTCCATTCAATCCCCTTACTATCTCTCACAGAGTGTATGAATCTAATGTTAATGAAATCCAATTAATTTCCCCCAATTTTGTGCTGTGATTTGTTTGGGACTGTGTCTAAGAACTCTTTTCCTGACTAAAGATTACTAAAATTGTTTTGCATGCTATCATTTAAAAGCTTCCTGGCTTTACCCTTTTCACTGAGAACTGTGATCTACAGGAGGACTGTAGTGAGAGAGTACAGTAAGTAAGAGAAGGCTAAGGCTCATCTTATTGACTGTTGAATTAAGTAAGAGAAGGCTCATCTTATTGACTGTTGAATTAAGTAAGAGAAGGCTCATCTTATTGACTGTTGAATTTGTGCCCTTTGTTTCTTCCAAGAGAGGTGGCAATACCTGTTTCTACAAGAGTCACAGAAGAAAGATAATATGCAGAGAGCCAGGATGTATAAACAGCCCCTCACAAGAAATTAATTGCCTTCACATGTTCTAGAAGGAACTGGATGCTGTAGAAACCAAACAAATGTGTGAGTCTTTCTCCTGTCATCATGTTGTGCAACCAAATGCTGTCAATCCTGGGTGCCCAGGAAAATCCTGCTTTCTGGTGTATCATGGTGCATCCTAAGAAAAGCTTCAGTTGGAAGAAGAGAGCGAACATTGGAAATCCCTGTTATACATGATAGCATATCATTTAAAGTTAGGAAAGGGTGACTCTACAGGTAATTACAGACACACACATTATTGACTTCCTGAAGCCTGTGACCTGTGATAGGATGCTAAGGGAGATGTGTTAGGGATGCCTCATCCAGATATGGGATCCAGGAATGCTTCCTGGAGAAGTGATATTGAATCTGAGGTTTAGTAGATAAGTAGCAGAAGGTAGGTTGAACAAAGGAGGAGTTGGGGCAGTAGTAAGAAGACCCTCCAGGGTGGAGAAAGCAGTACAAAGGCTCAGAGGTCAGAGCAAGTATGGTTGGCTTAATTATCTTTTATTAGTTAAGGATCTTAATTATCCAATGTTACCTGTATTTGACCCTGGAGACAGGGTCAAAACACAAAGACCCTTAAAGGTCATGGTGTTCCACCACTTGGGATACCAACGATCCACTGGATGGCATCTAGATCTGTATTTCAGGGGTCTCACTGTGGAAGCACGGGGGCTGACTGATGGGACTCCGGGCAGCAGGCCTGGCTGGTGCTTAGGAGACTGTTGTCAGAGACAATGGAACCAGCTGGGACATTGGGGATGGAGCACAGCTAATACATTTATAAGGTAGAATCAGGTTCAAGGAGGAGGAGCATTTAGTGAGTGTTTTGAGAGGTGAGAAGGAGAAGCAGGAATCATGCTGAGAACTGGAACCCAGACACAACAAGGTGCTGAAGTACTTGCTTAGGTTGGAACCTGTGATTTGACATTCCCAATGAGAAAGATTCAGCTCATCCTTCACTGTTGGATGGTCCGGCTGAGCAGAGCTCTGTTTCCTGTGACTTCACAGCTTGACCACGAACAGCAGAACAATTCCCATCCGCCTGTCCACAGTAGCCCTTTAGCAGACTTAGACATAAGCCACATTCCCTGAGTTCCCTTTCATCTTATTCCTGCAGCCTCTTCCCAGTTGGCATGACTTCCTGCGCCCTGCCCTTCCCTGTAGACTTTTCATTTCCTTTGTTTGATTTAATCATGTCATAGTCAACCTTTAGATAAAGTTTAACTAGTTGCAGAAAGACCCCTTCTAGAGCCTAGAATTCTGTCTGGCACTCACACACAATTTGCATCTTATAAGGACAGCTACCACCTCTGTAAGCATTTGGGTCACCAACACAACGTTATCCCTCCAGTGAGATCTCTGGTCACTCTGGGTATTGGGAACAGGCCTGGGCCAAGAGCCTCAACTAGAAGAACAAGTTCAACAAGGCTCCTTCTGACTCACCCTCCAACACCTGGCAAGCTGGATTTGGGAACCTGTGACCAGGAAGGAAGGATTTCCTGCCTCTTCTCCTCCAGTGAGAATCAAGGCATCAGTAACTCATCAGTGTTCATTGCTGGGAGTATGGTTTTGAGTGGGGCAAGGAGAACACAAGGTGGGACACTGGTTGTCTTCAAGAAGTGTGCCACCCTGTTGGTGGGTGGGAGAGAGTACAGAAGGACAGCCAGGGAAAGCTGTTTACGGAGAGGATGGGGCCACAGGCAAGACTTCAAAGCATGAGGAAATATCAATTGATCAGAAGGGTAAGGACTTTAATATTGAGGTAGGAAAAAGATCTTGTGGGCAGTAGGTGGGAGGAGGAGGGGCAGAGCAGCTAAAGAGAATCCAGGAAAGGAAAAGAAGACACTGTGGCCACAGCAGAGACTGTATATGTGAGGGCTGACAGGTAACACTGCTCAGAAAATGGGGTGGATGCTATCTCTAGAGTCTAGATTCTGCTGATGGCTGGGAGGGCCACCAAGGACTTATGAACCAGAGGAGGAGATGTACAATGGTAAATACTTTCGTGTCTGGGTCTGATATACTCTCTCATTTCCAGGAGAATGGTACTCCATGATGTCTGGAAAGGTCAAATCCCTCCTAAGATATGATTCAGGAACTACAGAGAGGCCTCTGACTGGCCTTGCTCTCACTCATTCCCAGGTCATTTTTTCCCCCTTTGTGGAGGGACACAGAGAAATGCAGACTAGTCAAATGTGTGAACTGGCACATTTTGAATAGCACTAATGAAACCTTGGAATGTTTGATTTGGGAACATAACTATCTATATAATTTTCAGGGTCCCTTGTTGACTCTTAAGAATTTTAAGTTGGCACTGACTTGGGAAAAGGATGAACCCAGGTTCCTGTCTAAATGTTTAAGATGATTCAGAGCAGGGTAACTAACGTGGCCACATCGGTGGAATTTTAGCTCTCTGTTCTGAGTAGCTCAGCATTACAGCTCCCACAGTTCAAGAAAAGAACAATAGACAAGGGACAGGGAACCTAAATTCTAATCCTGGCTTAGCTTCTAACATTATGAGTCATTTAACTTTTGTGTTGGTTTTCTGTCTCATTGCAAGGGTTCAGTGGTTTTACCCGCCCGCCCCCCATCTTTTCCATCATTAAGGGCAGTTCTAGACACCACAGCAGGGTGTGTTATTGGGTTATCTGCAGGACGACAGGCTTTCAACTGCAGGATGAACTGAGTGAAATACATTTGTACCACAGAGGAACTCTTCCCCTAACCACCAAATATGTTTTTTTTTTTTTTAATCACAAGTCATCTTTGTCCATTCTCAGAAGAATGTATTTAAAGAGAGCTCATGACCATTCTTAACTTCCCTGCCAACTCCCTGTAGGCCATGGGCAACTGACTTTCTCTCTGGGTGTCTTAGTTCCTTCTGTACCACATGAGAACTAGACTTGAAGATGGCCAAGGTTGTTTTTGTCTCTCAGTTCTGTGTTTCTTTGCAGCTGTCGTCCAGTGTTTAGCATCACATGGTGCTGGGATGAACTTAACTGTCCATGTCAACCAATTGTAAGCTCTCTGAGCTCAAAAATGACACATTATCCATATCTGGATCTTCAGATCCTGAGACAGTACCTATGCTGAATTAAGAGTTGAATGAACAGATCAATGCACATGCAGGTTTGGGGAAGGGGGAGAAACCAACAACAAATAAGCCATGGAAACAAAAATAAATATACCCCTCAATACCAAAGAATAAGAAAGTTTTTGTCTAAGCAAAGACCCCAGGCTTCATTATTAATCTATTGTGACTACTGGGAGATGTTATCCTACTAAAGGCTAAGGATGGGTTTATCATTATGAAGAGTAAGCAGTCGCCACAAATGAATCCTTCCAGAAATTCTGTGTCAGGATGTAATGTAAGAAGCTTGCTAGACATGTGGTTGAAAAAAAGAAGACTCTATTTATTAGCATAATTGCTTCAAAGAGTTACTATATTTATTAGCTTAGAAGAAGGAGGCGGTGGGGGGGGCGGGGTGAAAGACTGGGGAGGAAGCTGCTGATGTATTTATGTCCTACAGGTGTCGGGAAGGTGAGGGAACCAAGAACACAGCATCTTGTCCCTCCCTGCCAGTCTCTTTGATCTGATGAATGTGCTCTGTGACATGCAGAGGGAACACACACATCAGCCAGGGGTTGGACTTTCCTTCCCATGAGTTCGTTCTGTGAGCACCTTGTCAATGAGGCACATAGTTTACAAGCAGATGACAGCAGACAACATAGACAGTAAGGCGGTCTGGTGATTTCAACATGTACGAAGCAGCCTCACCAGTAACTTGTCAGAGTAGATGGGCCATTTGAGACAAGACTCCACTTGTTTTGGACGGTGGCCTTAGGAAGGGGTGACCTATCTGGGGTGCCTTCGATGGGGACATGGGGCTTCAGATAATTCACTTGTAATTCTTGTGTGACCTTAGATACAACCCTTCCTCTCTGTGAGTTTCAATTTTTCTTGGAAAAGAATATGAACAGGGTGACCGGTATATTTTTATCCACTCTGGTTCTTGGCCATTGCAGAACCATCCTGGAGGAATTAGCACTCACCTCACCTCTGTGCACCACACTTAATGTGATCACCCCAGTAAAAGGAGAAAAACAGGTCTTATAAAGGTTGTCCTTGGCAACTCTCACACATGTCACCAGGGAGTCACAGTGTCAGCACTAGCTCCAACAGGAAAAGCCACATGCTTGCCAGTGACATTCAGACCCTCCCATTTGGGCTGTAGTTTGACAGAGTCACCGTTTGGTAAAGAAAGGCTTATGTCTGACTATGTGCAGGTGGCATCAGTGAAGCTGAGTTGTTCAGCAGAGAGTGAGTCCTGACTCAGCTCCAAGTTCTCAGTTCATAATTTGCCTTGTAATTTATCAACTAATATCCACATAGGATTATAGGAGGTGGGTGATCTTTGTCACTGAATCTGTCATGGCAAATTAGCCATCCATCTAGTCATTCAACAATGTGTCCTGGACTTTTATACACTTTGAATGTGTTATAGGGAAAGGATGTTTGGCTGAATGGATGATGGATGATGGATGAGGAAAATCATTAAGAGGGACTCAGGTAAGCCCTAGCAGACCCAGGATCCATCCCACAACATTATTCATCTATTAGGAGGCATATGAGCAAAGTGTTTTAGTTATAAATGTAAGAAGCTTACATCAAAGTGGCTTATGAGAGGATGAAAAGGAAACACATTGAATCAAGTAACAGCTAAAACTTATCATGAGTTTGCAAAATAGGCTAAGCTCCATATCATGGAAGGGAAGAGCTTCAAATCACCAGAGGGCTGTGCAAGGAACACATAGTCTTCCCATCCAGTGGCCAAAAGGGTCCCATGTTTGTACTCTTCTAGCTCAGTAGCCCCAAAGATAAGATTGTGTTTCCCTTAGGAGATCTAAAAAACTCTTCAAGAGGCTTCTCACTTGCCCAGCCTAGACCATGTGCAAACAAATCTTATGGCTAGGAGGGGCTGGGCGCTGATTGGTTGGTCTTGTCATGGATGCACCCACAAAGTACAGAGATGATGTCATGTACAGTGAAGCCCAGGGACTGAGTGTGAGCAGGGTGGCACTGGTAGAAAAGAAAGGGCTGAACGCTGGTCAGGAGAAACCCTTACATGTCCTTTCCTTGAGAAACCTTCCATCCACTGTCCCCTTGCTATTTGCATGCCCTCCTGTGTTCACTGCACAGCCCTCTGGCGATGTGAAGCTCTTCTGTGATGTGGAGGTTAGCATATTTTGCCCACTTGTGTCTTTCGAGTCACCAACCACAGGTCTGTCAGCTGGAGAGCAGCTCAAAGCCCTGCTGAGGACTAAGGTGAAGTAAAACTGCTGAGTGTAGCCAGGCTAAATCACTGCTTCCTAAGCAACTGACTAAAAAGGAGGTACACTTCCCCATCCAGTCACTCCTGAAAGTCCCATGAGCTAGCTCAGAAGGTGGGCGTTCCTGTGCATAGGTATGCTCTTCTCTCTCTCTCTCTCTCTCTCTTTTTTTTTTTGGTTTTTCGAGATAGGATTTCTCTGTGTAGTCCTAGATGTCATGGACTCACTTTGTAGACCAGGATGGCCTTGAACTCGCAAAGATCCGCCTGCCTCTGCCTCCCAAGTGCTGGGATTAAAGGTGTGCGTCACCACTGCCCCGCTGCTCTTCTCTTCTTTGAACACCAAGGTAAGATCACTCCAAGGGCTGCAGCCCCCTCCTCTTCCCACCTCTTATTTCTGACATTAAAAATCAGCTTCTGTCTTTCACATCCACACAGGGAAGGGTGGGGCCTGGCTAATGACTGTTTGAGAAGTCCTTTGAGATCTTGGATGAAAGGCACCTTGTAAAATACAATTAAAAATAATAGGGATAATTATTAGCCAGGCTGGCCCTCGGAGGATAATTACAGAGCTTTTTTCCTGGCAAATCTTGAATTCATGCAGAAAAACATGGGTTCAAGGAAGAAGACTGATTTGAGATTTGGGGTCTGCTGGCTTCAAGGGTGGGAGTCCCAAGTCCTTTCTGAAATCTGAGGAGCATAGCATGGTGGCAGAGCAGAGCTGGGGCAGACCAGTGTATTTGGATGGCAGATGAAGTCACTGGGGCCCAGAGAGATATGATGCTTTCAGACAATGCAACAGGCATTGCAGAGCTGTTTCTCTGGAGGTCCTGGCCTAGGTCAGCTCAGTTAAGGGATTAGTGTCACCACATCCATTCAGTCCTTGCAGACAGGTGGGTGACCTTCAGTGGCACCAAGAGTCTTACGTGAGAGTCACCAGAGTGGAGCCCATATCCCAGCTCTGGTAGGTGTGAAAGATGGTAGTTGGCAAGCCAGTTTCTGGTGCCACATGGCAATGGCAATGCCATCCTCACTAGGCTGCCTCGAGGAGCTGAGGTGGGCTGTACAGGGAAGAGCCCGTAGACCTGTTCAGTCTGTGATACTCTGAGTGTGGGCCTCCCTGAGCTTAACCTATTATATCTTCATGGCCTGTCCATGTTTAGTGGGCATCTTTTATGTGTCAAGTAAAGAGCCAAGCTCTCCAGGGTTGTGATCTCATTCAGCCATCACCCTCTCTCCCCAAGGTCAAATGTTCAAGACTCAGGTTTAGGTTGATTGGTGAACTTGTCCAAGGCCATGTAGCTGAGAGGGAGGCGGGACTTTGACCTGGGCCACTTGGTACACTGCTCTCTCTTCTGAAATGAGACAGGCATATCATTGCCACCCAAATAGAACACTATAAGGATTATCTGCTGGCTAAGACTGGGGGACAAGGTGCAGTATTGGCCTACAATGACTTCATGATTATTTAATTATTCTGAAGTTCTGTTTTGATGAAAGAAGTTAAAAGACTCCCCCAAGAAGGGCAATGAGATCCTATCATTAGCTTTAGATTCAAGAATTCTAGATCAGGGCCTAGAGAAAGGGGTTAGGGGCTAAGAGCGTTTGCTGGTCTTTCAGAGGACCTAGGTTTGATCCATTGCAACTGTTCCAACATGGCAGCTCACAACCATCTGTAACTCCAAGTCCAGGGGATGTGGTGCCCTCTTCTGGAGTCTAGAGGCACTAAGAACACGTATAGTACATATACATACATGCAAGCAAAATATTCATACATAGAAAATAAAAATAAATAAATCCTTAAAAATAGAAGTCTAGATCAGGGATTGAGAGATAGCTTAGTTGCTAAAGTTTGTGCTGTATAAGCATGAGGATCTAAATCCAATTCCCAGCGTCCTCATGAAAAGCCAGTAGTGGTGGTGCCTGCTTGTAATCCCAGCAGTGTGGAGGGGTGGAGAGGGGCTCCCTGGGGCTCACCTCTGATAATGGGCAAGTTCCAAGTGACTGGATGTGTGGATTCTGAGGAATGACACCCAAGGCTGACCTCTGGCCTCCAAATGCACAAATGGACATTTGCGCATAAACATGTGCATACACACACACACACACACACACACACACACACACACACACAGAGAGAGAGAGAGAGAGAGAGAGAGAGAGAGAGAGAGAGAGAGAGAGAAGAGAGAGAGATCTGGAGTAGACTCTGGGTGAGCTTCTTAGAAACCAAGAATCTCTGGTGTCAGGGCCTCAACCCTCCACCAGCGTCTTAAAACATGGTACATGGGTGATGGTTGAGGGGCCTCCAGATATTCCTCCATATGGGCCCTCCAAGGTTCAAAGGGGGCAGCCCTGGAAGCATCTTGTCAACTGAGATTCTGTAACAGTATAAATCATTACTCTTGAAGTTCCAGCTTGAGAAGGTTCTAGCATGAAAAGGAGGTGGCTGCGGTTCAGGCTGCTGAACTTTGGCTCAACTCACCAGGTTTGGCAGAGGCCAAACACATCATTTCCTCTCTAAACACAGGTCGGGGCATTCACAGCTCCGAGCTCAGATTGCTTGATGAGAGGATGGGATTTTTAGGGGAGCAGACCTTTGACATTCGGTTGTAAATCCTAATAGGCTCCATCTGTTTCAGGGTGTCCTCCATATATGAAAATGAAGATCAGAATCTACGGGCTACACCACATTTATGTGCCATTTACATGTATGTGGAAGAGAGCAGGCCCCTTCAACTGGTTGAGGCTGGCTCAGGAGGAAAGCTGACTGGAGAGTCACTAAGCACTCCCTGCAGATCTTTTCTGCAGCCCAGACCTTCCCAGTATCCTCTAGGAAACTGGAGAGGGATCATGTACTTCTGAACCACTCTGCTTAGAACGATGACCAAGTCATTCTTGAAGACATGTCCAGAGTTCAGCAAAAGGATGGCAGCCTCTGGTGCCCCGGGCAGGAATTTCCTTGGATTTTCCTGGTGACTTGATACCCCGGGTATGAGCTTACAAGTCACTCGATACAGAGTACTACCCCCTGTCTCCAACCATCATCCGTCTTACCCACTGCTAAGCGGTCTGTCCCCTGGAACTACAGGGACATCTGTGCCTCTCCTCAGAGCTGCTGGTAATGTGTCAACTCTGAGGCAACATTATCCAAGATGAAATCCTCTACATTAGAGGGAGGGGAGTTCAGCAGGGAGTACACAGCTTTAGGCATCAGAAAGACTTAGCTTTAAACCTTACGTCAACAACGCATTCACTCTGTGACTGAGAAATTCAGCTTGTCTATACTTTAGCACAGCTATCAGTAAAATAAATGTAGACCTCTTTGCATTGTGAAGCTATACCCCATGGAAAAACCTTTGCCTGTCGTAGACACTCAAAACAAAACCCAAAATCCAATTAATCTTTATATATCAAGATTCATCCATTTTCAAACATTTATTTACTGCTTATTTCTTTCTCTGTTTTTTGCCAGGTACTTCATTGGGTGCTGAGGACTGGCCAGAAAATGAATTGGGGTGTAATGAACATCTGAATTCTCACCCAAGCTCTTCACTGACCAGCCCCTAAATGGAGACAACAGACTGACTGTGCTTTCCCAGGACCCTACCTCTCCAAGCCTGTGCCTTCTTGGTCTTTTTCTAAGCCTTGTGCCCCATCATCACCCCACCTCTCCTCTGTACAGGGATGCTATGGGACATCACAAGGTGATGTTCATGGAGGTATTAGCACAGTTCCTTCCTGGTGCAGCTTCAGCATGCTGGAAGAAGCTGCCACACTTTAGAGGGCAGGGATGCTGAGTACAAAATGAGACCTTATGTGATCAGGAGGGCAGTGGGACATTTTACCATGGGAATTTAAAGCAATCTTACTTAATTTCATAGTTCTAAATGCTAGACTCTGGATGGCTTCCTCCATTCACTTTCTTCTCAGAGAAGTAGACTTTGTATGTAGAGGGACAAAGTCCTGTCCCTTTCACGGTGCTGTGGATACTTAAGACCAGCTTCCCCACTAAGGATGAAAACAGTACCAGTCAGAAATTCTTACATGAAGCCAAAGGAAGTCTAGTCCTGTCTCTGGCTCTAAGGAAGTTTCTTTAGATCCATGAAGGCCAGTAGCCAGTGGCCTTGAGAGTGCAGATACTCAACTTACAGTTGGGAGATACGGAGTGTATCTAACCTTCCTTGAGAGTTAAGACGGGGAGTGATGGGCAGCAGGGCTGGTGAGGTTTCTGTTCTCAGCATGAGTCTAAGGCAGTCACACAGACTGGGAGGGTGTAAAGGAAGTTGGTGGCAGGAGAAGGCTCAGGAAGTACAAGGACACCTTGAAAGCTTCAGGCAAAACAACATTAGGGCCTCTGAGCCTACTTCCTGGTGACCGACCAGAACTGCCCAGAACTGCCGAGAACTGACTCTGTTAGTTGTGCCCCTGTAATGGACTGAAAGGTTGACAGAGATGTTAAAATGGTTCCTCATCTTTCTCTCTGAGCAATCGGTGGAGAGAAGCAGGTGGAAGGGAGCACAGTCTTGTTTGGTCCCACCTCAAACGTCACACAAACTCTTATCCCATTCCTGCTCTAGATCATATGGAAGGACAAAACTGTGCTTTGCAGCATGGGTAGTTCCAGGGCACTGGGAAAGCTGCAGATTTTGATTCAGCGATGTGAGAGGGGCATGGGATATAAATGTCTCAAGCACTCCAGAGTCTTAGCCTATGAAACACAGACACACAAGAAGAGCATCTTTGAAACATGCTTCCCAATGCACAGGATAGACTTTAAGGCAGGAGAGACATGCCAGCATGAAGACAGATTCAAGTATACATGTGTGAAGAAGCTGGCAAAGACTCAGGAGTTTTATGGCATTGCATGGCATGGAACTGTTAAGCCAAAGAATTTGCTAGGTAGAAAGGGATGGTTCATGCTCTCCACTGATCCATTTGCCCAGGCAGGGTGCAGAATTGCATTGGCAATGCCTCCATGTAAAGCAGTCCTCAGGGGTAGCCATGCCCTGAGAAAAAAGAGTGATCAAGTAAAAAGGAAAAAATCCATGTCTGTCGTGATTTGGGGTAGGTTGGGGTGAAAGGCTCCTTGAGGCTTCAGACCATTAGGTCAAGCAATCATGTTAAGAACTGTGAAGTAACACTAAGTTAAGCATGGTCTTAAAACCTCTACGATGGTTAGTCAAAAATAACAAGCTGGGCCTGGCTGTTGTCAGTGTGTCCTGATGTCTGGCAGAAGCAATTTTAGTCCTCTGTGTAAGAATGTGAAACCCCCAACTGTAGAGGCTCACGATGGAAACCACAGCACACAAAAACACATCACCTAGCCGATGAAACAGCAAACCAGTATGATGGGTAGATAGCTCAGTTGGATAAGGTGCCAACTGTGCAAGCAAGAAC
>CAJQZJ010033481.1:2144605-2168761 GCA_907164525.1 Lophiomys imhausi | reverse complement strand
AAGAACACTTAAGTCTGATTCCTAGCAGCCATATCGAAAGCTGGGCGTGATGAGTGCTGGGGAGGAGAGGACAGGTGCATCCCCAGGACTCACTGGCCAGTCAGCCCTGCTGTGTTAGGGAGCTCTGGACCAAGAGAGAAACCCTGTGTCAAAAAGCTAGGTGGATGGTGCCTAAGATAACACTGGAGATTGACCTCTGGCCTCCACACAGGGGCAGGGGACATGAAGTTGGACTGGTAGGGAGGGGCAGAGGGAGGGAGAGAAGGAGAACATAAAGTTGGGTGGGTCGGGAGGTGGGGGAGAAGTTGGGAGGAGCTGAGGAGGGGAAAAGATGATAAAAATATGTTGTATTAAAGGGGGGGGCTTGGGTGGAGGTGGCACATGCCTTTAATCCCAGCACTCGGTAGGCAGAGGCAGGTGGATCTCTGTGAGTTCGAGGACAGCCCAGTCTTCAGATTGAGTTCCAGGAGAGTCAGGACTATTGGAAAAACCAAGTGGGGGGAGAAATAAAAAAGAAAGAAAGAAAAGTCAAAGATGTCTTCTCCTGGAAGTTAGTAAAAGTGTCTTAGCCTGAGGCAGGGAATAGTCATAACAGATGGACAATCCTTCAGAGCCACCCCTCTGCTTATCCCTCCCATCTAATGTGCCCCATCTTGCTCTCAGTTCCCTGGCTCCCTCTGTAGCTCCCAGCACTGACTTCTGGCCCTCCTCCTTATTTAAGGGACACATTCAGGCACTCTCCAGGTCCCCTCTCAACTCCACATTGCACAGGGGGCACTGTCAGTGCAAGGGTGGGGTAGGCATTCTCAAGCAGTTGGAATCACACACCCCACTTTACCACTGCCCTCTGCATGCCCTGCCTGCGGCTGACATAGCTCAGCAGAGACAGGCAGCCATCACACTCAGCTAGAAACTGCAGGAGCCAGGCCTGACAGCCCTGTCTTGTGAGGCTGCCCTTTCCCTCTATGCCCCAGCTACCTCTAATTAGAGCCAAGCTAATGACCAACCCACCCTTCCTTTTATTGTGTTAAACCCTGACCAGCCGTTTTCAATCTTCCAGCCTTGATTTTACCCAGTCTGCTGAGAAGTCTCTGGGGCCATTGCCAAATGCAGTGTTAGGATCAAGGAAATATTAGTGTGTGTTCCTTCAGTTAGTTCAAAGTTCAGCGTAAACAAAAGTCAACCCAACACAGCTGCGTACAGGGTGCCAGGTACGAGATAGGGTCCCTATGAGTGCCACCTTCTTCCATCTCCGTCTTCGAGCAATCGGAGAACACTTTTAAACTCGAAGGGCAAACACAAAAGGCCCCACAAACGTGACCATATGCACACACAGCTGGAGAGAGTGAAGTTTAAGACAGGTCTCCGTGAAAGAGAAGTCTACCCGCGCCCTCTGGTGGAAAAGGTTAACACTGCAGGGGCACGGAGCCCATCCCTGCTCTTCAGAGCAGCTGCAGTAACACAGGGTGCTGCCTGCTCGGGTGGACGCTTACCCTTAGAGGCCTTCAGTAGCTTTGCCCTTAGATAAGCCTTACCCTCGAGTCTTATACCTCCCTCTGAGGTCCTGAGGCAGGAATAATCTCAAGGCGTCTGGGCACAGGGAAGTCCACATGGCAGGTGGCAGGGGCAATAGAGGTGTTCCAGTAAAAGAGGGTATCAAGGAGTTGTCCCTAGTAACACCCACATTATACCAGCGGGAAGCAGGCCTAGTTTACACTCTCTTCACCTCTGGTTTTTACCCTGTACCTTCACCCATCTATTTCTTTATCAAATTCATCCAGGTCTGAGGCTATCCATGCCCCTCATCTTCACAGCCACACCCAGCCAATTGCCAACCTCTCCTGCTTGACAATGCTGAAGCCCTTATAAGGCATTTCTTCTCAGCCTAAAAGTGACCCAGTCCTTGTGGACCAGGTTGGGTCTCATCCTTAGAGCCTTTGCCCTTAGAACAAGCCTAACCCTCAAGTCCCATGTCTCCCTCGCTCACCCTGGTTCAGCCTCAGAGCCTTTGAACCTGCGATTTCCTACGCTAGGATGCTCTTCCTTGGTTCTTGACAAGCCCTTTCCTTTTTATCTTCCAGGGATCAGCTTCGGTTGCTCAGCTATTGGGGGCGACAGAGACCCTTATAGCCAATAGATCCTGGCTACCCACCCTCCCCATGCGTAGTACACCTCTAACTCTCCGTAAGCTGGATGAACTAGCCTGTCCCAAACTGGTTTTCTAAACTCAGGCTGAAGTCTGAGGCCGCTCAGCCTCTTCTATCCAGCAAGTAAAGCCCAGAATACACAGAGCACCTGGGACTTAGTCATTGGCTTCCTGAGCAGTTAGCCTAAGTAGAACCCAGATCTCTGCCTGAACCTTGGTGGTATCACCCCTCCCACTCCCCTTCCGCGCTCTAGTCCAGTCCATTGCCAAAGAGTTCAGACACACCCTACCCCACCCTGGCAGCTACCACCATTTCTCCCAGACCCACGCAGGGGCAACCAATACTCTCCCTGCTCCACCCTGGCCACACACTGGCTCCTGAGAACTAGGCTGGCAGGCCTCACTAGGTGGAGTCACGTCTTAAGGCTTCCAGGGAGGAAAGAGTGACATGGAGGTCCCTGAACTCTCCGAGGTTCAGAGACATTGTATGGTGAGCCATCTGCTGAGACCTACAGGCTGGCCAGTCTCCTTATTTTGATTCCTATGATGAGAGAATTATAAAAGCGGTGATGATCCCCTCAGAATTGATAGGTTTCCAGCGTTGAGCAGTGTTCGCAAGAGGCATCTGTTCTAACAGAGAAGCAGCGGCAGAGCTGCAGTCTGGAGCCAAGGCTCATTTGGTTTCTCCAGTCAGTCCTCTCTTCTGCTCCACCCTAGACTAACAGTGTCAGCTGTGTGCTGTCAGCGGCTTCAGCTCTGCTTGGCCTTGGAGATTTGCACCCCAAAACCAGGCTTCAGAGGTTTTGGAGAAGCCCAGGAAGAGAATGGGTTAGTTAAGCATGTTCTCGATGCTATGTGGCCTTTCAATTGACTTGCCTCCCCAGCTGATCTGTCAAGCATTGCAAGATTTTTTAGCACTATTGACTGCCATCTAGTGTTCAAATGCGGTAACGTCACATTTCTTTTACATGGCTCAGAGAATCCGATGCCAACATGCTAAAAAACTTGCTCTTTAATTGTGGAGCAGGAATTAAGAAGGACTTGCCTACCCTGTCTCGGCAGAGCTAGGCTGTCGACTTACCTGCTTCCACGTTTTTTTTGTTTTCCTTTTCGGACAGCATTCTGTCTACAGTTGAAGCAAGGAATTTTTCTTGCTGAGTGACAGGCTTTCCATTGATGCAACCATCTCCAAATGGAGATTTTTTTGATGCTCATCCTGTATTTGGAGTAGAATGGGGGGTGCTGTCAGGAGCTGACATGTCTCAATATAAAAAAATCTTAAGCTACTTCTTCGAATGCCAAATTCAACAGATCTCTTGAGGTTTTTGAAGACTACCTATCTATCTCCATATATTTGAATAAGCAAATGTTGCTTGTCTCTTAGCAACTTGATTTCTGTTTAACTTAGAAAATGTCTGATACTGGGCCAAGAGGCTGAAGATAGATGCTCTAATGTATGGAGAGAAATTGGGGACTGTCTAGGCAGCCAGTTGTTTGTCATTTCTTAGTTTTGGAAGCTGCTGGCTCTGCACTTCCTTTATAATAAGATATATTTATCCTTCTCAGGTCTCTGTTGTGGTTGAAGACTAGATAGTTATAGTCTCAAAATTAAAATTTAAGTTGTTTAGGAATTGTTGTAGGTCTTGTTTAGGATGTTGTAGGTCTAAGAAGATGTTTTTAAGTTGGTAATGCAAGTTAGGATGGAAACTGAGTTAGGTATAGAAGTTTAAACTCATGGAGATAGATAGATAATAGAATATTAATATCAGTTGCCAAAAATGTATTGACTGGACATTGGGAATGTATGTTATACCTTATAATTTTTATAATTGTGGTCTAATTATTCACAAAAAGAATTATGAGTTCCAGGAGAAGGAAGGGAGGGTGGGGATGGGAAGGGTGGAGGGAGGGGAATGTGATGGGGATGTAACTTGAAGTAATAAATAAACATTAAAAAAAGAAAAACTGCTCTTTGTTTTCCTAGTGTCAGGACCCCTAAAAGTAAATAATCAACCAATAAACCAATTCTTAGACAAATAAAACAGACACAGAAACACAAACACCACATGATCTCATATGTGAACTCTATAGAAAGCTAATCTCTTGCCCATTGAGAGTCAGATGGGAGTAGCAAGGATGGGAAATTATGACCAGTCCGTACTACGTTACAGTTAGATAAGAGTGAGTGTTGATGTACCAGCACTCAGTACCGTGGGTATAGAAAATAGTAGTGTATTTTCCAAAATGTCTAAAGGACATTCTTTTTTCATAAAGAAATGGTGTTTTAGGAAATAGGTATGCTTATCCCAATTCAGGCACCACATACAATATATCTATATATTGGGGTGTCATGTGGTACCCTATCTGTACAACTTCTGTATGTCAATTAAAAATACAATAGTAATGAGTTTCTCACTGAGTTCTTTACATGTTGGCGAAGCTTTTGGTAAGGCAGAATAACAGGACTTACTGGACATCTGTGAATCAGCGGTTGTACCAGATAGTTTATACTGTATCATGCACATTTTAATTCGACAAGTCTGAGAGGCACATAAAATGCTTAATATAGTTCAAAATCAGGGCTTACTCAGATAGCTAATACACAGGACTTGCCAACAGCCTAGCTTGTACAGCATAGAGCTGTGTGTTAAAAGTGTGATCACTCTGCAACGTATTCCTAGCCAACTATTTCCCTAGAATATCATTTTTTTTCTTGGCTTTAATAAAGGTCTCTACCTTTCCTCTTCATCACCCAGGTTGGCTCTAGCACACACTGAAGCTCGGTGCATGAGTGGTCTGTGTGTTGTACTTCAGATGTGCCAGTGAACATGTCTTAGCCTACATCTGTACCATATCTTTACTTTTAAAATTTTAAGCTAAATTTAGTTTTATGTTTTAGACAGGGTGTAGCTTTGGCTGGCCTGGAATTCTCCATGTAGACCATGTTGACTTTTAACTCATAAAGATCCACCTGCCCTCCTGCCTCTGCCTCTGGTGGATTTGTCATGCACCACCATGCATGGCCTTGTTCTTAAAGTTACAGATTCAGGTGAAAGTGTGGCTCTTTCTTCCAAGGGTTCTCTTGAATCATACTTTCTCTATCTGATGGTTCTTTTTAATTTAAAATCAGCTTGCCAAACTTGTACATAAATCCTGTTGAAAATTAGGGGAGTAATATTGGATATACAATGGAAAAATTGGATAAATTCTAATTTTCAGAATATTTTTCTACCTATGGACATATGCTATCACTTCATTTATTTAGATAGTCCTTGAGTTTATTATTTTTATTATGTATTTATTGATTTATCTCTCTCTCTGTGTGTGTGTGTGTGTGTGTGTGTGTGTGTGTGTGTGTGTGTGTGTGCAGGTGCATATGCTGTGTATACATGTGGAGACCAGAGAACAACTTTGTGCAGTTGTTTGATTCTATCCTCCCACCTTAAAATTTTTAATTATTATTTTATGTGTAATCTGTACATCATTATGTGCACGATGTCTTCAGAGACTAGCAGAGGACATCAGATCCCTTGGAATGGGGATTACAAATGGTTGTGAGCTGCCATGTGGATGCTGGGAATTGAACCCAGGGCCTCTGAAAGAGCTGCCAGTGCACTTAGCCACTGAGCCAGCCAGCTCTCCCACCTTTAAGTTGGTTTGGAGGGTTGAACTCACATCATAGGCTGCACAGTAAGTGCCTTTGCCCAATAAGGCATCATGTGGGCTCATTTTCTTTTGTTAAATATTCTTACTACATAACCAAGTTTGGCCTTGAACTCATGAGACTACAGGTTCATTTTTGATACATTTACATTACCTTTTTAAATTATGCTTTTGATATTTTTCTTATATAGAAAATGCAATTACCAGTGACTGCCTGGACAGTTCCCATTTTCTCTCCATACATTCCTGCATCAGTCTTCAGCCTTTGGGTCCTGTTTCTTTGACAGACATTTGTTGTAGAGCAGGGATTATGAAGGACTTACCTACCCTGTCTTGGCAGAGCTAGGCTGTCGACTTCCTTGCTACCAAGTTTTGTCCTTTTTGGACATCAGTCTGTCTGCAGTTGGAGCAAGGGATTTTTTCATGCCAAGAGATAGGCTTGCCACTAATTCAACCATCTCACACTGGAGATTCTTCGATGCTTATCTTCTACTTGGAGTAGAATAGGGGGTGCTGTCAGGAGCTGATATGTCTTGATATCAAAAAAAGGAAAATCTTAATTTAATATAACATCTTTGAATGCCATATTCTGCAGATCTCTTGGGGTTTTTGAAGATGCCCTATCCATCTCTTGTATTTAGATAAGCAAATGTTGCTTGTCTCTTAACAACTTGATTACTGAGTAGTTTAGAGAATATCTGTGATAGACTGTCATAGTAGCTAACAAAGTGACATGTTTGCATGACTAGGAGTTTGTTTTACTTAACTATCCTAGACAGTTTTAGACGGTTGGTATCAAGAGGCCAGAGCTTCACATTTTATTTTTAAGTATCTCTAGGTATGATACCATTAGGAAGCATTACCTTTAATTTTGTATGTCATTTCTTAGTTTTGGAAGCTGCAGGCCCTGCACTTCCTATATAAGCAGATATATTTATCCCTCTCAGGTCTCTGAGGTGGTTGAAGAATAGACAGCTAGACTCTCATAGTTAAATTTTGAGTTGTTTAGGAATCAAGAGGGTGTTATAGATCTAAGAAGATACTCTTAAAAGTGTGTTGCAAGTTAGTATGAATGTTGAGTCAGATATAGACCTTTAAACTCATGGAGATGGTTAGACAGTAGAATGTTAAAGTCAGGGGCCAAATATGTATAAACTGGACATAGGGAAGGTATACTGGGCCATTTAACTCTCATAAATGTGGCATATTTATATCTGTTGTTTTGTATAGTATCTACCGTTATAAGAGAAGGAACCATCTGTTGGACTGAAAGGGGAAACTTCTGGGGGGAAGAGGGTGGAAGGGCGGGATAGGAAGGGGGAATAGGGAGGGGTTTGTGACTGAGATGTAACTTGAAGAAAAAAAATAAAGTATTTAAAAAAAAGAAAATGCAATTATTATTTTTAAATAAGAACAATAACTTGTATATCTTTCTTAAAGCTGTATAGTATCAACACAATACAATGATTATCTTCTTTAATATAGACCTCAGCTTTATGGTTATCTGAGAAGTGGTTTCTCTTTATTTCTAATCTCTCTATTTTGAATCAATGTCTCATACACAGCATATAATTAGATTTTAATCCATAATTTGTTAATCTTTCTCCTTTTTCTTTTTTGCATACATTTTATTCTTGTTCTATGTTTTGAGTGCAGTGTTTAAGGTGGTGAGTTTAATTAATTTCATCTTGAAATTTTTCTATATTTAACTAATTTCAAGTATTTCAATTATTTTAATTTCTTAGTGTTTTCTTTTCACTGGGGCAGAGCTGGGAGTAAAGGCTAACTCTTCTAAATTCACAGTGACTTCAGCACACTCTGATATAAGCCCATCCCCTCTCCATTCATTTAATATTGCTGCTGCCAGAATTTGCATGAGATGTGAGCCTGCAAAAATTTAGGAATAAAAAAGTAGGACAGACAGTGCTCTCTTTGTCCTAGCTGAATTGTTTTTAAACAAGCATCACATACAACTGTAGGGGAGGCTTGCATTTCTTTGGAAACACAGTTGTGTTAAATGAATATGTAAGGGCTTCTGAGAAACAGACTCTTAAAGGGCATATGAAATCAGCCTAAAGCATTGCACCTGTGGGGAATGCCTGGCAGAGTTCGTGATCCTGGTCAACAGGTGAACCTCGGTAGGAGAGCATATAAGTTTGGCCAATGAGAAAACATCCTGGTGTATCATTAGAGACTGTATAACAAGGAAGGTCTGGGAAACTTGAGAGGGCTTTTTGCTTGGCATTGCTTCTCATCGCTGCCGAGGCTGGAGGCAGAATGCAGACCTGCCCAGAGACCGGGGTGCCCAGAGAGGGGGTGGCAGCTGCCCATGCCAATACCTAGGCCGAGAAGGGCCGTCGAGAACTGGCACCTGCACAGACAGGTGCAAGAGGCCATGGTGCAATGCCTGCTCTGTGGCGGGCTGGAGAAGCCAGATGGTCAGAAGCCTAAGCACCAAGGCTGAGGCCAGCTAAGGGGAGCAGAGCCTGCCGCGTGGAGATCTGGCAGAGCCAGACAGGTGGAAGCCTTGGCACCAAGACCCAAGTGGGGGAGTGCCCTGGAGCACTGAGGAGTGCAGGCCTGCCCAGAGACCATGGTGCCAAGTGAGGGGGTGGCAACTGCTGGCACTGAGGCCGTGGGGACAGAGAAGGCTGATCCCGAGCAGGGGTTAGGCAGCAGCAATCATGGTCCCAGAGCTGGGTGCTGATTGCTGTGTCCCTGTGTATGCTGATTTGGATGGACTGCTGACAAGTTGCCCCAAGGAACCATGCCTGAGAATGTCATCATTTTGGTATCCTTTCTAACGGGCCTTGGGTGGGTTGGCTAGAAGGTTTTTAGAAATATTAATAAATAGTTTAAAGTTATACTTACTTACATCCATCTACACATACTTACTTAGTAAATGCCAGTGTGTGCCAGGCTCTGTCCTAAACCCTGGGGATTAAAAGTGAATCTGTCAGCTGTCAATCACCAATAGTTCTTCTGCTGGGTGGGTGGGACTTTGTCCTGACCTCCTAGCTCCATGCTGGGATTTTGTCCTGCTGGAACTTACAGAGATCCTGTGCATGTCATAATTACTATGATTTTATATAAATAACTCCTCTGCTGTGTCTGGAAAACGTTGTTTCCTTCTAGTTATCAACTGCCTCTGCCTCTTAAAACCTTTCTGCTTCCTCCCTGCAACAATCCTCAAACCTCTTTTTAAGAGTGTGGTCACAGTGGGTACCGCTTAGAGCCCAGGGCCCTTGGCTATGCCTTAGGTTCTTGTCCAGTTGAGAGTTTTGTCTACACTGTGTCAGCAGCACTTTTTATTTGTCTTTGTTTTTTTCATGAGGCTTTTGGACCATGGGCAGAGCTCAGGCACTTTCTGTAAGAATGTTGTTTCTGTAAAGATGGGTTATTTAACCCTCCCCAATCCCCATCATGTTAGTCCTACTGAGGGCTGGCCCAGAAGCCAGTAGAGCTGCCCAGGTGTCTGCAGGAAGGCTGACCCTGCTGAGAGCTGCTCCAGCCCTCCCACCTTAGTAGTGAGGGTGAACCACCAGGCATCTGACTGCCCCTCTTGACCAGCCTGGGGTAGGAAGACCCCCTCTGTCTCCATAATTGCTTTCCTTTGCCACCCACACTTGTTTGAGCTTGTGCTGACAGTTTTTTTTTCCTTTCTCCCCAGTCTACTTTTGGAATATACAACAGCCAGGGACTTGATGTATTTTACACCATATTAAATAAGTTTGTTGCCTTAAAAAAAAAAGTGTGGTCAAATGTTAGCTCCTAACAGCACCCCCCCATTAGCATGAAGAATCTCCATTTGGAGATAGCTGCATTAGTGGCAAGTTACCCACTGGACAAGAAAAATCCCTTGCTTCAACTGTAAACAGAATGCTATCTGAAATGGACAAAATTGGAAGCAGGTAAATTGACAGCCTAGCTCTACCAAGACAGGATGGGAATGTCCTTCATAATTCCTGCTTTACAATTAATGTCTGTCAGAGATACTGGGCCAAAAGACTGAAGATAGATGCTCCAACATTATAGAGAGAAACTGGGGACTGTCCAAGTACCCAGTTGTCTGTCATTTCTTAGTTTTGGAAGTTGCTTCCTCTCCACTTCCTATTTATTCAGATATATTTATCCTTCTTAGATCTCTGAAGTGGTTGAATACTAGATAGTTATAGTCTCATAGTTATATTTTAAGTTGTTTAGGAATTAAAAGTATGTTTCAAATCTAAAAAGGTGTTTTTAAATTGGTAATGCAAGCTAGGATGGAAATTGACTTAGGCATAGAACTTTAAATTTATCGAGATAGATAGATAGTAGAATATTCTTATTAGTTGCCAAATACGTATGGACTGGACATTGGGAATGTCAGCCAAACCTTATAGTTTTCCTAATTGTTAAAAAATTTGTATTTGATGGTTTTTGAGGCTTGTTCCAGGTCTTATCCTTTGTGAAGTGTGCACCACTATTTTCTAATTGAAAATACATTTATTTTTTACAAAGAAAAAAAAAGAGTGTAGTCAAGAATGTGGTTCCTGGTAGGTCAAGCATGCCCAGATACCCAAGAATATATGGGCAGCACAAATGAGACTCAATGGGTTAAAAAAGACACAAAGTTGGGTGGGTAGGGAAGGGGGTACATCTAGCAGGAGTTGAGGGGGTTGAATATGATAAAACTGCATAGTATGAAATTTTAAGAATTAACAAAACTAATTAAAAACAAATAAATGAAAAAACAAACAACAACCAAAAGCAAGCATGACAGATTTAAATCCAAGTGCCTGTCATGTTTACATCTACTAAACACAAATCTGCAAATATATGTAGGAGACATGGCTTGGCTTAGATGAGTGAAATTCTAGTTGAGTTTTTGCTTGGTAAGTTTATATTAAATTCAAATGCTCCCTGTCTACATTCTCAGCATGGCCAGGACCACTTCCCTCTGATTCCAGATTACTGATGGTCTGGAGAAGTTCAATTACCTATTCCATTCCTATGCAGTGGTATCTCTAGCTCTTTACCATCATAACTCTTTGTCTATGGTGTAGACTGCAACACACTCAGTGGCATTACCTCTGGGCACTGCATATACTTCTAATGACACACATGCCTGCTCCTCTTCCTCTTTTCCCCTCCCTCCTTCCTATTCCTCTCCCTCTTCTTTTGTTTTTGTGTTTTGAGACAAGGTCTCTCTATGTAGTCCTGACTATCCTGGAACTCACCATGTGGATAGGCTGGCTTCAAATTCATAGAGATCCCCCTGCCTCTGTCTTCTTTTTTTCCATAGTTAATTTTTAAAAGTTTATTTATTTATTTTTTATTTCTTCAAGTTACATCTGAATCGCAATCCCCTTCCTACTCTCCCCTCCAGTCCAACCTTCCCACCCTCTTCCCCCTCAACCCCCCATCCCCTTCCTTTTTTTTAAGTTTAAGGTATATCGTTTCCCCCCAACAGCTCCCCCTTTCAGTCCAACAAATGGTTCTTTCTCTTATAACAATAAATACAAAACAACAGAAATAAATAGGCCACAATTATGAAAGTTATATGGCTTAGCATACATTCCCAATGTCCAGTCCATATGTATTTGGCACCTGACTTTAACCTTCTACTATCTAACCATCTCCATGAGTTTAAAGTTCTATATCTAACTCAATTTTCATACTAACTTGCATCACAATTTTAAAAACATCATCTTAGATCCAGAACACCCTCTTAATTCCTAAACAACTAAAAATTTAACTATGAGACTCTAGCTATCTATTCTTCAACCACCTCAGACACCTGAGAGGGATAAATATATCTCATTATATAGGGAGTACAGGGTCAGCAGCTTCCAAAACTAAGAAATGACATACCAGTGGCTGCCTGACAGTTCCCATTTTCTCTCCATACATTACAGCATCAATCTTCAGCCTTTTGGCCCCGTTTCTCTGACAGACATTGATTGTAGAGCAGGAATTATGAAGGACTTGCCTACCCTGTCTTGGCAGAGCTACTGCCTCTGTCTTCTAAGATCTGGGATTAAAGGTGTACATCACTACACCTGGCCCCATGTGGTACTTCTGATACAGCCCAAGAGTTATATCAGACATCATGTGTGCCTTAGTATGAACTCCTTCCTTGTTGCTGAGCACCTCAGAAGGGGACAGTCACACCTTCCTGTTTAAGGACATTAATCAAAATTGGTGTTGAGCATTTAATTTTGCCCCAACTCAATGTCTTGTCTGTGATTCTTTTCAGGCATGGTCCAGTCCCACTTGTCAGGATTCCACTGATCTGGTTTCAGAAGACCATCCTGCTCTGGGTGTTGGTCTTTCTCCTCATTGGACTGCCAGGATTATGGGATGTCTGTTGAGGAAAGCCTCAAGCATGGTGTATATCTGGCTCTCTTGTATCTTCTACTTCTCTGGATGTTATCATATGGCATATCTTATCACTATCTGGTGACAGTTTTCCTGTCCTGTGATAACAGCTGTGTCAACCCCATTACTCAGTTCTCTGTTGGTTCCTTTAGGCAGTGGACGTTGATGTGGTAGATCTTTTGGATGCTTCTCTATGTGCCATGCAGGGCCCTCTGGGGAACAGGCTTTCTGAGTCATGGACACTCTGGTGAGCAGTTGAGAGCCTCTGTTTGGACACACAGATATGGCTTTAGTATTTCTGCCATCAATTTGGAAGATTACGTTTTAGCTTTGTTCAGTGGTTCAACTGAGTTGAAAGCAGTTAAGATAATAATCGGCCTCATGAGTTTGAGATAGGTCCAGTGTCTCTGCAAGTGCCTTTCTCAGACCTCACCCCAGCCCCCGCGAGCTTGGCAAATTCTAGGGTGCAGGACCATTTCCTCTTTTGAAAAATCCTCTTTTTGACAGGAGGCTAAAGCGTTGTGGGGTTTAAATTTATTTCCCTACAGCATCTGATAACAATAACAGATGTCACCATGTGCATGTGTGTGTGTGTGTGTACATGTTCATGTGTGTTTGTGCATACATGTTCACATGTGTGTGCATATGTGTGGCCAGAGATTGATTCTAGGAATCTTATTCTATGGATATCCATCTTATTCTTCTTAAAGACAGAGCCTCCCACTGAACACAGACATGACTTATTCAGCAAGACTAGCTGGCTAGCAAGCCCAGGGTTGTCTGTCTCTACCACCCAGCACTAGGATTAAAGAACTTCTCTGCTGTGCCGACCTCTTTTTCTAAAACATGGTTTCTGCGGAGCAAACTCATATCCTCATGTTTATATAGCAAGCATTCTAGCAGCTGAGCTATCTCCGTTGCCCCAGCATTTTTTGGTACAATTCTCTTTCCATTCCTTATATTTTATGTCTTGATTATATTTAAAAAATTAATTAGCTACATAATTCTAGTTTTCTTTACTTTTTGGTAGTCCTACTGAATAAATGATTTAATGAATATATATATATATTTGTTTTCTTTTTAAAAAGATTTATTTTTATTTTATGTGTGAGTGTCTCCATGTGTGAATGTGTACCATGTGCATTCCTGGTATCTGAAGAGTCCAGAAAAGGGCATCAGATCCCTAGAATTAGGTTTACAGGTGGTTGTGTGTAGCATTGGCAAGAACAAATACCCATAACTTCTGAGGCATCTCTCCAGCCCCCACGATCCTGCCTTTTTTAGAGAAGCCTACATGAAATCTCCATCCAGAACTTTGAGTCACCATCTTTATATTTATCCCTTTGACTATCTACCAGTTTGACAAGTATGGACTTTTGTAACCAGATAAACCAATCTGCATATCTAGGACTTGAGGCAGATTGTCTTCCCACAGTTTCTCACACACCCTCCATTAATTCCCAGAATCTTGCTTACCAGGCCTTTCCAATGCCCCAGCCCTCCTGTCTCCAGTTCCTTGTGACACATTTCCATGCTTCTTAACATTAGATGAATATATTTTAATTTTCTCTTTAATTTTCAAGAACTAACAGACTTAAATTATTATAAAAATTTCTCATGACTATTTTAAAGAACTGAGTCATAATTATAATGGATAGTAATTATGAAAATATGATAAACACACAGTTGATATGTTTGGGTAGATGAATACACCCGTGTGGGTATATCTCAATGAAAACAGAACATTTTCATTCCTCTGAAAGTTCACTTAATGCTTCCTTACTGTTCTTGGCACTGTTCTCCTACAGAGAGACAGACACTGTAGATACTTCTATAAGCAAAGTTTGCTTGGCCTTTTATTTTGCTTAATTTAATTTGATACATATGCTTGTAACTATCCATGCTATTGCATTCCCTTATCGACATTTATGAGGTTGACACATTGATTTCATTGTATGTATTTAACACATTTAACTATTTTCATTTTATTAGATATATGTAAGATATGTATTATTTTCACCTTTGGCTGTTACAAATAGGTCTGCTGTGAAAATTCTTGCTTAAGACCTTAAAAAAAAATAAAACAAGCATATAGTTTTGTTTTGTGTCCTAAACAATCTGGAGAAATTTCTGGATCATGGGAAGAAGAGTGCATGATTCTATAGGAAATACTCAACTTTAAGACACCAAACAAACAAGCAAACAAAGAAATCAGGTTATGGAAAGGCCTTCCATGCTCATGGAATTGAAGAGTTAAAACTGTAAAAATGGCAATTTTACAAAAAGTGAGCTATAGATCCAGAACAATCTTAAAACTTATGTAGAAGCAGGATAGACCAGAAAAACCAAAGGAATTCTGAACAAGAAAAATATGGCAGGAACTATCACCATACTGGATTTTGTGCCACATTACAGAACCACAGTAATAAAAGAGCATGTTCTCTTGCAAGATAGACACAGGGATCAATGGAATAGAAGACAGGACTGAGTGAATGATTTCCATCTGCAGTATACTCTATACTACACATTCTGGGGTGGGGATAATCGCTCACCCCCTAGCTTAATCTTAATCTCTCTCTCTCTCTCTCTCTCTCTCTCTTTTGAAGACATGTATTATTTATGTATTTTGTGAACTGCTGTTCAGGCTTTAACGCTTCCCAGAGGTCCACTAGCATAGAATTTTGTTTTCTGTTCATTTTTCCTAGCAACTCTGGCTTAACTCCAATCTTGCCACACTTGCCTTTGAGTATCCCAGATGCAACCTTTAGTCTGTTTTCCTTTCTCTCATCCCCATATCCACTCACTGATGCTCATAGACCCTGGAACTTTTGGGGATTGCTATGAAATAAGGTAAACTCTGTTCCATTATCCACTATGTTCCAAGGATTTTGCACATTAATTGGAAACTGATAAATCTGTGATTTAACATGTGGCCTCAGGTCACAGTTTATGCCCCTAACTTATAGGAAGCCTTGGCTACTTCATCAGAGGAGGGCTTTGATCATTTCCATCTAGGGAGGACATCTTCCACAGCAGAGTACAGTGTGTGTGTGTGGGGGGGGGGGGCATCTGTATCTTCATATATTCCACAGCCTAAAACTTTCTGATGAACCACTGGATTCCTCGTGTCCACCAGATCCTCTGTGACCTTGTAAAGATGAGCCCACTGTAGGACGCAGCAAATCCACTAAACCCTCATTTCAGTCTCATGGTCCTTGAGGGAGTGACTTCTTCCCTAACCATTCCTCTTGTGTACACAGGGCATCAGGCACTGTCTTGCTTATTCTCACTTGCTTCAGTAATTCCCATCCTTCCTCCATTTTCTTCCCTTTATAGTCTTAGGGACCTCAGTTTGCTATACTCAAGTGTTCCTAATGCTTGTTTGAGCCGACCCTTCAGGGACTGCTTCCTTTCATATCATCCTTTGTTATACATACAGCCATTTTCTTATGGAGAGATGAGTAGTTATATTATTCAGTTTTTCTGCCTGTACAGTACTCAGAATGATTCAATCCACGCCCATGTACCACAGCCTCATAAGTAGGCTATGAGAAGCTATTTCAGTGACTGTTTTAAAGTATTTTCCAATAAAGAAGTGTGCACATGTGAAGGTTTACCTGGCTACCATAACTTGCACTAAATCTTCAACTGTTCTTAGGTGTCTCTTTACTCATATAGGAATTCTTACTCATGAAGAGGCATGCTACTCTACAGTACAAAGAAGACTAGCAGCTCTGGGCATGGCAGTGCTCACCTTTAATCCCAACACTCGAGAGACACAGGCAGGTGGATCTCTGTGAGTTCAAGGTCAGCCTGGTCTACAGAGTGAGTCAAGGACAGCCAGATATACACACAGAAAACTTGTCTCAAAAAACTAAAAAAACTAAAAAGAAAAAAAAAAAAAGACTAACACCCTGCATTTCCCACACAGTCACTTTACACATCTCACATCCAAGGCTCACACAACCAACAAAACAACAAGAATGTGCACCACCACACACTACATGGACAAACATACCATGGTTCTAATTGCAGATCTCCTCCTTCAGATGGGTCAGTTTCTGTTGCAAGTCTCAGAAGCCATCATGGTATGCAACCACTCCTTCCAAACTCACCTCTGGTTTTGTTGGTCCCTGTTAGGGTTATAAATTTGTGATTTTTCATGGGAATACATTAATGAACATCTACATTGCAGATAAGAATCTTGATAATAGACAAAAAGTAACAATTCTACTGAATTCCATCTTGGCAAACCAATGAGTTTCTTGAGGTAACTTACAAAAGTCTGGAGATGAAGGGTTACTAGTGGGCTATGCATAAGTGGTTACTTAAAGGAGCATGGTGACTTAAGGGCAGTGGCATCACCAAAGGCCACTCTGGCATGGATGACAACTCATGAAAGCTTCAACCTTGGACTCCATGCAGGATGTGCCAGCAGCTAGTCATGTTAATTTGGAGTCTTCTCTAGTTATCTGCAGCTGATCAGAGAGCTCAGGATCCTGCTTCTTTCCTCTAGAAGGGAATGTTTCAGTTAGTAGGGATGTGATTCACAGCATCTCGGAGCTGTCTAGAAGCAGGGGGCCATTACTTGACCCTAAAATGAACCTGCGTCTTCAGACTGAGGACATCCCTACAGAAGAAGCTGTCTTATCTGGTGTCCTTGGGCACTACAGCAGCCCATGTGCTGTCTTGTGGTAAGAAAAGGCTCCAAGGTCAGTAAGAACCAGATGACAATATGATGTCTCATGGAGGAATGTGCCCCTTAATTCAGTAAGAATGACTTTCATGTGCTCATGACTTGGTATTATTACTTTTTAATCTCCTGCCCTCCTCCAGTCTCCAATCTGCCCTTTCTCTCCTTCTGTGAAGGCTACAGCTCTTCTTTACCTCCAGCGAGCTTAAATGAATTGCTTCATTTCTTTCAGCCGTACATGAAAGTGTCCACAGTGAAACTGCCGATGCCTGGTTTTCTGGTCCTGGTTTTAGGAAGAGACAAAGGTAATGAAGCCTACTTCCCAAACTGTTGCTGGTATCCTTAGCCTCCATTGATTTTCATGTTATTCATTGGTATTTACCACAATATGCCTCATATCTATAATCACACCTTGGAAACAGAAGGCAGGAGATAAAAGGGCAACTGAGCTATCTTCAATGCAGATCTTTACAAAGATGTATGGGGGGGTAGGCTGAGGGAAACATGCAGCATATTTTATTGGAGAAGCATTCCTATTACCAGGACTGAAGGGATGGAGAGAAGTTATAAGAATTCAACCCTTGAACTCATTGGCACAGGTGACAACTTCCTGAACAGAACACCAACAGTTCAGGACCTAAGGCCAACAATCAACAAATGGGACCTCATGAAACTGAAAAGCTTCTGTAAGGCAAAAGACAGTGTCATTCGAACAAAATGGCTGCCTTCAGATTGGGAAAAAAATCTTCTCCAACCTCACATCTGACAGAGGGCTAATATCCAAAATTTACAAAGAACTCAAGAAATTAAATGCCAAGAAACCAAATAATCCAAATAAAAAAATGAGGAAAAGAGCTAAACAGAGAAGTCACAAAGGAGCAATTCCTAAAGCCTGAGAGATACTTGAAGAAATGCTTAGCATCCTTAATCATCAGAGAAATGCAACTCAAGACGATTCTAAGATTCCATCTCACAGCTGTCAGAATGGCTAAGATCAAAAGCTCAAACGACAGCACATGCTGGCGAGGGTTTGGAGAAAGAGGAACCCTCCTCCATTGCTGGTGGGAGTGCAGGCTTGTACAACCACTATGGAAATCAGTCTGGCGATATCTTAGAAAACTTGGAATAGCTCTGCCTCAGGACCCAGCCATACCACTTCTGGGTATACATCCAAATGATTCCTCACTGAATCACAAGGAAGTTTCCTCATCTATGTTCATAGCAGCCTTATTTGTAATAGCTACAAACTGGAAACAACCCAGATGTCCCTCAACCGAAGAATGGATTAAAAAACTGTGGTACATCTACACAATGGAATACTACTCAGCTATCAGAAACAATGAAATTATGCAATTTGCAGCCAAATAGATGAAACTAGAGAAGCTCATCCTGAGTGAGCTAACCCAGACTCAGAAGGATGCACATGGCATCTATTCACTTACAGTTGGATTTTAGCTGTATAGTCCGTGATATCTATACCACAACCAATGCACCAAAGGACATAGACTTTTTCTTTTTCTCCGTGTCAGTGAGACACTTTGCCCTAGTGGTGTTGCCTTGTAGGCCCCCAGTGTATGAGGAGGCTCTTGGCCCTCATATGACTGCTGAACTGGGGCGGGGGACTTTTATGTAGGGACACTCCACTCCAGAGGAGTGGGATGGAAGGGTTAGGGGGTAGAGGGTGGGAGGGCAGGGCTGGGAAGGGGGAAAGAGGACAATAGAGGGTTGGAGGACGGGACTGGGAGGTGTGGAAAGAGGGCACTATGATGGAGATGTAACCTGAAGCAATAAATAAATAAATTAATTAAAAAAAGAATTCAGAACTGGGTGTGGTTGTGGGAATGGACCACTCTCAAGGTAGTATTGCTTTACTCAGGCAGAGTACCTGTGCACTGTCAATTCACAGCCTAACAAACACACACACACACACACACACACACACACACACGGTGGGGGTGGAGCATTAGAGAGAGAGGAGCATGAGAGAGAGAATTAAAAGCAAAGAAAACAATAAACACACCACTAAGTTGCTGACTACTGTAAATGTATATGGCTTTACCTATGTTCAGTGAGATATCATCATGGATGAGAACCCATTGATTAGACACAGCGATGTCTTTCCCCAGGATAAAGAATATCAAGAGGACACATAAGATACTGATGGACCAGCCTGACTCCAGCTTAAGGATGGAAGCCATTTTTGTTATGAGATCAGATTAAGTTCCTGTTTGTTTGCTGAAAAATTCAAACTTGACATGCTTTATAACCTGTTTCTCGAGTTTGACATGCTCTCCACCCTTTGGTGTTTGACTCACACTTTGAATGTATCCTGGTAAGATAAGATGTTCTGCCAAGTAATTTTGAAATGCTCATCCAAGTTCCTCCATAACTACAACTCCTCTGAAAAATCTCCCCAACCTTGAAAATCCTCTATGAGTGGATCATATAAACCCTACCTTTTCTTATGCTTGATGCTGTTTTTCCAAACCTAGCTTCCTGGAGATAGCTCTGTCTAACAGAAAATAAAGCTTGCTTAATTTGTATTTCCAAAAACTCTCACTATCTCAGTGTGACAAACTGGCTTTCCCTATTGTCTTCTAACAGTTTAATTACATCTTATGTAGTGTCACTTCTGTGGAATGATCTTCCTGGTACCAAAGCTTCTATGAGAATAGAAAGAAGTGAATAAAATAGGACTATGATACTATTTGTATTTTTAAAAATCATGGGGTTTGGTTTTAATGCAAAGGAATAGTGACTTAAATAGAATAGAAAGTTTGTCAGGCTTTGGTGCATCTTGGGAGGGCTTCTTTCAACATCATAGCCCTACCTGACTCCCAAATGCATCAACATTTTTATTGAGGGAAGACAAATCATGTGATCCACAGTTACCAGGACTCAAGGGATATTTGCAAAAACCTCTACCCACCTCCTATTTGTCAGCATCAAGTCACATGCTGTCATCTAGTATCAAGAGAGGCTGAGCACTGTCATCAGTGTTTAGAACTTAAACTCTAACACTATGTTGCAGAAGAAGACAGGCATTGTGGGGAAACTGGGAGCATCTCCAAGCTTTTCTTTGATAGTCACATTCTACAAGCATGTGAAGGTTTTTCTCATGTACCACACAGGTATCATGTCTCATAGCTGTGTAATGTTTAAAATTAAAACATGGATCCAGATGACTGAAGCTGTTGTTGGACCCACTCTAGACTTGAGATCTCAGTAGCATCACTGTATTCTGAGCCTCAGACTCTCTAATGTGCATCTGTTGGAGGCTGGGGATACAACCACAAACACCAGACAAGTCTAGACTTTATAAGGTTTTGAGTTTAATAATGGAGGAAACCACATTCGTAAATAGAACTGCAAAGTGTGTTCACTACAATAAAGAAAAAGACAAAGTTGGCCTGACAGAGGATAAGAGAGCTTGTGGTTTTCCTACAACTCATTAACCAGCCATGATGTAGGACTGGAGGAGCATGTGACAGATGGTTCAGTCCAGTGCTGACATTCATCTCTAATAGAGAATGCAACTTCTTCCACTTAGATTCTGTCTGCCTGGTGAGTCCTCAGCAATGTGCATAAATGACAGTTGTCTTTTCTGAAGCAAGAAGGAGCTCATGCATTCAGGTGTCTGTATCAGTTGGCTTTATTTGCAATTCCTTTCTTTACTCAATTGCTTCCTCTTCCTTGATTTCAGATATTTGCTGAAATTCATCATGTGTGATGACCTCTTTTGGATTTGACTTAGTCATATTTTGTTGGTGCTCCTTCCTCCATGTATAGTTAGTTGCTCATGAACCCTGGAAATTGATCTGCAGTAATAATAAGAAAAAAGGACTCTGACATCCCTTTGGAGACAAGTTCATATCCTTGGAACATATCTTCAACCCCTCTGTGCTTATTTTTTTTAATTTCTTCAAGTTACATCTCAATCATAATTCCCCCCTTCCAGTCCCACTCTCCTACCCTCTTTCCCCTCACCCTCCTATCTGCTATTTTTTTTAAGTTTAAGGTATATCTTCCCCTCCCCAACAGATCCCCCTTTTAGTCCAATAAAAGACTTTTTTTCTTATGACAATAAATACAATACAAAACAATAAGGATAATTAGGTCACAATTTTGAAAATTATAAAGCATAACACAAATTTCCAATGTCCAGCACATACATATTTGACAACTGATATTAATATTATATTATCTATCTCAATGAGTTTAAAGTTTTATATCTAACTCAGTTTCCATCCTAACTTGCATTACCAGCTTAAAAACATCTTTTTAGACCAAGAACATCCTTTTGATTCCTAAAAAACTTAAAATTTAGCTGTGAGACTATAACTATCTAGTCTTCAACCAGATTAGAGACCTGAGAAGGATAATTATATCTGAATATACAGGGCCAGCAGCTTCCAAAACTAAGAAATGACAGACAACTGGCTGCTGGGAGAGTCCCCCATTTCTCTCAATACATTATAGCATAGAGTTGATAAAGAAAAAGGGATAGATTATTGAATATGCTCTTATATCTTTGTATATTGATACAAAATTAAGATTTTATTTGGCTACATCAGTATTGATTTTTGTATATTGATACAAAATTAAGATTATATTTGGATACATTGGTATTGATCTTTGTATATTGATACAAAACTAAAGTTAACTCTTTTTAAGGTATTGTACCTAGGTAATGCTTAAAAATGCAGTGTAAAGTTTTGGCCTTTTGATAGCAACTGTCATAAACTGTTTAGGATAATTAAGAAATGCAAACTAATAGTCATTTAAACATGTCATTTTGTTAGGTACTAGCATAGTTTATCACAGATGTTTTCTAAGTTACTCAGAAATCCAGTTGCTAAGAGACAAGCAACATTTGCTTATCCAAATATAAGGAGATAGATAGATGGTCTTCAAAAACCTCAAGAGATCTATAGAATATGACATTCAAAGATGTTTTCTTAACTTAAGTTTTTTTTCTTTGATATTGAGACATGTCAGCTCCTGACTGTACTACTATTCTACTCCAAGTAAATTATGAGCATCGAAGAATCTCCATTTGGAGATGGTTGCATTAGTGGCAAGTCTGTCACTGGACAAGAAAAATCCCTTGCTTCAACTGTAAACAGAATGTTATCTGAAATGGACAAAATTGGAAGCAGGTAAATTGACAGCCTAGCTCTACCAAGACAGGATGGGAATGTCCTTCATAATTCCTGCTTTACAATTAATGTCTATGAGAGATACTGGGCCAAGAGTCTGAAGATAGATGCTCTGTGCTTATTAACAGCACTCACCTCAATGGGTTCTAAAAGAACTCAGTCAGCTTCTAATATATACACTTAAATGTCTCATTACTCTGTCTCAGGCTCGAACATCTGTCTTATCACCCACAATCTTTCTTAGTGTACTAAGTCATTTTCTGTTTCCACTCCTTTCTTTCTTTTCTTTTTTTTTTTTTTTTGGTTTTTCGAGACAGGGTTTCTCTGTGTAACAGCTCTGGCTGTCCTGGACTCGCTTTGTAGACCAGGCTGGCATCGAACTCACAGAGATCCGCCTGCCTCTGCCTCCCAAGTGCTGGGATTAAAGGCGTGCGCCACCACCGCCCGGCTCCACTCCTTTCTTTAATGAATTTTCTTCTTTAATATTTAAATCATGAGAAAAGCCCCACTCTGCTCACCTGAGGAAAGTAATGGGTCATTTTATGACAATATAGAGAAAAATCACTTAATTACTACCCACAGCATTGCCTTGCCTCATCTTCCTTGATTAGCTGCATGGCTTTCATTACATTTGCTTTAAGATACCCAATTGTGCCAGAAATGCAGTTCATCATTGTAAACATTCACAAAATTTTACCTTAGATTCTTGGTAGCACCATCTATTGCACCTCCCTCTTTGGGAGACATGCTCATGAATGATAATAGCCACATTGGCAAGCACAAGGAACTCTTCACAACTAAATAGAATTTTCCAATGATAGAATCATAAAGACTGATTTTTTACCCCACCATGAACTCAATGAGCAACAGTCTCAAATTGTAAGGCAAGATGTGCCTGTTGATGCAATAGTGGCATAACTGTTACGAGAGTAACTAACTGCTCCATGGTTGAGTTTGAGGTCCGCACCACAGTAAGAAATCCATGATTAGTACTGTAAATTCAACCAAGAACCTATGATTGATGCTGTGCTAAGCCCTAGGTAGGAGCCTACTAGTGTTTCTTATCTATTTTGACATTGTATCAAAATACCTTCAAATATTGATATTTACAAAGTAGGCCAAAGGCTACTCTTAGTCCTAACTTGGTAGTGGCTTTTTGCAGTGAATGTAGGGAATGCAGAGATGGATGGCTGCACAAGATATTCAGAATAAAGGATGGTACAAGGCTCAGCCCTAAACAAGGCATTCATACCATCACAAATAATTCTCAGGAAATACTACCAAAGAAGGGGCTGAAATAATTCAAGAGCAGGAGATAGAGAGAAGAGTTGTGAAATTCGATCTTCTAAGCATGACGTAGTCATAGCAGTCATGAATTCACAGTTGCTTTGTCTGCTGGCATTAGGTCTTCACATGTTGGCCCATGAGACAGTCAGCTATGGACAGAGAAGGTGATCTGTGGGGCTTGGTAGTTGTTGCTGAAATATTGGCAGATAACAGATTCTGGACAAAGAGAAAACATTGTATCCCATCAGTCAGTGATGGATAGTTCCAAACCCGTTGTCAAACAGATGACCCCAATTTAACTCTGGGACACACACACACACACACACACACACACACACACAGAGAGAGAGAGAGAGAGAGAGAGAGAGAGAAACAGAATACTTACAGAGCTATGAATACAGAAAAGACAGTTGTAAGAAAAAAGTGAGGTTCACAAATATGTGATGAAAAGAAGAGAGGGTAGGAGAAAAGTGTAACCAGAGGCATTATAAATATGTATGAACTTGTCAAAGAACTAAAGTTATTAACAAAAATATATGTGTGATAATGACTAAAGCTCTCAACTACAATAATTGTTTCTGATACTTCTTTCCTTCCTTTTTTTCTTCCTGCCTTTCTCTCCTTTCTTTCATTATTCATTTGTTGATCCTATATTTCATGACTACTCACTGTGACTGCCACATGGAAAGAGACTTCTGCAATACACAACATATATGAAGATTGTAGGGGTTAGATAAATTAGATTTAGAAAAAATATAGGAGTTTCTGATACTGTCTCTTAATTCGGGGCATGAAGAGCATTATCAGCATGAAGTCAGCAAAAACAGGAAAGACTTAATAGACTGAAA
>CAJQZJ010033481.1:2075130-2144205 GCA_907164525.1 Lophiomys imhausi | reverse complement strand
TTATTTAACACTTATTTATTTATTACTAAATTCACTTATAACAAACACCAACAATTTCTTAACTATTAATCCTATAAATTCCTACAACCCCTTTAACCTATCCACTAAATCTATTGATAATTATAACAACTACATTCATAACCTTTTAGAATGATACAGTCTCTGGGGCAGGTCCTCAGTCGTCAGGAACACAGTCTTTGTTGTAGATTCTTTAACGCACTTAGCAGTCCTTTTTCTGGATCTCTCAGATGCAGGTTCGTCAGGGTAAGTTGGTTATTGCAGTCTCACCTTAAATAAGGCTTCATGCTTTCTTTTCTGTGGGAGACCCCAGCCGTCTGCAGGCCAACTTACTTCTTTTGAATCAGGAACTCAGCTGCTCTGCCTCAGTCCTTAAAGCCAGGCACCGTTTCCCCTAGGCCACTGATCGGACAGATCAAACCCCTCCAGGAAAAAGCTGAGCCACAGGGTCCAGTCCTTGGCCTTTTGGTGTCTTGCTCAGGCTTTCTTTGCTCACCGCTTCTTTCTGCTTCAGGGAGAGAGCTGGCCATCAATGGCCAGCCCTTTTTTCAGCTGGACTCTTGGAGCTCTCTAGCATCAGGGGCCTCTTCTCCTTCTGGGCTCCATGCACTGTCCTTAAATAGGAGGAACTCTGTTTCAGCTTAACTTGGGCTCCGCCCACTTAGCAGCTGAAAACAATGTCAGGCCAGATACTTTGTTTCTTCAAGTCCATTAAGTCTTTCCTGTTTTCCTGACTTCAACCTTGTTTTTCAGTCTATTGAGTCTTTCCTGTTTTTCCTGACTTCAACCTTGTTTTTCAGTCTATTAAGTCTCCTGTTTGTTTCCTGTTTTTAGTCCACATGCTGATAATGTTCTTCATGCCCCGAATTAAGAGACAGTATCAGAAACTCCTATATATTTTCTAAATCTAATTTATCTAACCCCCTACAATATCCCTTTAACAAAACTCAGAAAACTGTATGCAAAGCTACCACCAGAGACATCATGAAATTCACATAGTTTTGAAAGGACCAAGATCAAGGAGCAGCTTTTCTTAGGAAAAAAAAACCTACTAAAATGTCATATGAGGATAGAAGTAATCTCAAATATTTTAGACATAGTAAATACAATAATTGAATTTAAATTGACATTTAGTATGCACAGTATTGTACAATGAAAAGTTAATCACTTTATCTTATAGAATATTGAGCTGAAGATGCATCCAACCAAACTGTCCTATAAGAAATATCCTACTGTTTTCTGGTTATCAAGAAAGCCAATCAGTCAACCAATGAACCAACAAACCAACCACCCAATGAACCAACCAGCTAAACAACCAACAAACCAGTCAACTAGCCAACCACCTAACCAGCTAACTAACCAACCAACTACCCACTCACCCAATTAACCAGTCAACCAGCCAACCAAGCAGCCAACCAAACAGCCTACCTAACACAAGTAACCTTGCAAATCTTGTGAATAATCCCATTTCTTAAAATCCATTTATATCTAGAAGATGGTGAAGTAGGATTTCCTCCTTCATAAAAATGTTCCTAACTAGACCTGGGAGATGGCTAAGTGGGTAAAGCACTTGTGCAATTCTTGGAAGCTAACATTAAACCCCCATAACATACACTGATGCAGTTGGTAATCTATCTATAATCTTAGCACTTGGGAGACCCTTGGGAAAGAAAGTGAAGGAGAATAGCTCAACAGGGAAGTTCTGGCTTATGGGGAATTCCTTGTTTCAAGATATAAGGTGAAGAGTGATAAAGAAAGACACTGGACATCGAGCTTAGGTCTTCACTGGTGTGTGCACACCTATGTGTGAATATGTGTAAGAGTATCCATTTTACCAATGAACATGCAAATCCACACACACAAAATAAAAATAAAGAAATATTTAAAATGTCCTTTATTTATTAATTTGTGTTTGCAAAATAGCTCATAAAACTAATTTACCTCACTAAGATCATAATAAAAATGGCCATCCTTCCAAAAGCAATATACAGATTCAATGCAATTCCAATCAAAATACCAACACAATTCTTTACACCTTGAAAGAATAATTCTCAACTTCACATGGAAAAACAAAAAATCTAGAATAGCTAACTCAATCATGTATAATATAAAACTTCTGGAGGTATCACGTTCACAGATTTCAAGCTATACTACAGAGCAATAGTAATAAAAACAGCATGGTTCTGGCATAGAAACAGACCAGGTGATCAATGGAATCGAATCAAAGACCCAGAAATAAACCCACACACCTACAGTCACTTAATTTTTGACAAAGAAGCCAAAACCGCACAGTGGAAAAAGAAAGCATCTTCAACAAATGGTGCAGGTCTAGCTGGATGTCAACATGTAGAAGAATGCAAATAGACCCATATTCATCATACTGTACAAAGCTTAAGTCCAAGTGTGTAGGAGGAACAAGCACTGCCAGTGAGCAGGAACAAGGCCTGCTGCTAGACAGCGCATGTGTGGCTGGGCTTCTGCATGCAGCTGGCCTGAGACCTGCCTGGACCAGCCTGGAGACTGATGACGCCACACCCAGGTAATGAGACAGAAGCCAATGAGGAAGAGCTGCAGCAGCCTTCAGTTCAGGAACGGATGGGACTCTGGGTGGAGGTTATAAAGGGGGCACCTTCTTCTTGAAATAAACAGGTCTGCTTTTGACACTTACCAGACCCTTGGAGTTTGGGTTGTTGACTCTGTGCTAGCTCATCCCTGCCACCAAAAGTCCTGGGCATGCACCCCAGCAACATCTGGCCTCTTTACCCATGTGGGAGTGGGTTTTGGCTACACCTGGGTCAGGGTCTGTTTTTCATTGAAACCGTTGTTTTTTAGGGCCTTCATTTTTGCCTTTTGTTGTTGTCACTGCATCAAATGGCAATAGTCTCCTTGCTTGTGGATTGTCCATTCCTCTGGACTCTTCCTCATCTGCAGCACAAGCATGTGTGCCCCCTTCAGCATCTCTTTGGGGAGCTGGCCCCTTTAATGTTCTATGTTCTTTTCCCCTGATAGCAGTAAGTGTGAGAGGGTTGTCTCCTTTTCCCTTTGTTGGTCTGTTGGTTTGTCTCACCAGGGAGGCAATGTTCTTGTTTTCTTTCTTGAATTTTGGTTATGTCTTTGATTTTCCCTATATCAGGAGGTAGAAAGGATGTTTTTGTGGTTTGGCATTGCTCACACATGAGAGATTTTTAAGGACTTTGGACAGATTTGGAATGTCACTGTAGTTCAGAGTTGTTCTCTGAATTACAGAGTTACTATTATCTGAGATTTAAGTGAAACATTTCAGCAGGGTGGTGGTGGCACATGCTCTTAATCCCAGCACACTGGAGGCAGAAACAGGTGGATCTCTGAAGTCAGGGAGGGACTCCCTGATGATAAAATAATGCTGCTTGCTAGACAGTTTAGAATTCAAAATGATTAATAGGCTGCCAATGAATTGGGACCTGACTCCCCTATTTTGAGCAGGTTCTACACTAATGGTCTATGCAACTACAAATCCATTGTGATTGGTACAGTCTTCTTAAAGCTGTCCTAGAGCCTGCTGTCCTCTTAAACTGGCAGACTGCCAGAGAAGATATGTACACCTGAGAAAACAGAGGAAGCAAAAAACTCCACTGCAGCTAAACCAAAAGAAACATACAACCACCACCTACATTAAAGTAACAGGAAACAACAACCTTTGGTCATTAATATCCCTCAAATTCAATGGACCCAACTCGCCAATAAAAAGACACAGGCTTACAGAATGGATCCGTAAACAAGACCAATCATTTTGCTGTATACAAGAAATGTAACTCACTAACAAAGATAGACTCCACCTCAGAGTAAAGGGCTGGAAAAAGGTTTTCCAAGCAAATGGTTCCAGGAAGAAAGCTGGAGTAGCCATCCTAATATCAAATAAAATAGACTTTCAACTGAAGTTAATCAAAAAAGACAGGGAAGGACACTACATACTCATTAAAGGAAAAAATTCATCAATATGACATCTCAATACTGAATATCTATGTCCCAAATACAAGGATACCCACATTTGTAAAAGAAACTCTTCTAAAGCTTAAACCACACATTGATTCCCCACATTAATAGTGGGAGATTTCAACACCCCACTCACAACAATGGACAGATCATTGAGCAGAAACCAAACAGAGAAATAATGAGTCTAACAGAGGTCATGAACCAAATGGACAGATATCTACAGAACATTTCATCCAGACACAAAAGAATACACCGTTTTTTTCCAGCACCTCATAGAACCTTCTCCAAAATTGACCATATAGTGGGACACAAAGCAAACCTCAATAGATACAAGAAAATTGAAATAACCCCTTGTATCTTATCAGACCACCATGGATTAAACCTGAACTTCAGCAATAATAGAAATAACAAAAAGCCTACACATTCATGGAAACTGAAAAACTCTCTACTCAATGACCACTGGGTCAGAGAACAAATAAATAAGGAAATCAAAGACTTCTTAAAATCCAGCGAAAACGAAGGCACAACATACCCAAACCTATGGGACATAATAAAAGCTGTGCTACGAGGAAAGTTCATAGTACTAAGTGCCTTCAAAAAGAAAATTGTGACAGCTTATATTAGCAAATTAACAGCTGAACTGGAAGAATTGTTTAAAAAAAAGAAACAAACAATCCCAAGAGGAGCAGAAGGCAGGAAATCATCAAACTTAGGGCTGAAATCAACAATTTAGAAACAAAAAGAACAATACAAAGAATCAATGAAACCAAGAGTTGGTTCTTTGAGAAAATCAACAAAATAGACAAACCCTTATCCAAACTGACAAGAAGGCAGAGGGGAAATACCCAAATCAACAAAATCAGAAATGAAAAGGGAGAAATACAACAAACATGGAAGAGAATCTTGGGTCTTACTTCAAAGATCTGTACTCCACAAAATTTGAAAAACCTAAGTAAAATGGACAATTTTCTTGATAGATTCCACCTACCAAAGCTAAATCAAGATCAGATTAATAAATTAAACAATCCTATAACCTGTAAGGAAGTAGAAACAGTTATTAAAAGTTTCCCATCCAAAAAAAAAAAAAATCCCAGGGGCAGATGGTTTCAACACAGAATTCTACCAGACCTTCAAAGAAGAGCTAATACCAATACTCTTCAAACTCTTCTACAATATAGAAACAGAAGGAACACTTCCAAACTCATTCTATGAGTCCACAGTTACCCTGATCACTAAACAGTTACCCTGATCACTAAACCACACAAAGACCCAACAAAGAAAGAATACTTCAGACCAATTTCCACCATGAACGTAGACACAAAAATACTTAATAAAATACTGGCAAACTGAATCCAAGAAAGCATCAAAAGTATCATACACCATGGCCAAGTAGGCTTCATCCCAGGAATGCAGGGATGGTTCAACATATGAAAATCCATCAATGTAATTCACCATATTAAAAAAAAAAAGCTGAAAGAAAAAAACACATATTCATCTCACTAGATGTTGAAAAAGCATTTGACAAAATCCAACACCACTTCATGCTAAAAGTCCTGGAGAGAAAGGGCATACAAGGACCATACCTAGAAATAATAAAGGTGATATACAGCAAGCCAGTGGCCAACATCAAATTAAATGGAGAGAAACTTAAAGCATTTCCTCTAAAATCAGGGACAAGGCAAGGGTGCCGACTCTCCCCATATCTCTTCAACATAGTACTTGAAGTCCTAGCCAGAGCAATAAGACAACTAAAGGAGATCAAAAGGATACAAATTGGAAATGAAGAAGTCAAATTATCCCTATTTGCAGATGATATGATAGTATACATAAGTGACCCCAAAAATTCTACCAGAGAACTAATACAACTAATACACCTTAAGCAAGGTGGCTGGATACAAAATTAATTCAAAAAAATCAGAAGCCCTTCTTTATACAAAAGATAAATGGGCTGAGAAAGAAATTAGGGAAACAACACCCTTCAAATAGCCACAAGCAATATAAAATACCTGGGGGGTAACTCTAACCAAGCAAGTAAAAGACCTGTATGACAAGAACTTCAAGTCCTTGAAGAAAGAAATTGAATAGGACATCAGAAGATGGAAAGATCTCCCATGCTCATGGATAGGTAGGATCAACATAATAAAAATGGCCATCCTGCCAAAAGCAATATACAGATTCAGTGCAATTCCAATCAAAATACCAAGACAATTCTTTAAAGACCTGGAAAAAAGCAATTCTCAACTTCATATGGAATAACAAAAATCCCAGAATAGCTAAATCTATCTTGTACAAAAAAAAAAAAAAAAATCAGGAGACATCACCATCCCAGATTTCAAGCTATACTACAGAGCAATAGTAATAAAAACAGCATGGTACTTGTATAGAAACAGACCAGTTGATCAATGGAATTGAACTGAAGACCCAGAAATTAACCCACACACCTATAGTCACTTAATTTTTGACAAAGAAGCCAAAACCATACAATGGAAAAAGGACAGCATCTTCAAGAAATGGTGCTGGTCTAACTGGATGTCCACATGTACAAGAATGCAAATAGACCCATACTTATCATCCTGCACAAAACTTAAGTCCAAGTGGATCAAAGACCTTAACATAAAGCCCAACACACTAAATCTAATAGAAGAGAAAGTAGGGAAAAACCTCAAACTCATTGGCACAGATGACAACTTCCTGAACAGAACACCAATAGCTCAGGATCTAAGACCAACAATCAATAAATGGGACCTCATGAAACTGAAAAGCTTCTGTAAGGCAAAAGACACTGTCATTCGAACAAAATGGCAACCTAGAGATTGGGAAAAGATCTTCACCAACCCCACATCTGACAGAGGGCTAATATCCAAAATTTATAAAGAACTCAAGGAATTAAACACCAAAAAAGCAAATAATCCAATAAAAAAATGGGGGGGGGGACAGAGCTAAACCGAGAATTCACAAAAGAGGAATCTCTAAGGGCTGATACACACTTGAAGAAGTGCTCAGCATCCTTAATCATCAGAGAAATGCAACTCAAGATGACTCTGAGATTCCATCTCACAATTGTCAGAATGGCTAAGATCAAAAGCTCAAATAACAGCACATGCTGGTGAGGTTGTGAAGAAAGGGGAACCCTCCTCCATTGTTGGTGGGAGTGTAAACTTGTACAACCACTATGGAAATCAGACTGGCGATATCTTAGAAAACTTGGAATAGCTCTACCTCAAGACCCAGCCATACCACTTCTGGGTATACATCCAAATGACTCCTCACCAAAGTGCAAGGACATTTCCTCATCTATGCCCAAGGCAACCTTATTTGTAATAGCTAGAAACTGGAAACAACCCAGATGTCCCTCAACTGAGGAATGGATAAAAAACTGTGGCACATCTACACAATAGAATACTACTCAGCCATCAGAAACAACGAAATCATGCAATTTGCAGCCAAATGGATGGAACTAGAAAAACTCATCCTGGGTGAGCTAACCCAGACTCAGAAAGATTCATATGGCATCTATTCACTTATAATCCGATTTTAGCCTTATAGTACAGGATAACTATACTACAACCAACGCACCAAAGGGAACAGGAAATAGACTTTGTTACCTGTTAATGAGACTCTTTGCCCTATTGGTGCTGCCATGTAGGCCCCCAGTACATGAGGAAGCTCTTATCCCTCATATGACTGCTGAACTGGGGTGGAGGACTGATATGTAGGGACACTCCACTCTGAAGGAGTAGGACAGAAGGGAGAGGGGGTATAGGGTGGGAGGGTGGAACTGGGAGGGCTGGAAAGATGGCACCGTGATGGAGATGTATCTTGAAGTAATAAATAAACGTTAAAACAAAACAAAACAAAACAAAACTGGCAGTCTGCTTATGATGACCAGGCAGAAGCACAAGCTCACCTCAATCTCCAGTATGGCCTTAATATCACCCTGGGGATGCTGACTGGACATGGCAACTATATTGACCCTGTCTCTCAAGCCCCTATTGGACTGTATGCTTATTATCAACATGTCTAGGATCTGGCCTTTAGAGCCCTCAAGGCATGCACCCCTTGTGTCCAGTCCACCTATTTCCATAATCTGACTCAACAATTGGGAGAGTCATTTACTGACTTCCTTTCCAGAGTCACTGAGGTGATGGAGTGTAGGTTGGATCTGGGCCCCACCAGATACAATATCAAACAGTTAACCCTGGAGGGGCTTAATGCTCCAACTCAAAATGCTGTGGCATCATCCACAATGATGACATCCATAAATGGGTACTTGTTACTAGAGACCTTGACCCTGGAGGCAGGCCCTATCACTGCCATAACAGCCTCAATGGAGGCTTTAGTCAATGACAGGATATGCTCTGACACCAGCCCACAACATCAGAGGCCATCAATGATGTACTATCTAAATCGACTGAGGTGCTCCAAGCGCAGGCATTACTAAATCAACACCTTTATCAGACCATCCATATCTTGCAACAACAAATTGATCTCTTGACCCAAGAATTGGCATTGGTAAAAGACATGCCCCTGCTAGCCTATGACCCCCAATTCGATGCTATATGTCTCACCCCCTACCAAATGAGCTATCTTTCTGAAGTGCGCCAACAGCTGTCTCATTACATAAAGGGGACTTGGTCAAACGAGTTCCTCAATTACTCTGTTCCACTCAGGGAAAGCATCTCTAAACTCAATGAGACCAGGGTCCCAGTGCTTTCCCTCTATACGGGGTTCATAGAACAGGTTTAAAATAACATCAAAAAATTCTTTGATCCCTCCTGGGGACTATGCCATTATGGGAGGGATTGTGGTCATATTAATCATTCTGCTTAAGTGTCTTATACAGCACATTGCCCGGCAATGCTCCATCAACAAAACTACCCTGCAGGTGCTCATGGCTCTGGAACACCCAGAGCACAGCCCACCCAAAGAGGTGATGCGGGCCTGGCTGACAGAGATCTGTGAAGCCTCTGTTTAATACCCTACACACCCTATGCACTCTCCAGGGATGCCACCCTTTGAGAACTGGTAGTCAATAGTGGGTAAGAATCTGTTCAGCAGGTCAACCTAAGACAGGCACAGTCCATTATGCTGGGAGTCTCTGAGGTGGGGTCAACAAGATCAGAACATAAGAATTCTGGCTCCCATTGCATTGCCAAAAAATAAAAAATAAAAACAAAAGGGTGAATATGTAGGAACAAGGCCTGTTGCTAGACAGCGCATGTGTGGCTGGGCTTCTGCACGCACCTAGCCTGTGAAACCTGCCTGGACCTGCCTGGAGACTGATGATGCCACACCAGGTAATGAGACACGAGCCAATGAGGAAGAGCTGCAACAGCCTGCTGTTCAGGAAACAATGAGACTCTGGGCAGAGGTTATAAAGGGAGTACCCTCTTCTTGAAATAAACAAGTATTCTTTTTCTACTTACCAGATCCCTGGAGTCTGGGTCATTGACTCTGTGCCAGCTGATCCCTGCCCCTAAGAGTCCTGGGCATGGACCTCAGCAACACAAGTGGATCAAAGACCTTAACATAAAACCGGACACACTAAATCTAATAGAAGAAAAAGTGGACAAAAGCCTTGAACTCATTGGCACAGATGACAACTTCCTGAACAGAACACCAATAGCTCAGGATCTAAGAACAACAATCAATAAATGGGACCTTATGAAACTTAAAAGCTTCTGTAAGGCAAAGGACATTGTCACTAGAACAAAATGGCAACCTACAGATTTGGAAAAGATCTTCACCAACCCCACATTGACAAAGGGCTAATATCCAAAATTTATAAAGAATTCAAGGAATTAAACACCAAGAAACCAAATAATCCAGTCAAAAAAATGGGGACAGAGCTAAACCGAGAATTCACAAAAGAGGAATCCCTAATGGCTTGAACACACTTGAAGAAGTGCTCAGCATCCTTAATCATCAGAGAAATGCAACTCCAGACCATTCTGAGATTCCATCTTAGTTAGAATGGCTAAGATCAAAAATGGAAATCAGAGCACATGCTGCAAGGTTATGGAGAAAGGGGAACACTCCTCCATTGATGGTGGGAGTGCAAACTTGTACAACCACTATGGAAATCAGTCTGGTGATATCTTAGAGAACTTGGAATAGTTCTACCTCAAGACCCAGCCATACCACTTCTGGGTATATATCCAAATGATTCCTCACCAAACCACAAGGACATCTCCTCGACTATGTTCATAGCAGTTTTATTAGTAATAGGTAGAAACTGGAAAAACCTTGATGTCCTTCAACTGAAGAATGCATTAAAAAACTGTGGTACATTTACACAATGGAATACTACTCATCTATCAGAAACAAGGAAATCATGCACTTTGCAATTGAATGGGTGGAACTAGAAAAGTTCATCCTGAGTGAGCTAATCCAGGCCCAGAAAGGTACACATGGCATGTATTCACATATAACTGGATTTTAGCCATATAGTTAGTACAGGATAACTATCCTACACCAACAGACTGAAAGGAACAGGAACATGTACTTTGTTACCTGTTAGTGGGATACTTCACCCTAGTGGAACTGCCATATAGGCTCCCAGTGCAAGAGGAAGCTCTTAGCCCTCATGTGACTGATGAACTGAGGGAGTCTGATATGTAGTGGCACCTCACACCAGAGGAGTAGGATAGATAGGAGAAGGGGTAGAGGGAGGGAGGGTGGGATCGAGAGGGGTGGAGGGAGGGTGCTGTGATTGAGATGTAACTTGAAGTAATAAATAAATGTTTAAAAAACTTAATTTACCTCACAAAAAGAAAAGCAGCAATAACTGAAGAGACATAGCTCTGTAACCAAGCAGACCTGGCTTCTTTCTCTCCTGCTTTCTCAGCAGCTAGGCCCTCTGCCTTACTGTTCACCACTCACTGCAACTAAATCACCATTTTGTTGGTTTTGACCTGTTTTCCTTGTTCCTTCCTTCCCATTCTAGCTACACGATATTTATCGAAGATGTTTCCTTTTCTGCTACCTTCTTGGTTTCCTTCATCACTACTGTTGCAGAAGCAGGTTAAGCCAGCAGTCTTGCAGACAATATCTTGAGTTCTTTCTTAATGACCCCACTGCTTTGTGGTGAGTGGACCTCCTTCTTTGGCATCTTAGCAGTAAGGCTGATTACCCAGGAGCCTGCAGGCCACACATTCCTTAGATCCTTCCCTAGAATGGGCACCTTACAGAAGAAACTCTTCTAGTTTCAAAACTGAGAATCCTATCTAATGTAATTTCAAGTCACTGTTCTGCAAATCCATCAGATTTGATCATTATCTTTATATTTATTGCTTCATCATTGTCTAGCTTTACACACATGAAGTTAGATCTGATATCTAGATATGCTACAGCTCTGGGTCACATTACTTGGCACTGTTCACATTCCAGATGAAAAAAGTTATAAAACAACCAGCACTAACAGGGAAGAGGTATCCCGAGGAGTAGGTATGACCAGATGCTGAGAGATAGGAACCAGGCCAAATGACTCAAAGGAGTGGCACCCAGTGCAGATCCACTTACAGGAAACCTCAGGTCATTCTTCCTGCCTTGATTATCCTTCTGGAGCACTTGTTTCTCTGCAGTCTCTGTGCTATGATGTGTTTCATATTGACTACTGACTCAGGGGACTCTTCTCTTTGCCACAGACCAGCTCACCATCTCCCATAAGAAGAATGGAGGAAAGGTAAGATGCCCTTTGAGACATTCTTCCCAAAGCTACCATCTATTTTTCTTAGTCCATGACCATACACCTACACCTTGAGGTGGATAATCCAAGGAGCCTCATGTGTTTCTGTAGAAGGAGTCATGAATGTCACTCATGACAGCATTGTAAGCTGGCAGACTGGACTGCTGGAAATCAGTGAACCAAGCTGGTGTCCTCCCCTTGTACTTTCCCCCTTTCTCCTCGCATCCCAACTACTCAAACTTTCTGCTGTTGTTAGAATCCAGCCACTCTCCTTGGCTTGACAAGCATATGGTACAGACACTGTCTTTAAAAGCCAAGTTCTGTCAGTACCTCAGTCACCTGCATTTCCTGTAATGGAAAGTTTCCATTCCATTGTGCGTTTTTGTCTCAGTAGACAACTGATGGTTTAAAATTGAGTGACAGCGAGGAAGACAATTAAGCGTAATTTATCAGTGATGTGTATATGCAGGGAAAGTTGCATGAGATGTTTAACATATTTCTAACCAAAGAACATGGAGCGTAGAGCTTTACCAACTGTCTTGGAGTAGAGTCATCTCCATATGGCTGGCGGGGCACCTGTGCTCTGCCCCAGGCATTCAGTATTGATTAATTTTGTTTCATGATCATTTCATTAATACCACAATGTAGTCCGATTACTCTCCCCAGCTCTCTCAACTGTTCTTTCCATCTCTATCAATCTCCCTATCACTCCCTTTTTGAGATAGTCATTTCATTTTTGTTTTGTAAAATTTATTCTGTAGGCAAGTTTGGTGATTTAAACTCTCTATTGGCACCTGGTTAGGTTACTAATGGGGACATGATTGAAGGCAACAATTTGTCTTTTCCTTATTCTGTTGTTATGCAATTATTCAGCAGGGAGAGGTGTCCTCTCAGGGTCAATCCTTGATCCATGTCTGGCTGTTCATGGTAATATTTTTGTGCATAACCTGTGTGTATTCTCAACTCTCTGAGTCTGTGACTAGAATGAGTGTGTCTTGGTGAGGAGATGCTAATTTGAAGCTCTGCTCCTCATTTTTCCTGTTCTTACATTCTTTCTGATTTTTCTTCTGCAGCATTACCTGAGCCTCAGGGAAGGGGATATAAATGACTTCCTTAGGGACAAACACCCAACTATTACTTATCCTCAGTACCTTGTGCTGCCATGAATCTCTTCTGTTACAACCATTTCCTTAGAAAGAAGTTTCTTTGATTAAGGTTGAATGTAGTGTCCATACATGAGTATAAACAAAAATAATCAGAGAACAGATTAATGCTATGCCAATTTAGTTCAACACTGAATTTATTTTCACTATAATGCATATGATCTCTGCAGTCTTGTGTTTTTGATCTGATTTCCAGCACTAAGCAAATATTCCTTCATGTGGAGTGGCCTTCAAATGTAATCTGAGTGTAGTTAGTTATCTCTATATCTACACTGCCACTATTGTACAGTGTGTACATCACAAGTGTGTGGCAGGTTGGTCTCATAGGTTTCAGAATTCATGGCTGAGTATACCATAAATGTGATTTGTCCCACAGGAACCTGCATAGCACCTTCTGGAACTGTGAAAGCTAGTCAGTGGGGAGGAAGCTGCCACCTCAGTACCAGCTTGTTCTATGTAATCTGTACACTCAAGGTGTGCGGTGTCTTTAGCAATAGGGTCTGAACATGTAATTATGATGGGGAACAGATGGAATGTCAAGAATCTGTGTTGTTTTGAGGCCTCTGGTGACTCCTTGACTATATATATATGCCTGTCAAGGTATTTTTTTTAAACAACCCATGGCTTCTCAAAGTACCTTCCCCAAGATAGGTATAATAACTCCCTAAAACTCATTGTTCAAAAACATTTAATTTTAGAGTTTAGTTACAAGATAGTAGGTTTCTCTATGACCTTTGTTTTAATTAACCCTCTTAATCTCTCCTTATTTACCTATTCCTCCACCTTACCCCTGTAGAAATCTCTCTACCCCAATATCCCTCTTTGTACTTTTATATTTTATTCATTCCATTCTTTTGCCTCCCTTAAGGCATCCCATCCCAAATTCCTCTTTCTAGTGTCCTGGCTTCCACAGCTAACCCTAGAAGATCATAAAAAGTTAAAGATTCAACGTTAGAATTGACATATAAGAAGAATATATGGCATTTGCCTTTTTGTTGTTTCTGAGGTTTCTTCCTCAATATAATTTTTACCAGTTCCAGATATTTATGTGAAAATTTCACAATGTAATTTATCTTTACAGCTTATGATGTAATTAACTTTTTAAATTACATTTTACAATGTAATTAAATTACATGGTATATATGTACAATATTTCATTGTTTATCCATAAGTTGATGGATATCTAGGCTGATTATCTATTCTGGTTATTGTGAATAGGACAACAATAAACATGGATATGAAGGATTATTTTTATTAGGATATGAAGTCTTTAGGATACATGGCATAGTCAGGTACGATTTTAATAAGGGTTACAATTGCTGTGATGGAATACCATGGCCAAAGCAACTTGTGGAGGAAAGGGTTTATTTGGCTTAAAGTTCCACATCACAGTTCATCTTCAAAGGAAGTCACAACAGAAACTCAATTAGGGCAGGAACCTGGAGGCAGGAGCTCAGGTAGAGGCCACAGAGGGGTGCTGCTTACTGGCTTGGTTCTTATGGCTTGCTCAACCTGCTTCTTTATAAAACCTAGGACCACCAGGTCAGAGATGGTACCACCCATAATGGATTGGGCCCTTCCTCATCAATCACTAAGAACATGCCCTACAGACTTGCATACAGTCTGATCTTATAGAGGCATTTTCTCAACTGAGACTCCCTCCTTTTTGATAACTGCAGCTTATATCAAGTTGTCATAAAACTAGCCAGTACAGGTACTGTAACAGTTCTCTCTCATTTTATGAGGAATCTCCATATTGATTTTTATAGTAGTAGCACCAGGTTACATTCTCACCAACAACAATAAATTAGGGTTATTCTTTCTCCATATTCCCATCAGCATTTCTTGTTCTTTGGATTCTTGATGATAACCATTCTGCCAGGGATAAGATAGAATCTCAAGGCAATTTTAACTTGCATTTTCTTGATGGCTACTGATTTTGATACTTTTCAAAATGTTAGCAGATACTCATATTTCTTCTTTAGGGATGTTTCTGTTCAAATCTATGATTCATTTCTTGATTGAGTTGCTTATTATTTGATGTTTCACTAGTGGAGATCTTAATTTTTTCTCTGGACACTAATATTCTGCTGTATGTATAGCTGGCCAATTGTGCTGTTTTTAGTTCAGTCAGGTATTTACTATGCTCTTCTTTAAGTTCATTCAGGTGTTTATTCAAATCATATTCAAATTCCTAAAACTCTTGGACATGCTTGTTATGTTCTTTTGAATCCTGTGCCTTGAGCTTCATATAAATTTTACTCACTGGGGATGCATACTATAGGACTCATGTTCTTTAGGAGAGGAACTTACTGTGTAACTTAGACTGTTCTTGAACTCATTGAAATCTTCCTGGCCCAACCTCTAGAGTCTGGTATTTCACAAGTAAGCTACCATGTGTGGTAGATGGTTTATATTACAGCTTGTTTTCCCCTGTAGATATTGTTTTTTATATTTCATATTGTTTGTAATTTTGTAATAGGAATTGGGTTGGTTCTTGGTTATGTTTTTTGGTATAAGTTTTTTGGTCACCATTTTGAAATTCCTAAGTGATAATCCCAAAGGAACAAAGTTTAGCTGAGGGAGTCTCTTATCAGAGATTTCTGAATTCCTTCAGAGAATGCCAAGGTGGGGTATCTAGGTGGATAGCTAGAACAGGCCCAAGAGTGTGTAAACAAGGAGAGTGGTTTCTATCAGGAGGGGTGTGACACTTGATTGGCAGTTATATTCTTTCAGGGTGTGGAGCATTTTCTTTCCATGCTGTTCCAGTTCTAAGATGTTTACACAGAACTCTGTTATTTGGCTGATGGGTTTTACTTTGCAAGTAAACTATCACCTGCTCCTGTACCCTTGAACATCGGTATTCTTTATGTGTCATCTGCTTCTGACACTTGTCACTACATTTTGTTATGTATACATTCTTTTTTATTCATGTCTGTTTGGAATGCCTCCATTGTTGGAATGTCCCTGTATATTTGTAGATTAAGGAAAACCTTTAACGCTATAGCATCATGGAATTGGTTTTCTGTGCTTTAGTCTGCATCTCAGACCCATGCTTTGCACAAAGGATTCCTACGGTCTCCAAAGCTGAGATTTTATTTTCTAATTTTCTTTTTTTCTATCTACATTCCTTGCTTGCTTGTTTGCTTATTTTCTTCCTTTTTTCCTTCTTTCTTTTCCTCCAGCCCAGGCTTTTCTGGAACGTACTATATAACTTAGATTGTCCTTGAACTCACCGAAATCTTCCTGGCCCAGCCTCTAGAGTCTGGTATTTCCACAAGTAAGCTATCAACGGACAACAGAAAAGTACTTAATGTTCTCAAAGGCTTTCCTGCTTTCTGGTTTCAAATCTGAAATGGAGACTGAGTCACATTAACCTGTAGATCTGGTTCTTTTCATACTGGTCTTGGTATGACTTCACATTCCCTTCATGTGCATCATTCATGATTTCCATAGTTTCCCATTTGATAGCCTCCCCCTGTCAGGACTGAGAGCAGCTGCTGGTCATGCTTCTGTCTTCCAAGTTCCTACAGCAGAGAAGAGCTAGCCTTAGGACAGAAGGAAAACTGAACTAAGTTCTATTTCTTTCTGACACAGCCTAGATATTGAGTGTCTATACTGGGCCATCAATCAATCCCTCTCATATTAGCACAAGACATGGGTTGTAGATAGCCCAAATAAATAATAACTGGATTTAAATTAAGTCTCCAGAAATACTGGTTTGAAAAGTACTGAATCTCTACAGTCCTGCTTGTCTTCCTCATGAACCAGGTTTGTCATTACCACATAACAGTGTGGTCCTGAGAATCAGAGAGTACACAGCATGTGCTCATGTCTTTTTTTTTTTTTGTTGTTGTTGTTTCAGGAACACTAATGGAAGTTTCCTCAGCAAGGATCTAAGCATCTCAACCGGGGAAACTAACATCCCAGCACTTTATGGAGGCAGCAACAATGATACTTCACTTTGTGACATCCATTTCCAAGCCATCGTTTGGCTTTCCCTAATCATTGCCTTGGTTGGGATGGTACTAAATGCCATAGTGCTATGGTTCCTGGGCTTCCAGATGCACAGGAATGCCTTCTGTGTCTACATCCTCAACCTGGCTATAGCTGACTTTCTCTTCTTGTGCACTCAGTTTTTGAGATCCCCCCTATCATTCCTTTCCAAATATGGTATCATTGACCAACGTGACCTTATCTATATCAGTATCAACTCACTTTTTGATACTGTTTCAAAATTTGCTTATTTTTCTGGCCTGAGTATTCTCAGCGCCATTAGCACTGAACGGTGCCTGTCTGTCATTTGGCCCATCTGGTATCACTGCAAACGACCGAGACACACATCAGCTGTCACTTGTATCTTGCTTTGGGCTCTGTCTCTGCTGTTGAGTCTACTGGAAGGGCTAGCATGTAACTGGCCAGTTAGTAGTTATAAATATTCTTGGTGTCATACAATTGATGACATCACAGCTGCATGGTCAGTTGTTTTATTTGTGGTTCTCTGTGGGTTCAGCCTTATTCTGGTTGTCAGAATCTTTTGCTGCTCACACAGGATTCCTGTAACCAGGCTGTATGTGACCATTGCACTCACAGTGTTGTTCTTCCTGATCTTTGGTCTTCCCTTTGGGATCTACTCTCTCCTCGATGAATGGATTAAACGATCGTCTTTTATTATAATTTGTGATTTGTATGAAGAGACAGTATTCCTAGCCTGTGTTAACAGCTGTGCCAACCCCATCATTTACTTCCTCGTGGGCTCCATAAGGCACCATAGGTTCCAGTGGAAGAATCTCAAGCTGCTTCTGCAGAGAGCCATGCATGACACTCCTGAGGAGGAAGACAGTAGAGAGAGGGGTCCTTCAGGAAATTCTGAAGAACTGGACTCAGTCTAGTGCATCAACAGAGCTGCTTTGGCCGGATGGAAATGGTTTTAGGAGAGATATTTCTTTTCTTTTTTGTGGGAGCTATTTTCACAATCTTGTTCAGTTCTTTACCTGATTATCAATCAATTACAAAGAAAACAATCATTTTTGTAAAAGTTGTGTAATACAGAACTTGTTATCAAAATATTGACTGTAGCACTTCTGGAATAGATGGCTTCACCATCTCCTTTGATGGGACTTCTTGAAAGTGTTCTAGTATCAAGGACTGCTCCTACTGTTGACAACTTCCTCATTCATGAAGAGGAATAAAGAAAGTGTAGGACCTGCCCCTAGAGACATTGCAGATTTGGCTGCTGTATCACATATCCATCAGTAAGTGGCAAAGAGGAGAGAGGCTATGTGTACTTTCAGTGTTCTGACCTATGAGCATCTGAATGAATAGTAGCCTAACATTACAGGGTGAGAGGAAGCAAAACTGATACCAACACCACTTTGGTGCCATGGGGCCTGAAAGGGGAGCTAGCTTGTTTCTGCCACCAGTACAGCACTAGGAAAGGACCAGTTGGACTCCCAGGCCAGGAAGCAAGCCAGGGACTAGGAAAGCCCTGCCTGGTGCTGGATGAGGGGGTTGTAGGTGAGCCAGGGCCACGGGCATGAGTGTGGGAGAGCCATCACTGCCCTTTGTCTGCATGGTAGTGCTGGCAAGAGAGAGATCCTTTCCTTTCAGCCCTCACCACCAGTGACAGGCAGGAGATCTGGTCCTGATGGGGTCACAAGAGCAAGAGAGCTGTCTCTGCCCCTCACATACTGCAACGCTTGGGAAAGCAGGCCCTGCACCCTGCCTGGATAACACACTACAGCTTAGCTGGATGTGGGGACTGTGGGAGAGCCAATCCTGAGGCAGTAAGTATGGGAGAGCCAGCCCTACCTTCTGTCTGCTAGTGGTGGTGTTGTTGAGGGAGAGATTCCTCCCTTCCCTTTTGCCCTCACCACAGAGGTGAACAGGAAATCTGGGCCTGTTGGAGTCACAAGAGCAGGAGAGCTGTCCCTACTCCTCATACACTGCAGCACTCAGGAGAGCAGGCCCTTCACCTTGCCTGGGCTGCACACTACAGCTGGTCCTGGATGTGGGAATTGTGGGAGAGCCAGCCCTGAGGGAGGGAGTGTGAGAGATCTAGCCCTGCCTTTTGTCTGCTTTGTGATATTGGGGGGGGGGATACCCTTTACTCTCCTGCCCTTGCCACAGGTAGCAGGCAGGAGAGTTGGCCCTGACGGGGTCATGAAAGCAGGAGAGCTGTTCCAACCCCTTACCAGCTGCAGTACTCAGGAAAGCAGGCCCTGCAAGTGGGGGTTGCAGGCCCAGAACCAGGGCTATGAGTTGGCCCACCCTAACATACACCCCATGAATGAACTGACGGAGTGCATGAAGAGGCAGTTCCACAGACACAAAACTATGGGATCTCTGTGGCACAAGACAATAACAGCCTATCTGAGAGGAGTCCCGGTGAGGTTCCAGTATTGACAAAGTGGCAGAAGCCAGAGGCCTCATACCAGAGCAAGGGGTCATTATATTGAATATTTACAAGCAAAAACTGTGGACAAAAGAGAATATTGTGGGACACACTGAGACCCACTACAGCCTCCACAATGAGATTTTTTTTATGAGGGGGGAGGTTGCAAGGTTGGAGGGTGGGTCTGAGGGTAGGTTGGAGATGAGAGGAAACATGGCGCATCATGTGAAATTTACAAAATAAAAAAATAATAATAAAATTTAAAATGGGGAAAGTCACAAGCAATAGACTTTGCTATAAAAAGTATAGAATATATTAGTTTGAGTGCATAAACTGGTTTATACATTTTGAAGATTATAATAAAAGTCTACAGTCTTCTAAAAAAAGAGAAAATACAGGAAAACATTGCATTTCTTTAGTCACTGTAGTTTACAATGCTTGAACAAATGTTCTATCTTGCAAATAGATACATTTTATAGTCCTAATCTTTATTTATTTCTCCCAGTTATAAAGAATATGTGGAGTGATGGTCTTTCTTATATAAATTATTTAGTTAAAAAATACGTTGTCAAGAGAAGTCTGTTACATCTCTATTTACCCAGTGGAGTCCTAATCTTCCAGTTCCCTGTGTCTTTCATTTTCAGCATTGGAAGAGTCAGGTTTTTAAATGAGATCCATCGACATCCACACGTTATTTTCATCCCCTGTCCTCCCTCTCTCCCCCATGCATGCGTGTGCGTGTGCGTGTGCGTGTGTGTGTGTGTGTGTGTGTGTGTGCCTGTCTGTCTTATGTTTGTGAATCAGATGTATGCAATCAGCTACTGCTACAGTGCCATGCCTGTCTGTTTATTGGCCTACTACCATGCCCTCCACCATGATGGTCATAGACCCTAAACCTCTGAAAACATAGCCTTCAATTATTTTTTTTCTGCAAGTTTCTTTGGTTGAGGTAAGTAGAAAAGTAACCAAGACATAAATTGGTACTAGGGATTGGGATATTGTCTGACTCTGATGCTTTTTGGAAGAATGAGGAAGATTTGGGAACATTGGAATAGGAAAGCTGTTGAATGCTATAATTGGGTCCTAAGAAGAAGCTTGGAAGTCAGTAAATGCTGCAAATAGCATGGACTGTAAATATCAATTTGAGGTGTCAGAAGGGAATAACATTAGCAACTGGGTTAGAGACCATGCTTGTGATATTTTGTCAATAGTGTGACTGCTTCTTGCCCTTGTCCTAAGAATCTGCCTGAAGCTAGGCTGAAAGTTTTGAACTAGTTTTGTTTGCAGAAGGGATTAGGTCAATCCTGAAAAGCAAGCTGGGCAAAAAGAATTACAAAATGTACAATCTGAGGACAAAAATAGGCACCAGGTAATTCAGTGTTGTACCTAAGTGTTGTGATCAAAGAGATGAGTAGTTTAAAGAAAGGGCTGATGTGAAATGGTATAAAGGGAGTGCTGGTCCATGGCAAGACTCACCCAGCTAAATTTCCAAGTTGGAAAAAAGGAACTGCTTAAAGACTGCTAAAACAAAGGAAAACTTATTCAACAAATGAAAACAAGAAATCAAGACTTATGCAAATGCAATTCAAGGAAGAGGTCATGTTCCATACTAAGTAGGTACCAGAACTTGGTGGCACCAATCATGTGATTTTGGCCATCAAGTCAAGAAGGATGCAGTAAAGGGGTTATGGTATCTTCTTCCAGGTTAAGGAAACCCCTGAGGCCAGGTATGCAGCAAAGGAGTCCCTGTCTGGAGCCCTGGAGAGGTCCCTGCATGAAGGTGTGAAAATGAAGCCTTATTTCACTGAATACCCCAATATGTGACTTTGCTAAGAGCTCCGTGCCAAGCACTTCACAAAATGATCTAGCACCAATTAAAAAAGAAGCTGTGAACACAGACCAGGAATGGAGACAGAGCTGCCTGCAGAGCATCTAACTGAGACCTAGGCACTCACTGGACAAGCTTGAGTATCTACATACATCATTACCAATCATATTGCAGGCATATTCCCCCTTGCAAAGAATGTTTGTATGGCTGTGGATAAGAGACTCAAGTACACATCCATTTGTTATTATTCTTGGTGGCCAAGGGACTGTCTCTATCACTTACCATCAATCTTCATATAACACAATGATGACCTCACCAATGGTCATATATCAAACTCTAATAGTGCTTTGGGCGAGATAGAAAACTCTTCTCCAGTGACACAGATCAATGTTTTGATGCACACCATCACCAGGTTTCCTTTGAGCTTTGGGACAATTCTAAGACCCTGAAGATTCTTAAAGCTGTGTGACACAGTACCCTCCAGCCCAAATCAGTATAAGTGTCCTAGGGGAGTGTTGTCTTCATTAATAGTACTGTGATCTTGAGATGTATAGTGTGTGGTAAGACCTAATTAATTGGAGTTAAGATATAAGAATAAGCAGAATTGTTTGTCCTAGAACTTAGTATGCTAAACCTTCTACTGGGAAGATCTGTAGTATAGCCCTTAGGACTACACAAGGGCTCAGTCTGTATAATAACTATTTGAGCCAGGGCTCAACGTAATATATTGGGGTCATAAGTCCACCTTGACAGTAGACCTCACTAGTGTGGGCTTTCATACTATTTCTGGACTGTGCTTATTTTGATGGGGTGTGGTTTCATGATATGACAAACTTGTTGTCACTCTGGGGATTCAGTATACTATGGGTGCCTGGGATAATCTATGATCAGGGATTATTTTCATATCCAGGAATAATACCAAAGTCTGTGACTATAGTCCTGTGATGAGCCACATATATGAGACTACCCTGGCACCAGAGAGATGATCATGTGTGTGGGAAACCTCACAACATACCAACACCTACTTAACATCATAAAAGACATACTAAATAGGGAATTTTAAACAAATAATTAGATGAAAAAAAATCCTGATGACGTCAAAGAGAAACATAGGCTAACAAGTAGGGCCAATGGAAAGAATAAAAGAGCTTGAGAATGGGAAGGAGTTTGATAAAATCCTGCCCACTATCCATGGCATGGCTGCTAAACATATGAACCTGCCTCAGCTGTGGATCCCTGCACAAGATAAAGCCAGTTAAAAATTCCAGATGGTCCCCAGTCACTGTTAGTAGGATGCAAACTGGTGTAGTCACTGTGGAAATCAGTGTGGAGAATTCTAAAAACTCTAAAAGTGATCAATTGTATGGTCCAGCTATACTACTCTTTGGTACATGCCCACAAGACTTGACATCCTACTTCACAGATACTTTCTCACTTACTGGGGGCTTGAGAAAAATCAACAAGATAGACAAACCATTACACAAACTAATTGAAAGCAGAGAGATATTATCCAAATTAACAAAATTAGAAATGAATACGGTGACATAACTCCCACCCCAAACATGTATGATAAGAACTTCAAATCTCTGAAAAAAGAAATTGAAGAAGTTATAAGAAGATGGAAATGTCTTCTATGCTCATGAATCAGCAGGATTGACATGGTAAAAAATGGCCATCTTACCAAAAGTAATCTACAGATTTAATGCAATTTCTATCAAAATATCAATATGATTCTTTACAGAACTTGAAAGAAAATTTCTCAACTTCATATGGAAAAACAAAACACAGAATAGCTAAAACAGCCTAGTAGTATAAAAAATCAAATCAAAGACCCAGAAATAAACCCACACACTTATGGACTCTTGATTTTTGACAAAGAAGCCAAAACCATATGATAAGGTGGTGTTGAGCATTCTAAATGTTGATTGGTTCTGTTTGCTATCACTTAATTGACTCTGATTGGTTAAATAAATGCTGAGGCCTGGAGATTGGGCAAAGACAGAGGTAGGCAGGACTAAGGTGTGTGGGCTTTTTGAGTGACGAGAAAGCATCTTGGGAAAAAGAAGGTTGCTAGAGAGAAGCCAGGAACAGACAAGGAGGACATGCCATGGGGTAGATTAAAGATCTTCCACGTGGCCTGGAACATTGGCTTAGTGTGAAGAATAATAGTCCAAAGGGACATATGTATATATGGGGTCATATTTGAGTAATAGAATTATGAGCTAGTTTAGATGGGCTAGGATTATACAACTCAGGCCTAGGCTTGTTAAAATCCACCCGGTGTCTGTGTGTATTCATTTATAATGGCAGGTTAAGGAGTAACACTGCCGACCAATTAAAGATAATATAAATAGTGGTTAAATCATTTAATTAGCCAATTTTTTTCTACATATGGCACCCAGCATACAGCAATTACAATCCAATGCTTACAGCCTGAGAAGGCCCGGATGAGAGATAATTTCCTACCCAAAGCATAGGGAGACAAATCCAAATATGTTTCAAAGGAGCAGCTCCCTTAACAAAAGCTACTGCCTTACAGCAAAGGTGGGAAGCTTAGCTCTCTTTATATGCTAAATAACCAGCAGCCTTCTAAACAAAGCCTGAGAATGAAATTAAATGCCTAAGTTAAAAATAAAAAATTAATAATGTCTCAATACATTTGGATTCCAAATGAGTTTGTTTCTCTTAACATACAGATATTTTTTACACTGACAATTGTGGCTCTATGTATACGTTCTGAAAAAGATTTGCCTAGGATAGGTTTAACAAAAAGAGCTTACAGATGGAATGCTAAGTTGCTGACAATAACAATGGGGGAAGGAAGGAGGCCCGTCCAGATACATAAGATGGCAGCAGGAGCTCACAGGTGCCTAAGTACTAGGTGCTTATCAAGAGTATCTGGGAAAGGCCCACCAAGGATATACAGTCAAAGCTAGATTTCAAAAATAATGAACAGAATTTTAATTACAACATGAGATTACAATTAGATGAAGGCTTTTTGAAATGTTGTTTCTTTGCTTGAGTTTTGCTTAGATGTCTTTGATTTTCCTATATCAGAAGGTAAAAAGGATATTTTTGTTGTTTGGCAATGCTAAAATATAAGAGATTTTTAAAGATATAAAGAGAAAGGGGTCACAAACCAGTCTCCTTAGATGTGGGGCTCCCACTGGAAAACTGGTTTCAAGAGAGATATTAGACCCTAGGGGAGATATCTTAACCTTTAGGTGTGATGGTGCATGCCTTTAATCCCAGCATTTGGGAGACAAAGACAGGTGGATCTCTGACCTTCACCAAGGTCAGCCTGGTCTACAAAGTAAATCCAAGACAAGGATATACAAAGAAATCCTGTTTCAAAAGAAAAAAATAGAGAGATATGTTAATTGTGAAAAATTATATATTTTCAGAGCAAAGGGACCAAACACCAAAAAAAAAAAAAAAAAAAAAAAAAAAACCAGACAAGCCCAGATGTTCCAGCTTCAAAGACTGTTCCAGCCAGGACTTCAATGAAGCCCTGAACTTTCCCACCCAAAGTTCAACAGACTACCAACTGCTCAGGATATTCAAATTGCTGAGCACATAGACGTTGGACAGCAAATGTTACTATTAAATTGCTTAACCATTTTTTATGCATTTTATTTGGGCCCCTAAACAGGTTTTCTACATCGCAATTCAACAGGAAGCAATTTTAAGAGAGCGATGCCCCATTTCCAAAAGGTGGGGTGTATTTTGGTCATTTGATATGTTATAGATGTTGTTTAGGAGGATTGGTTACAAACTGTTAAATGGTCTTATTAAACAAGGTATAGGAGGTTAGACTCAAGGACTTTTCTATTTCTTTTTATTTTCTCTATCCTTCTTTCTCTCTTATATAGGGGAAAGGGACTTAAAAAGAAAAAGAAGGGAAATATGTGTATATAATATAAAAATGATAAGATATAAGCATAGATTATTGAATCTTCTCAAACTTAAAAATATTGTTATTCTTAAGGTTATCTTTTGATACATTGACATAGAACTTTGTATATTGATAAAAATGAGATTAATTTTGATAGAATTTTACAGTTTGCTTGTTCAAAGATGATAGATAGATTTATAAATCAATAGATGTCTTCAAAACCCTCAGAGATGTACAGAAAATGGCATTTAAAGATATTATTATTTTAAGAATTATTTGACTTAAGACAGTCAGCTCCTGACAGCTCCCAATTGACTTGGAAGAAAACAATGAGCATCAAAAAGAAATCTCCCATCAGGAGATAATTCCTACTGGAAAAAAATGTCCCTGCTCCCTCAACAGACTATATAAAGTCCAAAGATGGACCAGAGCTTAAATACAGGTAAGTTGATGTCCTGATTCTGCAGAGAGAGAATGGGGAAATCCTTATTTCCTGCTACACAATTATGTCTGTGAGATATGCTTGGCCAGAAGGCTGAAGATGATGCTCCAACAGTATCGAGAGATATTTGGGACTGCCTAGGCAACAAACTGTCAATTTTTCTTTTTGGAAGCTGCCCTCCTATGCTTCCTATTCACTCAAATAATAACTTTACCCCTTCTTAAGTTTTTGATGGGGTTGAAGACATAATAGATATAAAATTTCAATTAAACTTGAGTTATTTAGGATTTGAAAGAAAATATAGGATATGATAGAAATTATTTAGGTTCAGAACTTTAGACACACTAAGATAGGTGATTTTTTTTATTCTTCAAGATTGCTTGATACAAATAGGCTAAACATCATATGTGTACCTTTTATATATGGTTTTCTTGCTTATTTCATATTTGTTCTTATTGTTTTTACTATATGAGTTAAAATTTTTTTAGCCTTTTTATTAGACAAAAGGAGGGAAATAATGGGGTGGTGTTAAGCATTCTAAATGTTGATTGGTCCTGTTTGCTGTCTGTTACTTAATTGACTCTGATTGGTTAAATAAATGCTGAGGCCTGGAGATTGGGCAAAGACAGAGGTAGGCAAGACTAAGGTGCGAGGGCTTTTTGAGAGATGAGAGAGCATCATAGGAAGAAGAAAGTTGCTGGAGAGAAGCCAGGAGCAGACAAGAAGGACATGCCATGGGGTAGATTAAAGAAGATCTTTCCACATGGCCTGGAACATTGGTTTAGTGTGGAGAATAATAGTCCAAAGGGACATATGTATATATGGGATCATATTTGGGTAATAGAATTATGAGCTAGCTTAGATGGGGTAGGATTGTACAACTCAGGGCTAGGCTTGTTAAAATCCACCTGGTGTCTGTGTGTATTCATTTATAATGGCAGGTTAAGGATTATCACTGCCAACCAATTAAAGGTAATATAAATACTAGTTAAATCATTTAATTAGCCAATTTTTTTCAACAACCATACTATGGAAAAAAGAAACCATCTTCAATAAATGTTGCTGGAGTAACTGGATGTCTGCATGTAAAAAATGCAAATAGATCCATATTTATCACCCTGCACAAAACTCAAGTCCAAGTGGATCAAAGAACTCAACATAAAATTATATATAATAAATCCTTTAGACAAGAAAGTGAGGAACATCCTTGAACCCACTGGCACAGGAGACAACTTCTTGAACAGAACACTAATAAATGCTTATGCTTATATTCAGAGAAAATGTATGTAAATTCTTAATAAAGAAATTTCCTTTTGAAACAAACTAAGTTGACTATGAAAATCTACAACTTGTCAAGCTGTAACAAATAAGTGACCATGAAGTTCCACAAACCCATGAATTGTAACTCCAACACAACCTCTACACCTAAGACTCTGGGAACATTATGTAACATGGGGCAGAAAGATTGTAAAGTACAGAAGACCAGGATAACCTGTGTCTAGTGTCTTCTAGACATTACAGGAAGACTGCATCCACACAATTGCAACAATATGGCTGCCTAAATGACCTGCATAATGATAAGAGTAGACATGTCAATGAGGATGAGAAAAATCTCACAAAAACTCATCCCTAGATGAAGAGCTACAAGAAATCAATGGCTACTGAGAAAGGAAGAATCAGTCTTCTTCAGGGATGAGCCTCCTGACAGGTTTCTTAACCCAAAGTGGTCATCCTTAAACACGTATACTTAGAAACAGCACTAAGTAGAGTCTTGTCTGTAACAATAATGAAGAAATTTTCTTGAATTTGAAAGGGAGTAGGGGACTCACAAGGAGTTGTTATAGAGAAGAGATGGAAATATTTAAATACAGTACTCATATATGCCATTTAAAAAATTAAAAACATTCCATTATGACATTAAGAAGGGCTCCCAAAGAACTAACTCTACCTGAGACACTCTTGCCAATGGGTGGTTATTGGGAAGGGAGACTTATTTTTCATTGAGGGTGTGGGCACTGGTAGATAGGTGGTCTGTACCCCAAGAATGTACCAAAACCTGTGAACATGTTATCAGTATCAACAGGACTCAGTGGGAATCTTGTGCTCCTGACTCACACAGTGTAAGAACAGAACTGAATCCTAAAATTTGTTCTCTGACTTCTATGGGTGCACCACTGATCTGTGCAGCATCTCCACACCCACACATACATGTAAATAATGAAAGAAACATGTGGACATCTCAAGAAGATAGAAAACAAGAAAGAAAACCCAAATCAAAAGTCACAGAAGGGAATAAGTAATAAAGATCCAAGAGAACATAAATGAAGTAAACATTCTAATGCAGCAACAATGAACAAAACAAAGAACTACCTCATAGAAAAGAAACTAAATCGAAAAACTTCTATCCAGAATAACTTAGAGAAAGATATATAGGACTCAAATAAATAATATCATTGGTCAAAAAGCAGATCATTAGAGATTGTTATGAGAGTATAGACACAAAAAGGTTAGCATCTTAATAGAAATGGACATCCCTGTAGATGTACACAAAACCCCTCACCAAGATGCAGTCTTGAAGAAATAAAAATTATAAGGCTGGAGATGTGACTTAAGCAGTTAAAAGCACACACAGCACTTGCAGAGGACTGAGTTTGGTTCCAGCATTCACACCAAGATCCTCACAACTGCTTGTAAATACAGCTAGAGAGATCCAGTGCCTATGGGCTCCATAAGTACATGTACTGCCACCACATATACACAGATACACACAGACACAGAACAGGCATAGACACACAGACACAGACACACACAGACACACACACACACATACACACACACACACACACACACAGAGAGAGAGAGAGAGAGAGAGAGAGAGAGAGAGAGAGAGAGAGAGAGAGAGAGAGAGAATTGTACGTGAAATGAAATCTTAAGAGAAAGAGTGATACTGAGTCCACAATAAAAATCTTAGTGTAAGAAAAACCCTGAACCGCACAGCTCACTCCTGAGCTCCATCTAACATTTAAAGAGAAACAGACACGAATCCCATGAAGAACTATAGACTAATATCCTTTTAAAGGCACTTTCAAAAACACAAAAGGAAATAACAGTAAAGCAAATCCAGCAAAGCCCTGGAGAGGTTACGCACTGCAATAACTGTGACTGACCGCAGCGCAAAGGTACGCCAGCAAATGCCGACGGGTAAATGTGCTGGGTTAGTTTTTGAACACGGTGATCCAGTATTTTACAGAATAATGAGACAGGAACTGTTTACTTATATTTATGTTTTGAGCGTTTGCTCTGTGCTTGTTTGGCACCTGATCAAAGCATAACGGAAGTGAGAGCACACGGAAGAAGATGGAAGACAGGATGCAGACTGTGACCGGAAGGGACAAGGCATCCCTTCCACTGGCTTAATTCTTAGTATATTCTAGCTTCTGAATTTCCTGCAATCTTCCCAAGTGGCCCCAGCATCTGGTGTGGAAGCATTTAAAGCATAGAAACCTACAGAGTGTTTTCCACACTCAAATCTTCGCATTCTGCTCTTTACTTTGGAGGGTCATGTGCGTTTCAAAATGCCAGGTGCATTTACTTATTTCTGCCCCCACACCCTCCCCTCTAACTCCTCTTTGACTCTGTTGACAATGTATGAACACTAAGTGGATGTGCAAATTTTCAGGGGAGATGAGAATAAGCATCCACCTATCCAGGAAACCCAGGAAGAGCAAAGTGACAATTCTACCAAAGTTCAGTTTGGTGAACCAATTAGTTTCTTGGAGTGTCTAACAGAACTATTAGTGAGGGATTACTAATGGAGTGTGGATGGGGGGTTACTTACAGGAGCCTGAATGACACAGGGACAGCTGCATCTTTAAAAGGCCACCTAAGCATGGATGACAACTCATGAAAACTGCAGCCTTGGAGTTCCCTGCAGGACCTGAAGGCAGTGGGACATGTTAATTGCAAGAGTCTTCTCCAGGCAGCCTTGGCTGGTCAGAGAGCCTCAGGATCCTCCTTCTTTCCTCTAGGAGGAATGTTTGAATTAGAAGGGGCTTGCTTCACAAACAACCCAGAGCTCCCTGGAAGCAGGAGGCTATTATTTGTCCCCAAAATGGACTTCTGGTCTTCAGATGGGATAGCCTTATAGAAGAGGCTGTCTTATCTGGGGTCCTCAGGCTCTACTGTAGTCCATGTGCTGTCCTGTGGTAGGAAAACTTTCCACAGTCAGTAAGAACCTGCTGACAATGTTGTGCCCTGGGCACTAAATTCAGTGATAGTGGACCCCGTGTGCCCATGACATGGTTACATTCTGATCTCGTGCCCTCCCTACTCCACATCTGCCACTTTTCTTTTTCTTTGAGGCTGTGGCTGTTCTTCCCCTCCAGCTATCAAGCTTAAATGAGTTGCTCCAGTTCCCCCAGCCATACATGTGACTGTCTACAGTTAATCTGACCATGACTGGTTTTCAGCTCCTGGTTTTAGGCAGAGAAGAAGTTAGTGAAGCGAACTATCCACACTGTTGTAACATTCTTAGGCTTCATTGATTTTTCTAATTATTACACAATATCCTTAGTAACAGTTATCACCACATTAGAAAATGAAGGCAGGAAATAAAATGGTAACTGAGCCACCTTCAATGTGGACTCTTTACCAAGATGTAGGTAAGGTACCAAGAAACATGCAGCATATTTTAGTGGAGAAGCATTCCTATTTCCAGGAATGAAGGGATGGATAGAGGTTATCAGAACTCAGAATTGACTGCATGTACCTGTGTTTGTTAAAGTGGGTCATTGGGAAGGTAGGGTTTCTATGGCACTGTCAATTCATAGACTAACATAAACACACACATACACACACACAGAGAGAGAGAGAGAGAGAGAGAGAGGCAGAGAGAGAGAGACAGAGAAAGGAGAGGGAGACAAAAACAGAGAAATAGAGGTAGGTTAACAGATATTGAAAGAAACAGTGAGACAGAGAAATAAAAGTAAAGAAAAAAAAACCCAAACCAACCAACCAACCAAACAAACAAAACTGATAAACACACCACCAAGTTGCTGTCTTCCTTTCTACTGCCAGTGTGTGGCTTCACCTATGAAAACAGGAGTCAGCCTGACTGAGCACCCATTGATGAGACACAGTGGTGTCTTTTCCCAGGATGCAGAAGAGTGTCAAGGGAAAGTACAAAATCTAATGGAAAATGAAAGTATTTTATGTCCTTCTGGATCCTCCAAACAGTTTGCATTTCCAAGAACTTTCTCTATCTCAGATATTTTTCTATTATCAGATAGATAATCTTCTATAAGATTGATTGTGTCTTCTTATGTAGTGTCACTGTGTGGAATGATCTCAATGCCATCACAGCTACTATATGAATGAAAGGGAGTGAATAACATGGGGGTATGCCAGTATTTGTGCTTTAAATTAATTAAGTGATAGTGAAGGTTTCTATACATGTGAAGAGTGACTTAAACAAATGAAAAAGTTTTTTAGACCTTGACATATTTGGAGGGAATGTCTCTCATCTTCCTGGTCCCACCTCACTCTGAACTTCATCAGTATTTTCATTTAAGGAAGAGGAATCTGTGCTCTTCACACACTCACCAGGATCCAGGGGATATTTCACAAACCTCCATCCACCTCTGTTTGTCAGCATCAAATCACAGGCTGTCATCCAGTATCAAGAGAGGGTGATGTCAGGCAGTGGTGACACAAGCCTCTAATTCCAGCACTTTGGAAGCAGAGACAGGCAGATCTCTGTGAATCTCTGAGGCCAGTCATATCTACAGAGTGAGTTCCAGGACATCCAGGGGAAAAAAGACAGAATCCTAGTCTCAAAAAAAAAAAAAAGAAAAAAGAAAAAGAAAAAGAAAAAAGAAAAGAGGGTGAGAATGGTGATAAATTTTCTGATATTAAATCCCAATACTATGTTACAGAGTAAGGCAGAAATTGTGGGGAAATTGAGAACGTCTATAACCTTCTGGTTGATAGCCACATTCTACATGCATGGAAAGGTTGTTCTCAAGAACACCACATAGGCATCATCTCTCATAGCTATGTAATGTTTAAAATTAGAACATGGATCCAGGTGACTGAAGCTGTTATTAGGCCCACTCTGGACCTTGTGATCTCAGCAACACCATTGTATGCTGAGCCTCAGATTCTCTGATGCACATGTGCTAGAGGCTGGGGATACAACCACAAACACCAGACAAGTCTAGACTGTAAGGGTTCAATGAAGGACCAAGGAAGAAACCACACTCATAAATAGAGCTGCAAAGTGTGTTCACTTCAAGGAATAAAAAGACAAAGTTGACCTGAGAGAGGATAAGAGAGCTTGTGGTTTTCCTACAACTCATTAACCAGCCATGATGCAGAACTGGAGCAGCATGTGACAGAATCTTCAGCCCAGTGCTGACATTCATCTCTAGTAGACAATGCAACTTCTTCCACTTAGGTTCTTCCAGCCCAGTACTCAGTTGTGGATGATTGACAGTTGTCTTTTCTGAAGCACGAGAGAGCTCATGCATTTAACTCTCTCTATCAGTTGGTCTTATCTGCATTTCCTTTTCTTATTTGATTGTTTCCTCTTCCTTGCTTTCAGAAAATTGCTGAAATTCATTATGTGTGATAGCCCTCTTTAGATTTGACTTAGTCATATTTTATTTGTGTTTCTTCTTCCATGTATAGTTGGACATGAACCCTGGAAATTGATCTGCAGGAATGGAATAATAAAACCAACAACAACAACAACAAACACAAAAACAAAAATCCCCCCAAAACAAAAAAACCCAAAGACTCTGACATAGCCCCTTATATACAAGTTTATATCTCTGAACATGTCTTCAATACCTGTGTGCTTCTTTCTCCTTACCAGTAAAATGAAAATATTAACAGAATTTACCTCAATGGGGTCTAAAAGAACTCAGTCAGTTTTTAATATATACACTTAAATGACTCATCACTCTTTCCCTGACTGAAATTCACATAACTGTCTGTCTTATCATCCTCAATCCTGCTCAGCATACTAAGTCCATTTCTGTTTCCACTCGTTTTTTTTTTTAATGAATTCTCTTCTCTAATATTTAAATTGGGAGTACTCTCTTCACCTGAGGAAAGTAATGGGTCATTTTATAAAGAGAACATAGAGAAAAATCACCCAGTAGTGGCCCCCAGCATTGCCTTGCCTCACCTTTCTTGATCAGCTGTATTGCCTTCCTCGCATTTACTTTAGGATACTCAAAAGCGCCAGAAATACAGTCCATCATTGAAGACATTCATAAAATACTACCTCATATTTTCAGTACCACCATCTATTGCACCTCCCTGTTTGAGAGACATGCTTATGAATGATATTAGTCATATTGGGAAGCACAAGGAACTCTTCACAACCAACTAAAATTTTCCACTGATAGAATCCCAAGAATTTGTTCTCATAATACTCACCCACAGCTTCCAGAGGTCTCATCACCCCCACCCCCAGTCATTCTTGCCTCACTTTCCTTCTCAGGCCACCAGTTGTGATCATGGGTGATCACACCATTGGAGTTGGGGGAGTGGTGCAGGAACAACAGGTGACATTATCTTCATGAGTCTCCATCATAATCTTTCTATCTCTCAGATGTATCTTTATAAATTACTGGAAGTGGCCATGTATCATGACTGAAGGTTCCTGTCTCCTGCCCCTGTTCCAGGATAGAGGTAGTAATGAGCCCAAAGTCCTACCACTGCCCCAGTCAACCTACTTCGACCATTTTCTTGCTTTCAGGTCATAATATGGCTTAGACTATGGGTTAGAGTGTTGAGACTACTGAGTATTCTAATGTCATTAGAGGAATTTTGTCAAAATATAGAAAGCCCAAGATAAGGAGATTCTGGACATGGGCTTCCTGAACCTGGATGTCTTGGTGGGGCAGTTAGGAAAAAGATTGTTGTCTGCTATTAGAATTCTGCATAGGCAAGGTTGTCTTCTTTGTCTAACAATGTTAAGCTGTTCTTGGCTGGCTTCTACCTCCTGTGGTGTCATGATATGAATTCACCATTACCTTCTGTACAATAATGTCTTCATTTCTAGATTCATCATAACTGTGTCACCCTCTCCCTACCCTACCATCCTGGGCATGCTCAGTGTCATTATCACCCTGGAGATGTAGGCAAGCAGTGGAACAATGATAAAATCTCTGCCTTGAGTGAACAGATATGCATTAAGAGTCAATGCTCTTATCAGTTTGGGGGAATTTCTTAACTTTTCTTCTCCTTCTTCCTGATCTCATAATGGTTAAGATAATAAATATCCTCTTGAGCATTAAACAAGACAGGGTCTGTTAAGTAAAAGTGACACCAGTGTCCCTAGGGCTTTACCTCATCCCTGTATAAGCTTCACCAACTCTTGACTCTGGAACTATCCCCACTGTTGACCAATTTCCTCTCCTGCAGGATGCTGAAAGCAGTACAGGAAAGGCCCATGTTCCTTTGGTCGCAGGTCCTAACAGACACAGAATGAATGTCCCATTTCTAATGAGTTTCTTCCAATTTACTCCAATTTCTGTCTCATTAAAATGAAAGATTTTGCCAGATGTGGTGGCACATGCTTTTCCCCCCCCAGTACTCCTGAGGCAAAAGCAGGCAGATCTCTGTGAGTTTGAGGCCAGCCAGGTCTACAAAGTGAGTCCAGGATAGCCAGGGCTCTATTACACAGATGGACCCTCTCTCAAAAACAAAAAACAAAAAAAATTTATTCATTTTGTTCACCAGTTCGATTGAATTTTCCTGTATTTCTTTAAAGGAGTCCTTAATTTCCTCTTTTAAGATCTCTCTCATCTTTATAGGGTTGAATTTAAGGTCATTTTCTCTTGCATCAGCTGTGTTAAGTTATCCAGGGCTTGCTGTAGTATGATATCTGTGCTCTGAAGTTGTGGTGTTTCCCTGGTTCTTGTTGGTTGTGTTCTAATGCTGGCCTTTAGTCATCTGGCTGTTCCTTGTGCAGCAGGCCTGAATGTTCCTGGTGCTGCAGGATTGGTAGAGGCCAGTGGAGCAGAGTCTGGACAACGGAGCTCAGGGGGACAGCACAAAGGTACTCAGGGCAGTTGGATGTGTCTCAGGGGTCTCTGGATGTTCCCTGTGTAGCAGGCCTGGTGACAGGCTGTGAAACAGGATCCCAACAATGGCACCCAGGGGACAGCACAAAGTCAGGGTAGCTGGATGTGCCACAGGGGAACTGGGCAGGAAGGGGATTTGAGTAGGGGAGAAGCTATCTAATCTGAATGTTCCTAGTGTAATATGCCTAGTGACCCCTGGTGGAGCAGGGTTTGGACAATGGTTCTTGGGATACAGTACACAGCTCAGGGTAGCTGGGCATGGCCCAGGGGTCTCAGCAGGCAGGTAATATCCAGTGAAGGGGATCTAAACTGGATGTTCCTGGTGTAGTTGGCCTTGTGGAGGTCAACCCAGATGTTCCTCCTACAAGACATGCAAGGACAAAAGATGGAACAAAGATTGAGTGAATGACCAACCAATGACCGGCCTATTTTGAGACCTACCTCATGGAAGAGACACAATGCCTGACACTATTAATGATACTCTTCTATCCTTCCAGAAAGGAACCTAATATAACTGTCATCTGAGAAGCTTCATCCAGCAGAAATAGAAACAGATGCAGGGACCCACTCCCAAACATTAAGCCGAACTCAGGGAGTCTTATGGAAGAGTTAGAGGAAGGATTGAGTGAGCTGAAGGGTTCAACAACACCACAAGAAGACCCCTATACAACCAACTAATGTGGGTCCAAGGTGGCTCACAGAGACTGAACCACCAACAAAAGAACATGTATGGACTGGTCATAGGTCCTCTACACATATGAAGCTGATAGGCTGCTTGGTCTTCAAGTGGGTCACCTAACTCTCTGACATGAACTCTGTTGTTTCCCTCTGGATCCCATTTCCCTAGCAGGGTCTCAGTGAAGAAAGCAAGCACTTAAGTCTGATGCAATTTGATGTGCCATAGTGCATTGGTAACCAATGGGGAGGGTAATGAGGGAAAAGGGTGGGATGGTGAGACTGAGAGAAGAGGAGTAGGGTCGCGATTGGGATGTAAAATAAGCAAATAAATTAATTAATGAAAAAGAAAGACTTCGTTTCTAACTGTCCCTACAAAGGGTATTTGTCTTGACTGTTGGGAGGCCTTGAAGCACATCACCAGTTAATAAATGCTACCTGAATAAGTGAAATAAATTACTTAAAAAGCACTAATATATTTTTTCATAACTGAAAATTGATTAGTGTATATACAGGCCTGTTAATCATTTGGCACCAAAAATCTAAAAATTCATGCTTAAGTTAATTTTGAAAATTATCACCTTTAAATTTGGAGGCAGATTTTCATTAAATGCCATTACTTTCAAGTAGTGATAAGAGTTTATATATCTTACCAATTCACAGTTTTACATGTAAAGGAAAACTTTTATTACACTATGTTTATTAATACTTAACAAACCCTATTATCGCCCATAACCTATAATATCTAATACCTATAACCTATAACCTAATTCCTATAAACACTTAATACCTAAGAACACCTAACTAATTTTATTTTAGCCCTCTTGAAAGGATATTAAGATTCTCTAGCATAGATCCCTGAAGGCACCTTGGTCAGCCTTCTATCTGCAGGCACACGTCAAGTGTTCCCAGTCTGGCTCTGGCAGCATGGCAAACTTATCTTCAGCTTGGCTCAGCTTCCTCCAGGTCTAGTATTGCCATTGTCTGCTGGTTTATGTGGCCAGTTGACCTCACCACTCAGCCTGGGGTTGGCTTCCTCAGTCATTTCCAGTCTCCTCAGCCCATGTATGTTTCATGGCATAGTCTTTTAATTTAAAGCCTTGTATAGCCTCACACGACAGGGGCTACCCTTTTGCCTGTTTTTGAAGTCCTCTCTCTGTGGCTTCTGAACTCTGCCCACCTCCTGGCACCTCTCTCACTCACCCGGCACTCTCGGGCTTCTGTATGGACATCTTTAGTGTCCAATTTTCACAAACTTTACTTCAGAAGTTCTATGCCACACCTTTTATGTCAACTCTCTTTGGCTGGCTTGTGGTAAGACTCTCTTTCTTGGACTCCACCTCTCAGTTTTCTTGGCAATTCTCAGGTTGCTTGCCAAGGCTTCTGACCACTGATTTGCCTCAGGGTTATTGCATCCTAAAGGCTGGCAGATGGCATACCTGCTTCACACTTCTCTCATGTGCCCTTCTGTGAGGGCAGAGAAGGCTTCATGTGGAGTTCCCTACCTTATATAGGGTTTTGAAAAGGTTTCCAGGGGTTTGAAAAGGTCCTCATGCTTCCAGGCACCAGGTTGATCTGCCTACTAATTCACTAAAGAAAACTAATTCCCATTACATTTACATCATATAGGACATACACTCACATTTTTTCATATCCCTTTAACAAAAATCAGAAAAATGTAATATCATCAATAAAGGCATTACAAAGTTCATCCAGGTTTGAGAGGACCAAGTTCAAAACTTTTTGTAGGAAAAAATCTACTAAAATATCTTAAGGGGATAGAAGTAATTTCAAATATTTTTGGCATAGTAAACACAGTAGTTGAATTTAAGTTGCCACTTAGTATGCATAGTATTGTAGAATGAAAAGTTAATCACTTTAACCTATAGAATGTAGAGCTGAAGATGCAGACAACCAAACCCTCATGTAATTCATATCCTATAGTCATCTGGTTATTAAGAGAGCCAATCAATCAAACAATGAACCAACCAAATAAACAAACAATGAACTAACCAACTAAACAACCACCTAACCAACCAACTAACCAGCCAACTAACCAACTAACCATCCAACCAACCAACCAGCCAATCAACTAACTATCCAACCAAACAACTAACCAAACAACCTAACACATATTTGCAAACCTAGTGAACAATCCCATCTCTTTTTTTTTTTGTTTGTTTTTTTTTTTTCGAGACAGGGTTTCTCTGTGTAGCCCTGGCTGTCCTGGACTCACTTTGTAGACCAGGCTGGCCTCGAACTCGCAAAGATCCGCCTGCCTCTGCCTCTCAAGTGCTGGGATTAAAGGCATGCGCCACCACTGCCCGGCTCAATCCCATCTCTTAAAAATCATTTATATTTAGAAGATGGTAAAATGTGGGATTTCTTCCTTCATAAAAATGTTCCTAATTAGACATGGCAGATGACACAGTGGGTAAAACATGTAAAGCACTTGCTATGCAATTGTCAGGAACTGAGTTTAAATTCCCATCACTCACACTGATGCAGGTTGGTAGCCTGGCTATAATCTCAGAACTTGGGAGACCCTGGGGAAAGAAAGTGAAGGAGAATAGTTCAACAGGGCAGTTCTGGCTTACAGGGAATTCCTTGTTTTGAAATATAAGGTGAAGAGTGATAGAGGAAGACACTGGACATTGAACTCTGGTATTCAATGGTGTGTGCACACATATATGTGAATACTTGTAAGAGCATCCATTTTACCAATACAATGCAAACCTACATATACAGAATAAAAATAAAGAAATATATAAAATGTTCTATAGCTACTGAATTTTCCTTTGTAAAATAGCTTATAAAAATATTTTCCATCACAAAAAAGGAAAGTAGAAATTATCGAGGAGACAAAACTCTGAGACCAAGCAGACCTGGCTCCTTTCTCTCCTGCTTTCTCAGAGGCCAGTCCCTCCCCTTTACTGTTCACCACTCACTGCAATTAAATCACCATTTTCTTGGTTTTGAATTGTTTTTCTTTTTCCTTCCTTTTCATTCTAGTTGGATGATATTTATTGAAGATGTTTCCTTTTCACTGTCTTTTTGGTTTTCTTCATTTCTACCTTTGAAGAAGCAAGTTTAGCCAGCACTCCTGCGGACAGTATCTTGAGGTTTTTTTCATGGCCCTGCTACTGAATACTGACTTAACCTTCACCACTTCACCACAACCTTGACCACTTCACCACAGCCGAAACACATGAAAAATGACAACTCTACAGTCTGGAAAGTGATAGAGTCCTTTCAAGAAGGATTTAAATCTATGAAGGAATTCAAACAGTCCACAATTTTACAAGCAAAAGCAACAGATAATACCATTAGAGAGCTCCAAGCCAAAGTGGCTCAAATTGAACAGGAAAGAGACAAGGCAATGAAAGATTTAAAAGAGATGAAAGATTTCCAGGCAAAGCCAAGCAAATTGGATCAGGAAATATACAGAACAAATACAATCTTTCAAGAAATGAAACTGGAAATGGAAGCAATAAAGAAAACACAGTCAGAGTTAAGAGTGGAAATGGAGAATCAAGGGAAGAGAACAGGAACTACAGACATGAGTATCAAAAATAGGATACAAGAGATGGAAGACAGAATCTCAGGCATGGAAGAGTCGATGGAAGAAATCAGTACAACAACCAAAGAAAATGAGAAAGCTAAAAAAGTCCTCACCCATAACATCCAAGAAATCAAGGACTCAATGAAAAGGCAGAACCTGAGAATTATAGGCATAGAGGAAAGAGAAGACTCCCGACTCCAAGGTCCAGGAAACATCTTCAACAAAATCATAGAAAAAAAAAAAACTTCCCAAACCTAAAGAAAGAGATGCCAATAAGATTCCAAGAGGATTACAGAACACCAAACAGATTAGATCAGAAAAGAAACTCCTCTCGCCACATAATAATTGAAACTCCAAATGTACAGAACAAAGAAAAAATATTAAAAGCTGTAAGAGAAAAAGGTCAAGTAACATATAATGGCAGACCCATCAGAATTACACCTGATTTCTCCTCAGAAACTCTAAAAGCTAGAAGGGCCTGGATGGATGTCCTACAAGCCCTGAGAGAACAGAGGTGCCCAGCCAGACTACTATACCCAGCAAAACTCTCTATCAACATAGATGGAGAAAACAAGATATTCCATGACAAAATCAAATTTGAACAATATCTACTCACAAATCCAGCCCTACAGAAGATCCTAGAAGGAAAATTCCAACCCAGAGAAGATAACTACACCCAAGAAAACAGAGGAAACAGAAAACTCCATGGAAACTAAACCAAAAGAAACACAGGACCAAGACCTATACCAAAATAATGGGAAATAACAGCCTCTGGTCACTAATATCCATAAGCATCAATGGACTCAACTCCCCAATAAAAAGACACAGGCTTGCAGTTTGGATCCATAAAAAAGACCCATCATTTTGCTGCTTACAAGAAACACATCTTAGTAACAATGATAGACACTATCTTAGAGTAAAGGGCTGGGAAAAGGTTTTCCAAGCAAATGGACCCAGGAAGCAAGCTGGAGCAGCCATCCTAATATCAAGCAAAATAGACTTCCAACTGACATTAATAAAAAAAGACAGAGAAGGGCATTACATACTCGTTAAAGGAAATATTCATCAAGAGGACATCTCAATATTGAACATCTATGCCCCAAATACAAAGGCACCTACATTTGTAAAAAAAAGCTCTCCTAAAGCTTAAATCTCACATCGATCCCCACACATTAGTAGTGGGAGATTTCAATACCCCATTCACAACAATGGACAGATCATCAAGACAGAAACCAAACAGAGAAATAATGAGTCCAACAGAGCTCTTAAACCAAATGGACCTACAGAACATTTCACCGAAACAGAACATTTCACTCAAACAGAGCTCTTAAACCAAATGGACCTACAGAACATTTCACCCAAACACAAAAGAATACCTTCTTCTCAGCACCACACAGAACCTCCTCAACAATCGACCATATAGTCAGACACAAAGATAGCCTCAACAGTTACAAGAAAATTGAAATAATCCCTTGTATCTTATCAGACCACTATAGAATAAAGCTGCACTTCAACAGCAACAGAATCAACAGAAAGCCTATACACACAAGGAAATTGAACAACTCTTTACTAGATGACTACTGGGTCAGGGAAGAAATAAAGAAGGAAATAAAAGACTTCTTAAAAACCAATGAAAACAAAGGCACAACATACCCAAACCTATGGGACACAATAAAAGCTGTGCTACGAGGAAAGTTCGTAGCACAAAGTGCCTTCAAAAAGAAAATTGAGACAGCTCATATTAGCAAATTAACATCCAAACTGGATGAATTGTGAAAAAAGAAGCAAACACTCCCAAGAGGAGCAGAAGGCAGAAAATCATCAAACTTAGGGCTGAAATCAACAACTTAGAAACAAAAAGAACTATACAAAGAATCAATGAAACCAAGAGTTGGTTCTTTGAGAAAATCAACAAAATAGACAAACTCTTAGCCAAATTAACTAAAAGGCAGAGGGAAAAAACCCAAATCAACAAAATCAGAAATGAAAAGGGAGAAATAACAACAGACATTGAGGAAATCCAGCGAATATTTAGGTCCTACTTTACAAATCTACACTCCACCAAATATGAAAACTTAAGCGAAATGGACAATTTTCTTGATAGATTAGACCTACTCAAGCTAAATCAAGATCAGGTTAACAGATTAAACTGCCCTATAACCCCTGGGGAAATAGAAACAGTCATTAAAAAATCGCCCAACCAAAAAAAAGCCCAGGGACAGATGGTTTCAGCACAGAATTCTACCAGACCTTCAAAGAGGAGCTAATACCAATACTCTTCAAACTCTTTCAACAAATAGAATCAGAAAGAACACTGACAAACTTATTCTATGAAGCCATAGTCATCCTGGTTCCTAAACCATACAAAGACCCAACAAAGAAAGAGAATTTCAGACCAATCTCCCTCATGAACATAGATGCAAATATACTTAATAAAATACTAGCAAACCGAATCCAAGAACACATCAAAAGTATCATACACCATGTTCAAGTAGGCTTCATCCCAGGAATGCAGGAATGGTTCAACATACGAAAATCCATCAACGTAATTCACCACATAAACAAGATGAAAAAAAAAAAAACACACATGATCATCTTACTAGATGCTGGAAAAGCACTTGACAAAATCCAACACCCCTTCATGTTAAAAGTTCTGAAGAGAACAGGCTACAAGGACCATATCTGGAAATAATAAAGGCAATATACAGCAAGCCAGTAGCAAACATCAAAGTTAATGGAGACAAGGATGCTCAGGACCTAAGACCAACAATCAATAAATGGGACCTCATGAAACTGAAAATCTTCTGTAAGGCAAAAGACACTGTCATTTGAACAAAACAGCAGCCTACAGATTGGGAAAAAATCTTCACCAACCCCACATCTGACAGAGGGCTAATATCCAAAATTTACAAAGAACTGAAGAAATTAAATGCCAAGAAACCAAATAATCCAATTTAAAAATGGGGGAAATAGCTAAACAGAGAATTCACAAAGGAGGAATTCCTAAAGGATGAGAGACACTTGAAGAAATGCTCAACATCCTTAATCATCAGCGAAATGCAACTCAAAGATTCCCTCTCACACCTGTCAGAATAGCTAAGATCAAAAGCTCAAATGACAGCACATGCTGGCGAGGGTGTGGAGAAAGGGGAACCCTCCTCCATTGCTGGTGGGAGTGCAGGCTTGTGCAACCACGATGGAGGACAGTCTGGCGATATCTTACAAAACTTGGAATAGCTCTTCCTCGGGACCCAGCCATACCACTTCTGGGTATACATCCAAATGACTCCTCACCGAATCACAAAGAAGTTGCCTCATCTATGTTCATAGCAGCCTTATTTGTAATAGCTAGAAACTGGAAACAACCCATATGTCCTTCAACTGAAGAATGGATTAAAAACTATCATACATCTACACAATAGAATACTACTCAGCTATCAGAAACAAGGAAATTATTCAATTTGCAGCCAAATGGATGGAACTAGAAAAGCTCATTCTGAGCGAGCTAACCCAGACTCAGAAGGATGCACATGACATCTATTCACTTATAGTTGGATTTTAGTTATATAGTACAGGATATCTATACTATAACCAATGCACCAAAGGGAACAGGCACATAGACTTCTTCCCCTGTCAATGAAACACTTTGCCCTAGTGGTGCTGCCTTGTAGGCCCCCAGTGTATGAGGAGGCTCTTGGCCCTCATATGACTCCTGAACTGGGGCGGGGAACTGTTATATAGGAACACTCCACTCCAGAGGAGTGGGATGGAAGGATAGGGGGTAAAGGGTGGGAGGGCGGGACTGGGAAGGGTCAAAAGAGGACAATATGATGGAGATGTAACCTGAAGCAATAAATAAATTAATTAAAAAATAAAGTAGAAGCATTGCCAGAATTAAAAAAAAATTGCAAAAACAATGTAAATTTGTAGCTACTATTGGGTTTATCATTAATTTATTCATTTGTAATAATTATCACATTTATAAGTTATATGTGATTTATACATGTACAATAACAATCATATTACTAGTGAATAATAATAAATCAGTGAAAACTCTCAATTACTCACTGTGTCCCAATATAAATGGACACTTGTGATATAGCAACAGACAACAGAAAATTGCTTAATGTTCTCAATGACTTTCCTGCTTCCTAATTTAAACTATGAAATGAAGATTGAGTCACATTAGCCTATACATCTGGTTCTTTTTATACTAGTCTTGGCATCCCCTTCATGACTGACATTCATGATCTCCATATTTTATCATTTGATAGCCTCTCCAATCCCTGGCTGCCCTGAGAGAAGCTGTTGGTCATGCTTCTAGCTTCTAAGTTCCTGCAGCAAAGAAGAGCCAGCCTTAGGACAGAAATAAAGTTGGTTTCAGAGCTTTATTTCTATGTGGCACATCCTGAGACACTGAGTGTTTATACTGGGGTTACCAACAACTCTATCAGCATAGGATATGAGTTGTAGATAGCCCAAATAAATAAAAACTGGAATTAAATTAAGGTTCCAGAAATACTGGTTTTGAAAAGTACTTACTCTCTACAGCCTACAGTCCTGTTTGTCTTCCTTATGAACCAGGTCAGTCCTTACAACATAGCAGGGTGTTCCTGAGAATCAGAGAGTACACACCATGTGCTCATGTACTTTTTTTTTTTTTAATTCCAGGGACAGTAGTGGAGATTTCCTAAGCAAGGATCTAAGCATCTCAACCTTGGAATCTAACATCACAGCACTGAACGGAAGCAACAACATTGATACTTCACATTGTGACATCAAGTTCCAAGCAATGTTTTTGTTTTCCCTCATCATTTCCCTGGTTGGGATGGTACTAAGTGCCATAGTGCTGTGGTTCCCGGGCTTCCAGATGCACAGGAATGCTTTTTCTGTCTACACTCTCAACCTGGCTGTGACTGACTTTCTCTTCCTGGGCTTTCAGTTTATATTTTGCTTCTTGCTGCCATTCACATCTTGTACTCTATTTCTGTTGGCATCCCTTTGTTTTATTACTTTGTTATAAAATTTGCTTATCTTTCTTATCTGAGTATTCTCAGCACCATTATCACTGAACTAAGACTGCCTGTCCTGTGGCCCATCTGATATCGTTGCCAATGCCTGAGACACACATCAGCTGTTACTTGAATCTTGCTTTGGGCTCTATCACTGCTGCTAGGTCTCCTGGAAGGGAATGCATGTGGCTTATTGTTTAAGAGTTAAAAAAAAATTTAGGGGGGGGGGTAATCAGACATTTAATTTCATCAGTACCACATGGTCAATTGTTTTATTTATGTTTTTTTGTGGGTTCAGTCTCACACTGCTTGTCAGGATCTTCTGTGGCTCACACAGGGTTCCTGTGACCAGGCTGTATGTGACCATTGCAGTCAGAATGCTTTTCTTCCTGACCTTTTATTTTATTTTATTGGTTTTTCGAGACAGGGTTTCTCTGTGTCAAATAGCCCTCACTATCCTGGAACTCACTCTGTAGACGAGGCTTCCCTTGAACTCACAGAGAACCACCTGCCTCTGCCTCCCAAGTGCTGGGAATAAAGGCATGCGCCACCACACCCAGCCATTAGTGACCTTTTATATTCCCTTTGGGATCTATTGGCTCCTCTACCAATGGATTGGACCATTGTATTATGTTGGGGTAGTGTTAAGCATTCTAAATGTTAATTAATTGGTCCTGCTTGCTGTCTGTTACTTACATTGAATCTGATTGGTTAAATAAAATGCCGAGGCCTGAGATTGGGCAAAGACAGAGAAAGGTGGGACTTTCTGGGATTAGAGCAGGAAGCCTGTGCTTTACACAGAAGATTAATTCATTCTATCCAGCAGCAGGAAGAAGGAGGCACACACCATGGGTTAGAGAAAAGGAACCTCATTCCACATGGCCAGGAACATTGGCATATCGTGGAGAATGGCAGTCCAAGGGGACGTTTATATATATGGGGTCATATTTGGGTAATAGAATTACGAGCTAGCTTAGATGGGCTTGGATTGCACAATTCAGGCCAAGGCTTGTTAAAATCCACATGGTGTCTGTGTACTCATTTGTAATGGCTGCTTAAAGATTAACAACTGCCGAGCCAATTAACAATAATATAAATACTGTTTAAATAGTTTAATTAGCCATATTCTTCTTTTTACAGTATTGTTAAAAGTTGTGGTTTTTATTTTGAGACAATATTTCTACCCAATATTGGCACAGCTGTGCCAATGCCATTGTTTACACCCTCATTTGCTCCATTAGGCCCTCCAAGTTCCAGTGGAAAACGCTGAAGCTTCTTCTGTAGAGAGCCATGCAGGACACTCCTGATCTGGAAAACGCTGGAGGGAGGGAAATTCTGAGGAACTGGGAACAGTCTAATGCATCAGCTGAGAGCCTCTTTGATCACATAGGAATGGTTTTCAGAGACAATATTTTCTTGTCTCTGTGGCGCATTTTCACAACCTCATTCAGTTTGTGACCCGATCATTAATCAGTTAAATAAAAAGAATAATTTTTTTTGTGAACATTTGTAACAAGTGATACAAAATTTATCCCAATGCTTATTACAGCATTTCTGGAGATGTCTTATTCAGGACTTCACCATCTCCTTTTCATGGGATTCCTCAAAAGTATTTGGGGTCAAGTGTGAGGGAAGCTTGGATTTCCTTGGAAACACAGTTGTGTTTAATTAATGTGTAAGGGCTGTGGGGGTGATTAGTCTACAGCTGAAAAGCAGACTCATAAAAACTCATTAAAGGGGATCCAAGATGGCGGCGGCCAGTGCGGACGTATTTTGATTTCGGGGTCACCAGTCACAAGGCGGCAAGTGTTGCAGGACGCTGTACAAAGGGAATGACCCCTTCTAAATCTCACCCAGCTACACAGGGACCATGGAAGATGCCTGGGCAGGATGCCACTTCCCACTCTTGGACACGCTAGGAAGCCACTGGACCTGGGAATCGGGATCACCCATCCCGCCAAAAGGAGAAATACCCAGTAAGTTCCAACCTAATACCCAGCCGGCAGATTCAGAAACCACGCAGAGATAATCCCCACCCTGCTGGGCACTCCCAGGTCTCACACAGATGATCCAATTATCTGGGAAAGGTTGTGACCCTTGGAAGTGAAGTAGCTCCACTGCAAAGCGCCTTCAGATCCCAGTCTGTGATGTCACAGGCCAGCTTCCAAGGCTCGGGAGCGGCAAGGCTATTGGAGCTGAACTGCAGATTTACCCCCTACAGGAACCAACCCCGGGCAAACTGTGAGATATTTGAAACTGTCCTATATTGAACTTTTGTACCAGTAAGGGCCCTTCTGGCGGGGAATCAGAGCTTACTTGTGCACAGCTCCACCATCTGAATTAATTAGGTCCCCACCTGGGGGGCGGGAATGAATGACTCTCCTTATAGGGGTGGAGTAAGGCAACTCCTACACCACAGTGCCCCCTTTGGACCCAAGTCCAGAAGACAGCAAAAAAAAAAAAATTCCTCATGGCCAGAGGCCAGAGACAAAAAACAAACAAACAAAAAAAAAGAGCGAAATGTCTCCAACAAAAGAAAGCAACGCTATTCCATCCAGCCCGAACCACGTCACCACAACTGAAACACATGAAAACGATGACAATTCTACGTTATGGAAAGTGATAAAGTCCCTTCAAGAAGAACTTAAAACTATGAAGGAATTCAAAGAAGCCACAATTTTACAAGTCACAACAATGAATAACATCATTAAAGAGCTCCAAGCCAAGGTGACCCAGCTTGAACAGGAAAAGGATAAAGCAATGAAAGATCTCCAGACAAAAACAAGCAAACTGGAGAAGGAAATGTACAAAACGAACACTACCATTCAAGACATGAAAATAGAAATGGAAACAATAAAGAAAACACAGTCAGAGTTAAAAGAGGAAATGGAGAATCAAGAGAAGAGAACAGGAACTACGGATGTGAGTATGAAAAATACAATGCAAGAGATGGAAGACAGGATCTCAGGCATGGAAGATTCGATGGAAGAAATCAGTACAACATCCAAAGAAAATGAGAAGGCTAAAAATATCTATCACCCACAACATCCAAGAAATCAAGGACTCAATGAAAAGACGGAACCTAAGAATTATAGGCATAGAGGAAAGAGAAGACTCCCGACTCCATGGTCCAGGAAATATCTTCAACAAAATCATAGAAGAAAACTTCCCAAACCTAAAGAAAGAGATGCCAGTAAAAATCCAAGAGGCGTACAGAACACCAAACAGATTAGATCAGAAAAGAAATTCCTCTCGCCACATAATAATAGAAACTACAAATGTAGAGAACAAAGAAAGGATATTAAAAGCTGTAAGAGAAAAAGGCCAAGTCACATACAATGGCAGACCCATCAGAATCACACCTGACTTCTCAGAAACTTTAAAAGCTAGAAGGGCCTGGATGGATGTCCTACAAGCCCTGAGAGAACAGAGGTGCCCAGCCAGAGTACTATACCCAGCAAAACTCTCTATCAACATAGAAGGAGAAAACAAGATATTCCATGACAAAATCAAATTCAAACAATATCTCCTCACAAACCCAGCCCTACAGAAGATCCTAGAAGGAAAATTCCAACACAGAGAAGATAACTACACCCAAGAAAACAGAGGAAATAGAAACCTCCACAGCAACTAAACAAAAGAGAAACACAAGACAGCCAGCTATACCAAAATAATGGGAAATAACAACCCCTGGTCACTAATATCCATCAACATCAATGGATTCAACTCGCCAATAAAAAAACACAGACTTACAGACTGGATCCGTAAACAAGACACATCTTTTTGCTGTATACAAGAAACACATCTCACTATTGAAGATAAACACTACTTCAGAGTAAAGGGCTGGGAAAAGGTTTTCCAAGCAAATGGACCCAGGAAACAAGCTGGAGTAGCCACCCTAATATCAAACAAAATGGACTTCCAATTGAAGTTAATAAAAAAAGACAGAGAAGGGCATTACATACTCATTAAAGGAAATATCCACCAAGAGGTCATCTCAATAGTGAACATCTATGCCCCAAATACAAAGGCACCTACATTTATAAAAGAAACGCTTCTAAAACTTAATCGCACATTGATCCAAACACTTTAATAGTGGGAGACTTCAACACCCCACTCACAACTATGGAAAGATCATCAAGACAGAAGCCAAACAGAGAAATAATGAGTCTAACAGAGATCATGAACCAAATGGACCTAACAGATATCTACAGAACGTTTCAACCAAACACAAAAGAATACACTTTCTTCTCAGCACCTCACGGAACCTTCTCCAAAATCGACCATATAATGGGACACAAAGATAGCCTCAACAGATACAAGAGAATTGAAATAACCCCTTGTATCTTATCAGACCACCATGGAATAAAGCTGGACTTCAATAGCAAAAGAATCAACAGAAAGTCTACACTCACATGGAAATTGAACAACTCTTTACTAGAGGACCACTGGGTCAGGGAAGAAATAAAGAAGAAAATCAAAGACTTCTTAAAATCCAACGAAAATGAAGAGACAACATACCCAAACTTATGGGACACAATGAAAGCTGTGCTACGAGGAAAGTTCATAGCATTAAGTGCCTTCAAAAAGAAAATTGTGACAGCTCATATTAGCGAATTAACAGCTAAACTGGGTGAATTGGAAAAAAAAGAAGCAAACACTCCCAAGAGGGGCAGAAGGCAGGAGATCATCAAACTTAGGGCTGAAATCAACAACTTAGAAACAAAAAGAACTATACAAAGAATCAATGAAACCAAGAGTTGGTTCTTCGAGAAAATCAACAAAATAGACAGACCCTTAGCCAAATTAACTAAAAGACAGAGGGAGAAAACACAAGTCAACAAAATCAGAAATGAATGGGCGATGCGCGTAGGGCGCAGTTCTGGCCGCACGGCTCGGCCACGGAGGGTGTCCCACACGACAGGAACTTTCTCTTCGTGGGAGTCATGACCGCCCAGAAATACCTGCAGACCCGCGCTGTGGCCGCCTACAGGTGAGTCCCCTTTTCTGGACACCTTCTCCTGCATCCAGCATCCTGGCGGGCGGCCTTAGCGGTTGCCCGGAGACTTCCATTGGTAGCTGCCAGCGACTCCGGGCAGAGGCAGCAGGGGTTGGAAGAGGATGGTGAGAGCAACGCTCAAGGGCAAGGCTTTGGGATTAGATGGAGTTGGGCTGGCTTCTCAGGGTGTGCCTCTCACCCTGGTCTTCAGCAAGACATGTAAGCTTTCTGTGTTCAAGACTTCTTTGTTAAAAGGAATGAGTGTCCCACCATGAGGTGGTGGGAGAATTCAGTGTTGTACCTGCGGTAGTGGAAGGCAGAGGTTATAATTTGAGTCTCTGAAATAGGCACTTTGTCCTTTCGAAGGGAGAGCCTGCCTAAATGAACCTGGCTAGGACCCCTCCGTCCAGTACTTTATTTAGTGAGAGTGCCCACCCTGCAAAAATTCCACCAGAGAACTCTTACAGCTGATAAACACCTTCAGCAAAGTGACTGGATACAAAATTAATTCAAAAAAAATCAGAAGCCGTTCTTTATACAACAAACAAAAGGGCTGAGAAAGAAATAAGGGAAACAACCCCCTTCACAATAGCCACAAACAACATAAAATACCTGGGGGTAACTCTAACCAAGCAAGTAAAGGACCTGTACAACAAGAACTTCAAGCCCTTGAAGAAAGAAATGGAAGAGGCCTTTAGAAGATGGAAAGATCTCCCATGCTCATGGATAGGTAGGATCAACATAAAAAAAAATGGCCATCCTACCAAAAGCAATGTATAGATTCAATGCAATTCCTATCAAAATACCAACACAATTTTTTATAGACTTGGAAAGAGCTAGTCTCAATTTCATATGGAACAAAAAGCCCAGAATAGCTAAATCAATACTGTACAATAAAAAAACATCTGGAGGTATTACCATCCCAGATTTCAAGCTGTACTACAGAGCAATAGTTGTAAAAACAGCATGGTATTGGTATAGAAAGAGATCAGTAGATCAATGGAATTGAATTGAAGATCCAGAAATAGACCCACACACTTATGGCCACCTAATTTTTGACAAAGAACCCAAAACGGCACAATGGAAGAAGGACAGCATCTTCAACAAATGGTGCTGGTCCAACTGGATGTCCATTTGTAAAAGAATGAAGCTAGACCCATACTTATCACCTTGTACAAAACTTAAGTCCAAGTGGATCAAAGACCTTAACATAAGGCCGGTCACATTAAATCTACTAGAAGATAAAGTGGGAGAAACCCTCGAACTAATTGGCACAGGCGACAACTTCCTGAACACAACACCAACAGCTCAGGACTTGAGATCAACAATCAATAAATGGGACCTCATGAAACTGAAAAGCTTCTGTAAGGCAAAGGACACTGTCATTCCAACAAAACGGCAGCCTACAGACTGGGAGAAAATCTTCACCAACCCCACATCTGACAGAGGGCTAATATCCAAAATCCACAAAGAACTCAAGAAATTAAATGCCAAGAAACCAAATAATCCAATCAAAAAATGGGGAACAGAGCTAAATAGAGAATTCACAAAGGAGGAATCCCTAATGGCTGAGAGACACTTGAAGAAATGCTCAACATCCTTAATCATCAGAGAAATGCAACTCAAGACGACCCTGAGATTCCATCTCACACCTGTCAGAATGGCTAGGATCAAAAACTAAAATGACAGCACATGCTGGTGAGGGTGTGGAGAAAGGGGTACCCTACTCCACTGCTGGTGGGAGTGCAGGCTTGTGCAACCACTATGGAGGTCAGTCTGGCGATATCTTAGAAAACTTGGAATAGCTCTGCCTCAGGACCCAGCCATACCACTTCTGAGAATATACCCAAATGCCTCTTTACAGAATCATAAGGAAGTTTCCTCATCTATGTTTATAGCAGCCTTATTTGTAATAGCTAGAAACTGGAAACAACCCAGATGTCCCTCAACCGAAGAATGGGTTAAAAACTGTGGTACATCTACACAATGGAATATTATTCAGCTATCAGAAACAATGAAATTATGTAATTTGCAGCCAAATGGATGGAACTAGAAAAGCTCATCCTGAGTGAACTAACCCAGACTCAGAAGGACACATATGGCATATATTCACTTATAGTAGGATTTTAGCTATATAGTAGAAGGTATCAATACTACAACTAACTCACCAAAGGGAACTTGGACATAGACTTCTTTTTTTTAATTTTTATTTTTTATTTATTTTTTATATATTAGTTATATATTTTTCTATTTATTAGTCTTTTTTATCTAGTGTGTGCTTATTGATTTGTTTGTTTAGTAGTTTTCTCTCCCGGGCAATGAGACACTTTTCACTGATGGTACTGCTTCATAGATCCCCAATGAATGAAGAGGCTCTTGGCCCTCATACGACCTCCCAACTGAGATGAGGGACTGTTATATAAGGACACCCCACCCCAGAGAAATGGGATGGAAGGGTTAGGAGGTAAAGAAAAAAAATAAATATGATGTTTCGGCCTTTTACTACTAACTGTCATGAACTGTTTAGGATAATTAAGAAATGCAAACTAATGGTTATGCAAGCCGGTCATTCTGTTAGGTACTATGACAGCCTAGTATAGTTACTTGCTAAGCTAATCAGAAATAAACCTGCTAAGAGACAAGCAACATCTGCTTACCCTAATATAAGAGATAGATAGGGCCTCTTCAAAAACCTCAAGAGATCTGCAGAATATGGCATTCAAAGATGTTTTCGTAACTTTGGATTTTTTTTATATCAAGACATATCAACTCCTGACAGCACCCCCTATTCTCCTCCAAGTAGAAGATGAGCATCGAAGAATCTCCAGTGGGAGATGATTGAATTAGTTGGAAGCCTATCTCTTGGTAGGAAAAGCCCCTTGCTCCAACTGTAGACAGAATGCTGTCCAAAAAGGACAAAACCTGGAAGCAGGTAAGTCGACAGCCTAGCTCTGCCAAGACAGGGCACGTAAGTCCTTCATAACCCCTGCTCTACAATCAATGTCTGTCAGAGAAGCGGGGCCAAATGACTGAAGAGCGATGCTGTAATTTATGGAGAGAAAATGGGAACTGTCCAGGCAGCCACTGGTATGTCATTTCTTAGTTTGGGAAGCTACAGACCCTGTACTTCCTATAAATGCAGATATATTTATCCCTCTCAGGTCTCTGAGGTGATTGAAGAACAGATAGATAAAGTCTCATAATTAAATTTTGAGTTGTTTAGGAGTCAAGAGTGTGTTATACATCTAAGAAGATACTTTTAAAATTGTGTTGCAATTAGTATGAATGTTGAGTCAGATATAGAACTTTAAACTCATGGAGACGGTTAGATAGTAGAATGCTAAAGTCAGGTACCAAATACATATGGACTGGTCATTGGGAATGTGTGCTAAGCCATATAACCCTCACAACTGTGGCCTAATTACCTCTGTTGTACTGTATTGTATTTATTATTATAAGAGAAAGAGCCATTTGTTGGACTGAAAGGGGAAACTGTAGGGGGAAATAAGATATACCTTAAACTTAAAAGAAAAAAAAAAGGGAAGAGGATGGGGGGTTGAGGGTGGGAGGGTGGGACTGGAGGGGGAATAGGGAGGGGACTGCGATTGAGATGTATCTTGAAGAAATAAAAAATAAAGGGAAAAAAACTCATTAAATTAGCCTAATCTATGGCACCTGTGGGGAACACCTGGATGCACTCCTAGTCTTGGTTAACTGGAAATACCTTTGGAGGAGTGCATAAGGTTGGCAAATGGGGGGAAAACGTCCTGGTGCATAATTAAAGGGAGTATAAAAAGGAAGACCAGGAATATCAAGAAGGCTTTTTGTTTGGCATTGTTTCTCAACGCTCCTCATGGCCGCTTGACTTCAGAAGACTCTAAACAAAGGTTACTGCTTCAAGACTTGTGGCCAAGGTTGGGCAGAGCAAGATTGGGCTGAGCTCAGATGAAGCCTTGGGTGGAACCACAGAGGCTGAGACTGTCGGCAAAGACCAATGCCTGCCCTGTGGAGATTTGGCAAGGTTGGTCAGGCAGCAGAAGCTACAGTCCAAGACTGAGGCCCTGTAGAGGGCTGCACCTGCCCTGTGGATTTGGCCAGGATGGCTGGCTGGAAGAGACCAGGACCCCAAGCAGGGGTGCAGCACTGAATCACCAAGGCTGCACAGAGGGCAGCATATGCTCCATGAAGGTTTGACAAACTCAAACGATGGAGGAGATCACGGCTTCAAGTGAGAATGTTGCAATGGCCATCTCAAAGGCTATGAAAGTGCAGTACCTGCCCTGAGGGGGCAAGCTCAAACTGTCAGAAGAAACTGTGCCACAGGACCTGCCAAGAGGAGGTTTGGAAAAACCAGACGGGCTGTAGAGACTGTGGAAGCAAGAGCAGGTTGTGGCAACTGCCATTGTGATTCCAGAGCCAGATAACCCCTGGGTTGCTACTGATTGACGTGTTCCCTTTGCCATTGGGATGGACTGCTGATTAATTGCCCCCAAGTACTTGCACCTGAGAAGTATCCTTTCTAATGTGTCTTGGATTGGGGGATTGGAAGGTGTTTAGAGTTGTTAATAAATAGTTTATTGGTGTGGCAACTGTCAGGGACTGCTCCTACAGTTGACAAATCCATCATTCATCAGAAGGCTAAAGAAAGTGTAGGGAAGGTTACAGTTCTTTAATCACTGAAATATCTAAAAAATGTTAGATCTTGCAATAATTCTTTTAAAAAACATGCATTTCTCAGTGTTTCAAAAGTGAAACAGATACAGTTTATAAACCTGAAAGACCCGGGGGAGGGAAGTTCCTCACCCGACACTCAGGATATCACGGCTGCCCCAAAACTCGCAAGAGACCATCTTGATGCAATCGCAAGAGGTTTGTTTCGGGGGGAAAGGGGGGAAGGGGGGCTCAGTGCACTGAGGGCGCCACTCGTATCCCATGCAGGGATAGGAGCCGTGACCCCGATTTGGGGGAGAGTAGAGTATTTTATAGGGGAGCACCACAGATTAAGGGGGTGGGGGAAATTACAGGTGGGAAGTACCAGCCCAGCCCATTGTTTACCACAACCCAAGGGGGAGGCGAAATACAGGTGGAATGTACCAGCCCATTAGTTAGTTAGCAGGAAACATCCTACATCTGTTTTTCTCAGGAATGAATCTAATCTTGTTTTGTTATCTACTTTGTGGTCAGCTAAGGTCGTGGGACCTGGCAGCTGGCCTGGCTCTACTGCCGACTTAGGGGGTCTCTTAATAATTTTCATTCCCTTCATTCCCCACTCCTTTTTGTCCGTTGTTCTAATCTTAGAATCTATACATCTGTTTTATTTTATTTATTATTATCTTGTCCTCGTAACCCTTGATATTGTTTCAGCATTAAAATCTGTATGGCACTTATTCTTAATTGATGAAAGTACTGAGGGGCCTGCACTAGGGCAGCTGTTCCAGTGCCACACCTGATCCTAAAATTACAGCTAAAGTCAGGGAAATAGGCTCTCTCTTAAATCACTTAGGGCGGAAATCAAACTCATCCACAAAGGCATCTGTGGGGAGATAGAGTACTCTAGGCATAAGCTGAACTAACATACAATAATCTTTGGTATCATTAAAGATATTATTGGCAACATAGGGAGTTAATCCTGTGTTGCAAGCCCATCATCTATCTATGCCAGGATATAAGTATCTGGTATCAGAAGTCTTTGGAGACCTCAGGGTCTCATTGCATAAGTGTTTATAGGCAGCAGGTGGGTTTCCTAAACAAGTCCTTTTTCCTGATACTTCAGTTAGGATCAGTTTGTTCTTCTCATGTCATGAGCAGGCGTCATGGTTGGTGGTGTTATTAAAAGTACCCAACGCAGCGATGTCCTCATAGTAAGGGGGTCCAGAAGTTAAACAGAGCCAACATCCTCCACACTGCCTAGCTGCACTCCTGTCCCTACCTTTCCTTGGACAGATGTAAAAATCTTGTTGAGCCAGCCCACAGCGTCCCTCTGGCCTCCCACACTGAACTTTGTTCCTAGCCCTTTAGGGTGTTTTCATCGAGGGTCCCTCTCAGGGAGGTTCTGGGGGTCTGCCTCAGGAATATCCCACTGTTCCAGGCCTGTAGCTAGCTGGCAGAAGTCAGGAAAGGGAGGGGGCTACCTTAGAGACTGACCAGACAACTTCCCCAGTTTGGGAAGCTACCTGTCAAGTACGTTTTTGAGGGGCATGGGGGTTGCCATTCCCCATCTAGAGAGCACCTGCGATGCAGGCGTAGCTTAAGAGGGTCCACAGTCTTTTTTAACCCCCACTTATCCTTAGGAGGTTCAGGAGCTTTCTTTACGTGCGAGGTGTGGATCCAAGCATAGATGTCCTCTACCTTCATTGTGGTGGGGGTAGTTGAGAGTACCAGGTATGGTCTCTTTCAGTGAGGCTCAAGGTTCCCAGCTCGATAGCACCGGATGAGTACGGTTTCTCCAACCTGGAACTGATGAGGCACGCTCCAGTCTCCAGCTTTATAAGCCTCCCTGAGCTGTTCCCAGGCCTCATGCCGAACTACTTCAAGGGCTTTCATGCAGGTGAACAAGGGGTTAGAAAGGACAACATCAGGATCGAACATTCCGCCCACCTTAGTAAGAGGAGGAGGCCCCCCACAGAGAATCTCATAAGGTGTCAGCTTAAACCGTCCCCGGGGTGTTCCTGACCCAGAACAAGGCAAAAGGAAGGAGGGCTGTCCAGTCCCCCCACCGGTCTCTAAGGCTAATTTAGTCAAGGTCTCTTTTAGAGTTCTATTTATCCTTTTTACCTGTCCTGAACTTTGGGGATGGTAGGCACAATGTAATTTTTATTTAATCCCCAGTTGAGTGGCCAGTCCCTGACTTACCTGGGCAACAAAAGCGGGTCCATTATCAGACCCAATTACCTTGGGTATTCCAAACCTCGGAAAAATGTTTTCAAGAATCTTCTTGGCTACTGTATTGGCAGTCTCAGTCCTTGTAGGGAAGGCCTCTACCCACCCTGAAAATGTATCTATAAAAACTAAAAGATATTTGTTTCCATACTTAGCTGGTTTAATTTCTGTAAAATCCACTTCCCAATAGGCCCCGGTCGATCTCCCCTGAGTCTTTTTCCCATGTTATGCATGGAAGGTCTGGCATTAGTCAGAGCACAGGCTTTGCAGTTTCTGACTATTTCTGTTAAGTCAGAAAGTCCAATTACATAATAGTCAGAGGACCTTACCACATCTTGTAGTTTTTTTTTTTCTAGGTGAGTCAGATGGTGTAAATTGGTGACATACTCATGTCCTTCTTCTGAGGCAGGACTCGTTTACCGTCCTCTGTTTTAACCATACCACATGGTGATTCCCCAGCTGATCCTTCAACCACGAAGCTGTTTCTTCTGCCAGGATGTCAGGGCAGTGGTCATCTGCCTCAGGTAGTAGAGTAGCAGGATTTAGGACGTTCGGGGGAAGGGGGGAAATATCACCCTCTGAGTCAATAATAGGCTCTGGTAGTGGGTCATTTCAGCATCCACCAGTCAGGGGGCTGCCGGATAATGTTCTCAAGGGCATGGGGTGCCACCACTGTAATCTGCTGTCCCAAAGTCAGTTTATCAGCAGCATCTTTGACAAGTAAGGCCACAGCCGCAATAGCTTTCAGGCATGTGGGCCATCTGCTTGCAACAGGATCCAGTTTTTTAGATAAGCAGGCCACTTGCCTCTTCCAAGGTCCTAAAGTCTGAGTAAGAATGCCTCTGGCAACCTCTGTCCTTTCATCCGCATATAGAGTGAAAGGCTTGGTTAAATCCGGTAGGGCTAAAGCTGGTGCCGTTAACAAGGCCTTTTTGACATCTTTAAAGGCCTTCTGATGTTCAGAGGTCCAGGTGAACCCTCCTCCCTCCTTGGTGAGAGGAAATAAGGGGCTGCCAGCGTAGCGAAACCCGGAATCCATAGTCTACAAAAACCAGCAGTGCCCAGGAATTTTCTTACCTGGCGCGGGGTGGTCAGGACAGGAATCTGGGTGACAGTCTTTTTTCCTGGCTTCCGTCAGCCATCGCTTTCCATCTCTCAGGGTGTATCCCAGATAGGTGACCTCAGTTTTGCATAACTGAGCCTTCTTAGCAGAAGCCCGATACCCCAACTCACCAAGTTCTGTCAGCAGCCTCTTAGTTCCTTGGAGACATTTAGGTTTAGTTGATGTTGCCAAGAGTAAATCATCAACGTACTGTAACAATGTTAGCTGAGGATTTTTCTCTGAAGGAGGCCAGATCCTGATGAAGAGCCTCATCAAAGAGGGTAGGGGAGTTTTTGAATCCTTGTGGCAATCTAGTCCAAGTTAACTGTCCCACCAGTCCAGTGTCAGGATCTCTCCATTCGAAGGCAAAGATCGGTTGGCTGTCAGGATGTAACTTCAAGCAGAAAAAAAGCATCTTTTAAATCTAGGACAGTGTACCAATTCCTCTCTGGTGGAAGCAAACTAAGAAGGTTGTAAGGGTTGGGCACAGTTGGATGAATATCTTGAACTCTCTTATTGACCTCTCTTAAATCTTGGACTGGCCTGTAATCATTAGTGCCTGGCTTTTTTACCGGTAACAGGGGGGTGTTCCATGGTGACTGGCAGGGAACCAAGATGCCCTGTCTGTGAATGTCGTCTCTGTTCTCCATTCCCATTCGGTCTAGGTCTTCTGTTGCCCAGGTTCCCTGTCTGTTTAGGCCCTGTTGTCTCTCTCTCTATCTCCTACAACTGTGGCCAGTATCCTAGTCAAGTTTCTTTCTTGTTTGCAACCCCGCCTGTCCTCTCTCTTTTTTTCCTGTTTCTCTTCCTCAGTCTCTCTCTTATGATACACTTTCTCTGTCTCTCTAACAAAATTCCTATAAAGGCCATAGCCACAGCCGCTCGTTGTTCCCTCAGAGGTGGGTCAAAGGGAGTGTGCCGCCTGTAGGCCTCCATCAACCTCTCAAGGAATACACATGGTGGCTCAACAAGACCCTGAAGTACTCCTCTTACCTTGGCCAAATTGGTGGGGTGCCGAGCTCACCTCTGAGACCTGCCACTAGAGTCCGGCGGAAAAACTGTCAGCCGCTCCCTACCTGCAGCCATGTTGAAGTCCCAATCTTGTCGATCAAGGGGGAACCCAGCATCAATCTCATACGGGAGGGTAGTGGGGGTCCCATTGTCTCCTGGGCCATTCTTTTGTGCCTCCAAGAGAATTCTCTCCCTCTCCTCTGTAGTAAAGAGAACCTGCAAAAGCTGCTGGCAATAACCCCAGGTGGGTTGGTGAGAAAACATCAGGGATTCCATCAAACCTGTAAGACTAGCAGGGTTTTCAGAGAAAGACGGGTGGTTAGCTTTTTAATTATATAAATCAGCCAAGGAGAAAGGACAATATTGTAAGGGTTGAAAAGCTGGTGGGTCCACGGGGGCCCGACCATTCGGAGGGGTAGAGCCACAGTGGAATCGTGACCCTCTGGACTCAACCCTCTCTGGCTCCGAGTGCCAGTTGCCAGCCCTCCCCCCTCTGCTCCTTGTAGTTCCAGGCTCGGGCCGGAGGTCGGGCTGGTGTGGTAATGCCTGTGGTGGCTTGGGGTAGGGGGGTGGCCGCGGAGGGCTCGATCACTCGGGTGGCTCCTCCATCTCAGGATAGATCTTAGGCGGAGCCGAAGGTGTTGTTTCCAAAGCTGGCTTTTGTTTTGATTTAGGCTCTGTGCCATGGAGAGCCAGGGCTCGGGAGCCTTTCTTCCTTCCTCTCACCCAAGGTTTTACTCATGAGGGTGGGTTCTGGACCAGGTCTTGCCAAACAGTAATGTATGGCTGTTGATCGGGATGAGACCCTGGTCCTTCTTTAAAGACAATAGTTTTTACCTCAAAAATAATGGTCCAGTCAAAAGTCCCTTCGGATGACCACCCGACGTCAAAAGTAGGCCACTCCGAAGCAAAAAAGTCTGTCACGGTCTCTTTTTAACCTCAACTGCCAAATTATGAGCCCTAGTTCTAACTTCAGTCCAGTGATCCAGTGTCAAACTTAGAGGAGTCGTTACAGTCTGTCCCATTGTCACAAGTAACACAAAACATAAACACAAGATGCACAGAAAAACACTACGAAATATCCTTCTCACTCTCAAATGCCGGCACCACTACAGAAAAACAGGTGGCCAGGAGGTCTCTCACGTCCCCTCTCTCAAGAGGATCACTGTATCCTCCCCAGCACCCAGATGGGACCCTCCCAGGCATCCCTGGGGTCCCTGTCCTCCTGGGACTTCTCCCAGGGCTACAGCCGCTGATCCACTAGCACGTCTGCCTGATCACCCATCCGTCTCCTCACGAGACGGAAACGGCTGTCAAACCAAAAACAACTTTTGTGAAGCCAGAGAAACAGACGCCCAGGAGGTCTCTCATGTCCCCTCTCTCAAGAGGACCACTGTATCCTCCCCGGTACCCAGAAAAACAGATGGCCAGGAGGTCTCTCTCGTCCCCTCTCTCAAGAGGACCATTATATCCTCCCCGGCACCCAGATGGGACCCTCCCAGGCGTCCCTGGGGTCCCTGTCCTCCTGGGACGTCTCCCAGGGCTACAGCCACTGATCCACTAGCACATCTGCCTGATCACCCATCTGTCTCCTCACGAGACAGAAACGGCTGTCAAACCGAAAACAACTTTCGCGAAGCCAACTTTTAACGCAAACCATATAACAGAACCAGACAACAGAGACAAACCCAGGACACAGAGACAGAAATCTCACAAAACAGAAATAGGCCCAAGACACAGAAATCTCACCTCCAAGTGGATTCTTGTGGAGATTGGAATGGCCACAAATTCCCGGCCAATGCACCAAATGAAAGACCCAGGGAGGGAAGTTCCTCACCCGACACTCAGGATATCACGGCCGCCCCAAAACTCGCAAGAGACCATCTTGATGCAATCACAAGAGGTTTATTTTGGGGGGGAAGGGGGGAAGGGGGGCTCAGTGCACTGAGGGCGCCACTCGTATCCCACGCAGGGGTAGGAGCCGCGACCCGATTTGGGGGAGAGTAGAGTATTTTATAGGGGAGCACCACAGATTAAGGGGGTGGGGGAAATTACAGGTGGGAAGTACCAGCCCAGCCCATTGTTTACCACAACCCAAGGGGGAGGGGAAATACAGGTGGAATGTACCAGCCCATTAGTTAGTCAGCAGGAAATATCCTACATCTGTTTTTCTCTGGAATGAATCTATTCTTGTTTTGTTATCTACTTTGTGGTCAGCTAAGTTCCTGGGACCTGGCAGCTGGCCTGGCTCTACTGCCGACTTAGGGGGTCTCTTAATAATTTTCATTCCCTTCAAACCTAGTCCTTATTAATTTTTGCAAGTTATAAATAATATATGGAGTGATAGTCTTTCATATATATATATATATTAGTAAACAAATGTGTATTTTCAAGAGAAGTCTATTAAATCTCTATTTACCCAGTGTAGTCCTCATCTTCAAGTTCCCTGTGTCTTTCATTTTCAGCATTGGAAGTGTGTGGTCTCATTTTTTATGAGATCCATAAACATCCATGCTCATGGGAAGGCAGAGAGAGACTATCTTCTGTGGTTCTCGTCACAATGACCTGCTTAGCATCCCATGGTCAAGTATTTTCTCTTTCCTCTCTTATCTTTGACATGATTCCCTTTCTCTCTGACTGTCTAGTCCCTCTTGAATAATTTCCAATGAGGTCCTCTAGACTAGGTTCCCTAAAAATTAAACCTGTCTCAAATTTACATCACTCTCCAGAGCCCACCTCATTTATTACTTGAATTATGCATATTTTAATAAAATTTTCTATAAAATAATCTTTCAATTTAAAACTGCAATATGTGACATTTTAAAATGAGGCACAATTAAGAGAGCACAATATGCACATATTAAATGATACAGTTCAACATAATTTCTTAAGGAAGTGTGGCTTCAGGACTCAAGCAATCAGACACTAAATGATCTCTTATCCCTCTTCACTTCCATTTCTGTCAGTTCTATCTCTTTGCCTCCGAGGTCAGTCCTGTCCATATTTTTTTTCTAAACTAAAATGTAGAGTGCAGACTTAAAGAGTGTAACATGAAGATAGGTATACATGTGGTGAAATGGTCATTATAGTTGAAGAAACTAACCTATACATCATCTCACATACTCATTTTTCTCCTTGTGGCAAAAATTTCATATTTAGAAAATGTCCTGAACACAATACACTGTTATTTCATAGAGATCTACAGCTCCTTCAATTTTCCCCCAAAATCTTCCACAAGACTTCCTGTGCCCCTCCTAATGTTTGGCTGTGGATCTCTCCATCTGTTTCCATCAGCTGCTGGGTGAAGCCTCTTGGATGACAGTTATGCTGGGCTTCTGTTTGCAAACATAGAACAGCATCTTTAATGGTGTCTCTTCCATGGTGTGGCTCTCAAGTTGGACCAGTCGTTGGTTGGCTTTTCCCTCAATCTCTGCTCCATCTTTATCCCTGCACAACTTGTAGGCAGGGGAAATTTTGGGTCAAAGGGTTTGTTGGTTGTTTCCATCCTTTGGATGTTTGTGTGGTTCTTTTTCATCTCATAAATCTAATTGTCAGTTTGGAGGCTTTCAAGTAAGTCCAGGGGCCTCTGGGCTTTGTGTCTACATTGAATTGAGTCCTCAGCAATAGAGTCTTACCTTCTACCTCTTGGATGGAAATCAAGGGAAATATGTTTTATGTTTTAGGTGCCTCTTAGATAACACTGCTAGTCTTTAAATGTACTTTATGTCTCTATATTTAATTTTGGCACCTGACAATGTATATTTAAGTGCATAGTTATATAGCTATATAATCATTGAATGAACACACAACCATTCTCTGTGATCTTTCACTCATCTATGTTTATATTTCTTGGTATTGAACACAAATTCTCATGCATATTGAGCCACATTTTCATCCTTTTTCAATATTTTGATCTTTTGCATTCCAATATGATTTGTTCTTCTTAGCTCAATTGATTATTTTTTTCACCACATTTCTTTTCTGTCCTCTCATGACATTCTTCTCAATATTCATCTGTGAGCTGACTAGTGGGCAGAGACTCTCACATGCAGCCTGATGACCAGAGCTTGACCTCTGGAGTCCACAAGGCAGCAGTGCATAATCAGCTCCTGCGAGTTTTCTTCTGACCTCCATGCTTTATCCACAGCATCTGTGTAACTACATAGATGCAAAAATACACATGAAGGCACACAATACAAAATAAAAACTTCAATATTCATTTATTTAACATTCTAGGAGTTACAATGTGTATTCGATGTTAAAAATGAGAAGAGAAGTATTTTAATTCAGTATGATTCCAAGTGACTATTTCCTCATACTGACATGAGGATGCACAGATATTAAGAACAGATAAGGAGATGGGTGAAAAAGCAAAATTTCTCATTGTAGTATGATTAAAATGTAGGGCACATTAGTGGAGATGGAAGGCAATCTAGCTGGCAATACTTCCTCTAACTCTGAGCAGCAAAGTTTGGACAGGGATACTACAATCTTAAGGAACCAACAGAAAATTAAGTCTAGCTTTTTATTTGGAGCCCAGTAACCAGGCCCTCCTTGTGAATCTCAGTGTTGGGCAGAGGCCCCTTGAGTATCTCCATATCGATGTTCACAGGTGAACCAGTAAAATACCACTAGCAAAATGACAAAGATCTTCATCTGATACACATCCTCCGGTGGCACGTGGCAAAGTGAATGAGGATGAAGACTATACCTGCTCTGCAGAATGAAAGAAAAACAGAGGGCTTTGTTTAGAGCTCAGTGCCAAGCCTTCCACAAAAATGATCCAGCACTAACAGTAAAATAAACTCCAAAGATAGGACAGGAATGGAGACAGAACTGTCTGCAGAACCATCTAACTGAGACCTAGGCACTCACTGGATAGGTTTGATTACCTGCCTACATCCCTGCCAATCGTATGGTAGATACATGCCCCTTGCAAATAATGTATGGCTCTGGTTATGAGACTCAAGTACACAGAAGTTTGTTATTAGTCTTGGTGGTCAATGGACTGTCTCTATCACTTAGCTTCCATCCTTGAGTAACACAACTGTGACCAAGCCAATGGTCATAAACCAAACTCTAAAAGTACTTTAGACAAGGCAGAAAAGTCTACTCCAGTAGTACAGATCAATGTTTTGATACACATCATCACTAGGTTTCCTTTGAGCTTTGGGACAATCCCAAGATTCTGAAGATTCTTAAACCCTTTAACTCAGTACCTCATAGGCCAGAATCAGTCTAGGTGGCCAATGGGACTATTGTTTCATTAATAATATTGTTATCTTGGGGTGTATAGTGTATAGTAAGGCCGAATTCATTGGAGTTAAGACATAAGAATAAAGCAGAACTCTTTGTCCTGGAACTTTGTACTGAGTAGGTAAAACCTTATACTGGGAAGATATGTAGCATAGCCCACAGGATTACACAAGGGCTCAGTCCATATAAAAACTCTTTGAGCCAGAGCACAACATAATATGCTGAGGTCACAAGTCCATCTCGACAGTAGACCTATCATAGTGTGTGGGCTTTCATGATATTTCAGGAGTGTGCTTATTTTGATGGGTTGTGAGTTCACAGTATGAGATGCTTGGTGTCACATTGAGGATTCAGGGTACTATGGGAACCTGGGGTAGTCTATGGTCAGAGATATTCTCATATCCAGGACTAATGAAAAAGTCTGTGACTACAGTCTTGTGATGAGTCACACATGTGAGACTACCCTGGCACCAGAGAGATGCTTGTGTGCATGGGAAACCTCTCAACATATCAACAGCAACTTGACATTGTAAAAGACATAGTAAATAGGGAATTTCTAACAAATACCTAAAGAAAAACTCAGGAATACTTCAAAGAAAAATGTAGGCTAACAAGTGGGGGAAATTGAACAAATAAAAGAGATTGAAAATGGGAAGGAGTTTGATAAATTATTGCGCACTGTCCATGACATGGATGTTAATCACATGAATCTGCAGCAGCTGTAAATCCCTGCACAGGATCAAGGCATGGGAAAAAGAAATACCTTGAACTAAAAAAAAAAAAAAAGGGAAGAGGATGGGGGCTTGAGGGGGAGGAGGGTGGAAGGGTGGGACTGGAGGGGGGAGTAGGGAGGGGATTGTGATTGAGATGTAACTTGAAGAAATAAAAAATAAATTATTAAAAAAATTACAGTTGGCTTCCAGTCACTGTTAGTAAGATTGCAAACTGGTGAAGCCACATGGAAATCATTGTGGAGAATTCTAAAAACTCCAAAAGTGATAAGTTATATGTCCCAGTTATACTACTTCTTGGCATGTGACCACAAGACTTGACATCCTATTTCACAGAAACTTTCTCAGTCAATAGCACTCTATGCAGAATAGCTAGGAAATGGAAACAACCTGAATATCCTTCAACTGATGAATAGATAAGGCATAGTGGACAGTGTTCAACTATAATGAAAATGAAATCATGAATTTGGAAGTAATTTATTGGAACTGAGTGAAATAACACAGATCAAGAATGCTTAACTCTATATGTTATTTCTTTTTTTGTGGATCCTGCATCAAATCTTTAAATTTGAGTTTATAACCTGAAGCAATCACAGAAGCCAAATGTCCTACTTTGGTTCTATTATTGTAATAAAGACCACGACGAAAAGCAATGTGGGAAAGAAAGTGATTATTTGGCTTATATATCCTGGGCTTAGTCAATTGGAGGAAACCAAGACAGGATCTCAAGACAGGAACCTGTAATTTGGAACTGGAACAGAAAACATGAAGGGATGTTGCTTACTTGCTTGTGCCTTCTGAAAACAATGATGAATCAAGAAAACTGCCCCAGAGACTGCCTACAGACCAGTTTGACTAAGGCAATTTGTCATTTGGGAGTCTTTCTTTCAAGATATATCTAGGTTTGTATTAAGTCGACAAATATTGATCCACTTGCCAGAATAGTAGAAAGTCATCTTAGAAGTAGGAGAGAAAAAAGGATCAAGAGAGGTGAAGAGTAGAACACAGGCTGTATGAGGAGGAAATGAAAAAAAAAAAACGAGAGAAGACTTAACTGAAGAAGGGGACCAATTGTAGTGTAAAGGGAGAAGGTTAAGAAATACTATGAATATTTGAAATGCAAAGTGATATGTATCACTTTATAAAGTTTCTTTAATTTTTATTTTTCTTTTTTATTATTTATTTATTTTATTTAAATGATGTGGTTATTCATCTGTGAGTTCTACATTTATAATTATTGAGCAATATTACTTTAATATATTTGTGGAATATATTAAAATGAAAAAAATATTTATTTGTTTATTTTACATTCTAATCACAGCCCCACTCCCTCATCTCCTCCCAGTCCCACCCTCCCACTCACTTCCACTCCCCCATACTCCACATACCAACCCAGCCTGACACATCGAGTCAGGACTAAGTGCTTCCTCTTTCACTGAGGCCAGACAAGGCAGCCTACTCCTATGATTAATCAATAAAATTCCCCCAGAGACTACCTACCGGCCAAGTTGATGAAGCCAGTTAGTTCCTCATTTGGGATCCTTTTCAAGATATGTCTAGCTTTGTGTTAAATTGGCAGATATTGATCCACATACCAGTAGAGTAGAAAGCCATCTTAGATGTAGGGGAGAGAAAGGGATCTCGGGAGGTGGAGAGTAGAACAGAGGTCCTATGAAGAAGAAATATGAGTATCTAAAAGGCAAAAAGAATAAGTTTTCTTCTTTTTTTCTTTTTCTTTTTGTTGTTGTTATTGTTTTTGAGACAGAGTCTATCTGTGTAGTGCTGGGTGTCCTTGAATTCACTATGTAGACCAGGCTGACACTGAACTAAGAGATCCACATGCCTCTGCTTCCCAATTGCTGGGATGAAAGGCATGTACCACCACCACCTGGTTTTTACAAGGTTTCTTTAAAATTTCTTCAAAGGAGTTCCACTTATAGGATGATATTGCACATGTAAAGAATCATAGACTATAAAAATTCCAAGTTCCAGGCATGTGATACCTCCCTTTGAATTACTGGTCATAGATGTCCAAGAGACTGCCAAAGTAATACAGGCTATTGACATTCCCCCTGGGTGCTCCCTGGAGCTTGAAGGTAAGACACTATTGTGAAAGTTCATATATTTCAGACACAGAGTGGAGGAGTCAATCTGAAACTGACTTGGAAGAGTTATCTTTAATGACGAGAACTCATAGTATCACAAGTTGATATGCAGACTCATAAAATAGAAAACTCAATAATCTTACCAAGCTGTTAACCCACAAACCTGTAACCAAACTTTTAAAAATTATTATTAAGTATTTATTTATTAACTAACAGTATTCACTTATAACAAATATCAACAATTTTTTAACTATTAACCTACTAATTCCTGCAATCCCTTTAACCTAACCACTAATCCTATTGACAATTATTTTCCTAACCTTTTAGAAGAATACAGTCTCTGGGGCAGGTTCTCAATCGTCAGGAACACAATCTCTGTGGTAGACCCTTTAAAGCACTGGACAGTCTTTTTTTCTGTAATGTCTCAGATGCAGGTTCGTCAGGGTAAATTGGTTATAAGTCTCACCTCAAATAAGGCTTGAGGCTTTCTTCTCTCTGGGAGACCTCAGTTGTCTGAATGGCCAACTTATTTCTTTCTCTGTCGCTCTGCCTCAGTCCTTAAAGCTGGCCACAGTTCGGACAGATCAAACCCCTCTAGGCAAAAGTTGAGCCACAGGATTTAGTCCTTGGCCTTTTGTTGTCTGGCTGAGGGTTTCTTTGCTTGCCAGCTTCTTTCTGCCTCAGGGAGATCTGGCCATCAAATGATGGCCAGCACTTTTTTCAGCAGGACTCTTGGAGCTCTCTAGCATCAGGGGCCCCCTTTTTTAATGGGGCTCCATGTACTGTCCTTAAATAGGAGGAACTCTGTTTCAGCTTAATTTGGGCTCCGCCCACTTAGCAGCTGAAAACAATGCCAGGCCAGATACTTTGTTGCTTAAGTCCATTAAGTTTTTCCTGTTTTTCCTGACTTCAACCTTGTTTTTCCACAAGCTGATAAGCTAATCGCTCACAGCCAAGTTGATCTTCATGTCCCGAATTAAGAGACTGTATCAGAAACCCCTATATATTTTCTAAATCTGATTTAATTTATCTAATTCCCTACACAAACCACAAAAATATATACCCTGGCAAGGTATTCTCATGGTACAATAATGGCACTTTTATCTGTGGTAACCCACAACTGTCTAATTCGATGTAAACGTGCCTGATGGGAGGAACTCATTCATGTCTGCTTTCTAAATGCCTATTCTTTTTTTTAACATCAGCAATATGTAACAGAAAATTTTTATTTATAAACACTTATATTTATTAATACTTAAGAAACACCTATAAAATGCCTAAATCCTATAACCTAAAACCTATAATCTAAAATCTATAATTAAAGAACATTCTAATACCTAAGAACACTTAACTAACTCTATTTTAATTTTCTAAAAAGAATATTAATATTCTTGGCATAGGTCCATGCAGGGTGACTTGGTTTACAGTAGTCCCATCAGATAATCCTTTTCAAAGCTTATAGTCTTTTGGGCCTTATTTTGTAAGTTCACAATGCCAATTTATTTTAACCACAAATTGTGGTTGATTTATAAAGTCAGTCTGTTCCAACTGCCAAACTGAGGTCAGCCTTTTCCACAGAATTCACAGCCAAAAGCTACTCTGCGTGGCTTCTGAGCTCCCTCTGCTTTGCTCATTCTTTTGGTGCTCAGGGGTTAAAGACAGATGCCTTCAAGGAACTCTCTCTCTCAGCAGGTTTTATTCCATGCCTTTGCCTTGGGCTATTGAAGCCTAAATTCTGTTAATGGCATACCTTGCTATGTACTTCTCCAGCATGACTTCTCAGTTGGTGAGGGCAAGAAGAAGAGAATGACTACATGAAACTCTCAGTTTTATATATTGCATTACCTCACAATTCTTGGCTGTCTCGAGGGTCCATGAGATTTCTCCCTATGTCTAGCAGTCCTGTTGATTCTCATGGCAACCAAGGTCATCTGCGAGACTTGCACGCATTCTTAGCCATGCCCTATCAACAGGGCATATCCTCCGGCCACAACTAGGCTGTGTCCATCTCAGCAGGTTAAAGGAATGTCATGCTCCTCCTTATGTGGTGCCAGATGCTAATCTGAACTGCCTACTAATTTCACTAAAGGCCTGACTTCTACCATAGCAATATGTTTTTATTGTCTTCTCTTTGAATCTATTATTTTTTCCTTTTTAATTATTCTGTCATATATTATATACCAGTGGCAGTTTTCCATTCCTCCCCCTCCCCTGTCTCTTTTTTCCAACCTCCCCTTTTCCCCAGATCAAACCCCACTTCACCTACTCTTATAAAAGAGCAGGCCTTCCTGGGACATCAACCAAATATGTCATAATAAACTACAAAAAGACCAGACATGCATTCTCATATCAAGGTTGGATAAGGCAACCCAATAGAAGAAAAAAAGGTCCCAAAGGCAGGCAAAAGAATCAGAGACAGCCCCCCATCTCACTGTTAGAAATCCCACCAGAACACTGTGAATACAACCGTAACATATATGCAGAGAGCCTAAGTCAGACTCGTACACACTTCCTGATCTCTGTGAGCACACTTGAGTCCTGGTCAGTTGATTCTGTGAGTTTTGTTCTTGTGTCCTTGATTCCTCTAGCTCCATCAATTTTTCCTCCCTCTCCTCCACAGGACTCCTGAGCTCTGCCCAATAATTGGCTACGGGACTCTGCATCTGCTCCCATTAATTGCTGGATGAAGTCTTTCTGGTTTATCTGATGATGATTATGATAGGCTCCAGTCCCAGAATAACCTGCAGGCATGACAAACTGTCGGTCAGAAGTTTTGTGACTAGATGTGTGTCCGAATCCCTCCACACAAGTCCTTGCCTGGTTACAGAGGATGCCTGGTTCAGGCTCTGTGCTCCCCCATTACTAGAGGTATTTGTTAGTACCACCCTTGTACACTCAATGAAATTTCTAATGCACTAGGTTTCCACCTTGCTCCCAAAATGCTCCCTTCCATCTACATGCCAATTCTTTTTTTTTTCAACATATTTTATCTTCATAACAAGCCTTCCAGATAGATGTTATTAATATTTTTACAGTTGCCAAAGACAATACATATAAATTAATGGATGCACTGAAATTTTTTTTTGGGGTTTCATTTTCTTTCTTTTTTTAAATTTTTCAATAATTTATTTTTTATTTCTTCAAGTTACATCTCAGTCACAATCCCCTCCCTACTCCCCCCTCCAGTCCCACCCTTCCACCCTCCTCCCCCTCAACCCCCCCATCCTCTTCCCTTCTTTTTTTTTTTTT
>CAJQZJ010033481.1:2033183-2050130 GCA_907164525.1 Lophiomys imhausi | reverse complement strand
CTCTACAACAAATGTCTGTCAGAGAAACAGGACCCAAAGGCTGAAGACTGATGCAGGAATGTATGGAGAGAAAATGGGAACTGTCCAGGCAGTCACTGGTATGTCATTTCTTAGTTTTGGAAGCTGCAGGCCCTGCACTTCCTATATAAGCAGATATATTTATCCCTCTCAGGTCTCTGAGGTGGTTGAAGAATAGACAGCTAGAGTCTCATAGTTAAATTTTCAGTTGTTTAGGAATCAAGAGGGTGTTATAGATCTAAGAAGATACTCTTAAAAGTGGGTTGCAAATTAGTATGAATGTTGAGTCAAATATAGACCTTTAAACTCATGGAGATGGTTAGATAGTAGAATGTTAAAGTCAGGGGCCAAATATGTATAAACTGGACATTGGGAAGGTATACTGGGCCATTTAACTCTCATAAATGTGGCATATTTATATCTGTTGTTTTGTATAGTATTTACTGTTATAAGAGAAGGAACCATCTGTTGGACTGAAAGGGGAAACTACTGGGGGGAAGAGGGTGGAAGGGCGGGATAGGAAGGGGGAATAGGGAAGGGTTTGTGACTGAGATGTAACTTGAAGAAAAAAATTAAAGTATTTATATAAAAAAGAAAACATTAAAAAAAGAGATTCAGGAAAATCTAACACCATAAGGATTGCATACAATTCTGCTTTTTGAATTGAGATATATAGACTTTGATTACCTTGATGATTTTGTCTATCTTATAATCTTCCATTCCCATCTTGCTTGCATCAGTATCGAATGTTGGTACATCAGGAATTGGTGTTCTCTTTACAATATGAGAAAGAATCCAATTAGTTCTTTTAATAAATTGTATACATTTGGTTTTTGAAAATTTGTTATTAATTTCTCCCAGAGAATTCCTGCAAGATCTTTGCCAATCTTCCTTGATTACCCATAATGACATAATTTAAGCATTAGTAAGAGTCACTACTATTTCAGCCCTATCCATTCCTAATAATTGACATAGTCTTATTCTACCTTTTACAATTAATTTAGATATCTTTTCTATGTAAGTCTTCAATATTTTCCTTTGTTTATGTGGTAATAAAATCCATTCTATAATATTACCTTTCCATTGTATAATGAGCCATGTAGGAGAAAGAGTTGAAGATAAAATGACCAAAATATAATCCAGTTTAGGATCCATTCAATCTATAAATGCATTTTCTAATATTTGTTCTACCAGAATTAATTAATTTTATGCTTCAGCAGTTAGATATTTTGGACTGTTTAAATTTGAATTCCCTGGTAGTGTTTGAAAAAATTACTTAACTCATAAATACTGAATCCAAGTGTAGGCCTCAACCAGCTAATATCTCTCATTAATTTTTGAAAATCATTAAGATTTTTCAATTGGTCTCTATGGATCTGTACCTTTTGTGGTCTTATTTTTTTATCACACATTCTATCTCTTTTAGTTTAAACTCTACATTTAAAATGAATACAAGAATAAAGAGTCAATGCCAATCTGCCAAATCTCATTTGCAATACTAATCTGAATATTTCACATAACAAACAGCTTGGGAACTATCATATGATTGTGGTCTTATTTTTTGTTGAATTATTTTATAACCCAAATAGCTAATTGAATCTCCTCTTTGTATTTTTTTCAGGAGCAATTTTTAACTCTCAAAGTGGCAGAATTCTTTGCATTTCTTTAAATAAGTTCTCTAAAGTACTTGCATCAGAATCAAGCAACAAAATATCATTCATATAGTAATAAATGGTAGATTAAGGAAATTGCTTATGAATTATATCTAGTGGTTTTTGCACAAAATATTGACACAGAGTCAGACTATTCAACATTCTATGTGGAAGCACATTTCAGTGATATCTCTTGATTAGTCTACTCTGTTAAAAGAAGATACAGAGAAATCAAATATTTCCTTATCATTCTTATGCAACAGAATTGTGAAGAAGCAATCTTCTAAATCAATTACTACTGGAGGCCATGATTTTGATAATAAAGAATGTAAAGATATACCAGGCTGCAAAGAATGCATTGGTTGAATTACTCTATTCATTGCTCTTAAATCTGTTATCATTCTCTATTTACCTGATTTCCTTTTTTTTTAAACCACAAACACAAGAGAATTCCATGGGCTGGTAGACTCTTTTATGTGATGAGCTTCCAGCTGTTCTTGTACCAGTTTTTCTAATGCCTGCAATTTTTCCTTTGTTATGAGCCATTGCTCTTGCCACACAGGAGTAGTTGATAGCCATTTCAAAGGTTGGGATGTTGGAATTTCAGCAGTGGCCCCTTCTAATTAGTTTTTCAATTCACTCCAACTTTCTGTCTCATTGAAATGAAAGACTTCACTTCTATCTGTCCTCACAAAGGGAAGTCTCTCCTTGACTGTTGGCAGGCCTCAAGAACATCCTCAGTTAATAAATGTTAATTGCATAAGTATAATAAATGATTTAAAAAGCACTGATGAATTTTTCATAACTGAAATTTCATTAATGTGTGTACAGAATTGTCAATCATTCAGCACCAACAAGTCTAAAGAGTCAAATACTATGATTCTTGTTCAAGTTTCTTTGGAATTTATCACCTTTACATTTGGAGGCAGAATTTCCTTAAGTGCCATTACTTTCAAGGAGTGTTAAGAGTTTACATGTCTCAGATATGCCATAACAGTCCTGTGTCTTGGAGATTCTGAAGTCCTGGGTTATGGAACTGACCTCTTCTTGCACTCTAGCAATTCATCCATGGGATAGATGTTTGGGTGGGTCAGCTCAAAGCCCTCGTTCTTGATCTGCAACCATCAATTGCAAGGCTAGTTCTGTATGGCATATCTGAGAGGAGTTCCAGTACTGATGGAGTAACAGAAACCAGGAGCCTCATACGAGACCAAGGAGTCCTTATAATCAACATTTGCAAGCAGAATGTGTGGACAAAGGGGAATATTGTGGGACATACTGAGATACACTGCAGCTTCCACAATGAGCTATTATTTTTTATGCTGGGACAGATTGCAAGGGTGGAGGGTGGGTCTGGGGAAATGGGAGAGAATAGGGCATATGATATGAAATTCACAAAATAAATTTTTACAAAAAAGTAAATGAAGTGTTTGAATTTAAGTTGCCACTTAGCATGCATAGTATTGTAGAATGAAGTTAATCACTTTATACTATATCATGTAAATCTAAAGTTGCAGAAAACAACAACTATATATATATATATATATATATATATATCCCACTTTTTCCTGGTTATCAAGAAAGTCAACCAAGAAAAAATTGTCCAACTAACCACCAACCAATGAGTCACATAGCTAACCAACCATCCAAACAATGAACTAACCAGCCAACCAAACAACCAACCTGATAAAAATAAACATGCAAACCTAGTGAATAATACCATCTCTTAAAAATCATTTATATTTAAAAGATGGTGAATTGGGATTTTTCTCCTTCATAGAAATACTCCTAACTAGACCTGGGAGATGGCTCAGTGGGTAAAGAACTTGTGAAGAACTGAGTTTAAACCCCCATAACCCACATTGATGCAAGTTGGCAGCCTCCCTATCATCTCTGCTCTTGGGAGGCCCTGGAGAAAGAGAGTTAAGAATAGCTCAACAGGGAAGTTCTAATTTATGTGGAAGTCTTGGATTCAAGATGTAAGGTGAAGAGGGATAGAGGAAGACCAGGACATCGAGTTCTGCCCTTCTCTGGCATGTGCACACATATGTGCCAATGCTTCTAAGAGCATCTGTTTTAACAATGTACATGCAAATCCACATATACAGAAGAAAAAATTTCCTATAGCTATTAAATTTGACTTTTCAAAATAGTCTATAAAAGTATTTAGCATTGTAAAAGAATGAGGCAGGAACTACTAAGGAGACATGGCTCTGAGATCAAGCAGACCTGGCTTTTTTTCTCTCCTGCTTCATCAGAGGGCAGGCCATCCCCTTTACTGTTCTCCACTCACTGGAACTAAATCACCATTTTCTTGGTTTTGATCTTTTCCCTCTTCCCTCCTTTCTCATTCTAGTTACATGATTTTTATTGAAGGGTTCTTCATTTCTGCTACATTCTTTGTTTCATTCATTTCCACTTTTGCAGAAGAAGGTTTACCAGCACTTCTGCAGACAATATCTTGAGTTCTTCCTTCATGGCCCCACTGCTGTGTGCTGAGTTTACCCCCTTCTTTGGAATCTTAGCAGTAAGGTTGATTTCCTAGGAGCCTGCAGTCACAAGTTCCTTCGATCCTTCACTGGATTGGGCATATTGTTCCATTATGGTCTAGCTTAGGAAACATAAAGCTAGGTCTGTTATTCAGACATTGCTACAGCACTGGCTCACATTGCTTGGCATTACTCACCTTCTGGATGCAAGAAGTTAAAAATACAAACAAGCTCTAACAGGGAAGAGAAGCCATAGGGGTTGGTATGACCAAAGGAAGAGAGATAGGAGCCAGGCCGGATGTTGAGAACAATCTCATGAAGAGTATGACTCAAAGGAATGACACTCAGGGCAGATCCAGTACAGGAAACCAAGGGTATTTCTTCCCCTCATGATTATCCTTCCTCAAGCACCAGTTTCTCTGCAGTCTCTGTGCTACAATATGTTTCATAGTGACAACTGACTCAGGGGACTCCTCTCTGCCACAGACCAGCTCACCACCTCCCATAAGAAAATGGAGGAAAGGTAAGATGCTTTTTGAAACATTCTTCCCAAAGCTATCATATATTTTTCTTAGTCCATGACCATATAACTGCAACTTGAGGTGGAAAATCCCAGGAGCCTCATGTATTTCTGTGGAAACAGGAGTCATGAATGTCACTCATGACACTCACTGTAGGCTGGTGGACTAGACTATGGGAAGGCCGTGAACCAAGGTAGTATCCTCCCCTTGTACCTTCCCCCTTTCTCCTCTCATTCCAACTACTCAAACTTACTGCTATTGTTAGAATTCAGCCACTATCTTTGACTTGGAAAGCATATGGTACAGACACTGTCTCTAATAGCACAGTTCTGTCATACCTCACTCATCCATGTTACCTGTAATAGAAAGTTTCCATTCCTTTCTGCATTTCTCTCTCAGTATACAGCAGATGTCCAAAACTGAGTGACAGTGAGGAAGACAATTAAGTGTAATTTACCAATAATATACATATTTAGGGAAAGTTCCATAAGATGTTGAACTTATCTACATCCCCCCCAAAAGAAAATATCTGTGGAGCTTTATCAACTGTCATAAAGTAATCATCTGTACCCAGAGATGGCTGTTGCAGTGATTGTAGGGCACCTGTGCTCTGCCCTAGGCATTCAGTATTGACTAATTTTTTCTTTGATCATTTCATTTGTGCCACAATATATGCCAATTACTCTCCCCAACTCTCTGAAGTATTCTTCCCATCTCTACTAATCTCCTCTTCTACCAGGTCCTTTGAGAAATTATGGTTTTCACTTTTATTTTGTAGCATTTATTCTTATGCAAATTGGGTTATTTGAACTATATATTGGCACCTGGTTTTGTTACTAGTAAATGCCTGATTAAAGGCAATGATTTTTCCTTTCCTTGAATCTGTTGTTAGGCAATTCTTCAGCTGGGAGATGTGCCCTCCCAGAATCCATCCTCCATCCAAGCCTGGCTGAATATTTTTTGTGCATAACCTGTGTGAATATTCCCAACTACTCTGAGTCTATGACTGGAGTGACTATGTCTTGGTGAATATATATCATTCACCTTTTGAATGACATATTGGAACACTTCTCCTTAATTTTTCTGCTGTTACATTCTTTCTGCTTTTTCTTCTGCAACATTACCTGAGCCTCAAGGAAGGTGATATAAATGAATTTCTTTTAACTCAGTACTTTGGGCTGCCATGAATTTATTCCTTTATAACCATTTTCTTAGAAGAGAGGTTTCTCTGATTAAGGTTGAATGTAGTCCCCATATATGACTTAAACATAAATATTCAGAGAGCAACTCAATGCTCTGTCAATTTCATTCAACAACTGATTTCAGTTTCGCTACAGTGCATATAATCTCCCTGATCTTGGGCTTTTGATCTGAGTTCCAGTATTATGTGGGAAATATTCCTTCTTATGGAGTGGACTTCAAATACAATCACATTGCAGCTAATTATCTTCATAACTAACCCTCCACTATTGTGTGTATATCTTACCTGGCAGGTTGGTCTCATAGACTCAAGAATTTATAGCTGAGTGTGACCATGGATATGGTCTGTCCAATGGGACCTTCACAGCACCTTCTGGGACAGTGAAAGGTAGCCAGTAGGGAGGAAGCTTCCACCTCAGTACCAGCAAGTTCTATGTAATTTGTACACTCAAGGTGTGTAGTGTTTTGGCTAATAAGGTCTAAACATGTAGTTATTATGGGGGAACACAAGGAATGACAAGAGTCTGTATTGTTTTGTGGGGCCTCTGGGGATGATTTCACACACACACATTTATATCTATATGTGTATCTGTATCTATATATAATTTCCAGAAACACACACACACACACACACACACACACAACAGAGTATTTTGTTTAACAATCCATGGCTCCTCAAAGCAGCTTCACCCAGGGATATTAGCTCTCTGCAGACTAATTTTTAAAAAATAAATTATGTTCTAATGTTTAGTTATGTATGAGATAGTACATTTATTTATGCCATTTGTTTTGATTAATCCTCTTAATCACCCCTATTTACCTATTCCTCCACCCTTTCCCTATGTAAATCTTTCTACCCCAACATTGCTCTTTGTATTTTCATATTTTCTTCAATCCATTCTTTTTATTCCCTTAAGGCATCCCATCCCAAAGACCTCTTTCTAGTGTCCCACCTTCCATAGGTAATCCTAGAAGATCACATAAAATTAGGTATTTCAAGCTAGGATCCACAGATAGAAGAGAATATATGACACTTGCCTTTTTGTTGTTCCTGGTTCTCCCTCAATATAATTTTCTCCCAGTTCCAGCCATTTACATGAAAATTTCACAGTCTAATTTATCTTCATACCTGAAGTTCCATTGTATATATGTACCATATTTCATTTTTTATCTGTAAGTTTATGGATAACTAGGCTGATTTTCTATTCTAGTTATTGTGAGTATGAACATGGATATCCAATGAACATGGATAATAAAGGATTGTTTTTATTAGGCTAGAAAGTCTTTAGGATAAATGCTAAGCCATGGTATAGTCAGGTACTGTCTAAGTCAGGGTTACTATTGTTGTGATGAAATACCAAGACCAAAGCAACTAAGGAGGAAAGGGTTTATTTGGTTTATTATTCAACATCACAGTTTATCATCAAAGGAAGTGACGACAGGAACTCAAGCAGGTCAGGAACCTGGAGGCAAGAACTCCTGCAGAGACTACAGAGTGGTGCTGTTTACCTGCTTGCTCCTTATGGTTGCTCAACCTGCTTTCATATAGGACCCAAGACTACTAGCCCAGAGAAGGCAAAACTCATAATGTACTGGGTCCTTCTCCAACAATCACTAACTAATAAAATGCCCTCCAGAGTTGTGTATAATTTGGTCTTATAATTTAGTGTATGTCAAGTTTACATAAAAATATCCAATAAAGATCCTAAAATTATTCTGTGTTATCTTTTGAGGAATCATCATGCTGATTTCTACAGTGGTAGTGCTAGATTGCATTCTCACAAACAACAGTAAATTTTTGTTCTTTCCCATATATCCTCAGCATTTTTGTTCTTGGATTCTTAGTGATAACCATTCTGTCTGAGATAAGATAGAATCTCAAGGCAACTATAATTTTCATTTTTATGATGCCCACAGGCATTGATCACTTTTCAAAATGTTAGCAGATATTTCTTCTTCAGGGATGTAACTGTGGTCCATTCCTTTATTGGGTTGCTTCTTTTTTTTTTTTTTTTTTTTTTGGTGTTTTACTCGTTGAGATCATTGTTTGTTTTTTTTTTTTTTCTAGACACTGATCTTCTACTGTATGTATAAATGGTCAATTGTGTTGTATTTACTTTAGTCAGGTGCTTGGTCCTGTCTTCTTTAAGTTCATTCAGTTGTTTTTTCAATTCCACTTTTTATTCCTTGAACTCCTGAAATGCTTGTAACTGCTGTTTCAAATACCATGTCTTGAGCTTCATCTAAATTTTCCTCACTGGGGATACATCCTATAGGATTCATAATCTTTACTGTTTTTGTTTTTCATATTGTTTCAAATTTTATAACAGGACCTGGACCTGGGCATCTGAAGTTTGGTTCTTGGTTATGTCTTTTGGTAGAAGTTTTTGGTCACCATTTTGGAGTTCCCAGGTGGGCCCTGGCTACTTACTTTGGGAAAATCACAAAGGAACAAATTTTGGGGGAGGGGGTCTCTTTCCAAGGATCTCTGAGTTTCTACAGAGAATACCAAGGTATGTGTGGTATCTAGCTAGAGTAGTCCCAAGAGTGTGTAAACAAGGAGAGTGGTTTCTATCAGGAGGGGTGTGACACTTGATTGGCAGTTATATTCTTTCATGGTGTAGAACATTTTATTTCCATGATCTTCCAGCTCTAAGATGTATTTGATGAATCTGTTAATTTGATGATAGGTTTTACTTTGCAAAGTAAACTGTCACATGCTTCCGCAGCCTTTAATGTAGCGGTTTTTATGTGTTATCTACTTCTGAAACTAGTCACTACATTTCGTTATGTACAGGTTCTTTTAAAATTAATGTCTGTTTGGAATGCCTCCATTGTTGGAACCTCCCTGTGTTCGTAGATTAAGGAAACTCCTTCACGCTATAGCATCATGGAATTGGTTTTCTGTGCTTTAGTCTGCATGTCATGTCCATCCTTTGCACAAAGGATACCTAGAGTCTCCAGGGTTGAGGTTTTTTCCTTGCTTGCTTCTTTTCTTTTGTTTTTTCTTCTTTCTTTGTTCCTTTCTTTTCCTTCAGCCCAGGCTTTTCTGGAACTTACTATGTGGCTTAGACTGTCCTTGAACTGATCAAAATCTTCCTTATCCAGCCACTGGAGTCTGGTACTCCATAAATAAGCTACCATGTCTGGCAGATGGTTTCTATTAGACCCCGTCTTCCCCTGTACATGTTGCCGTGTCATAACATCCTCTAATTAGCACAGTTATCATTTCTTTTCTTCTTCCTTCTTTTTCTCAAAATTTGCTTTTTTATTCCTAAGAGTGCTAGAAATTCAGCTATTCTTATACTCTATCCCTAAATTCAAGGCTGAAACTCTTCTAGGCCATCAATATAGTCCTTTATTGGAGATTCCTGAGTAGGGGAGTGGCAAAAAAAATCTATCATTGGATCATAAGGCATTCTTTCAAACATACTAGAACTTCTCTGACAGAACCACAAGCAATCATATTTTCTTCATTTTTTCTATGTGTTTTGTGGTACTAAACTTGTTCTAAAATATTTGTAAAAACATTTCATCTAAATTTGCAGCTACTCTTGGGTTTATCATTAGTTTTTATTTGTGAATAATTATCACATATATAATTTATATGTGATAATACATGCACATATATTAATTTGTGACTAATAATAAATCAGTGAAAATTCTCAGTTTCTCAGTGTGTCTCAATAGAAATACACTTGTAGTATGGCAACAGAGAAAAGTGTTTAATGCTCTCAAATACTTTCCTGCTTTCTGGTTTCAAATCTGAAATGGAGACCGAGTCACATTAGTGTGTAAATCTGGTTCTTTTTATACTGGTCTTACTATGACTTGGCATTCCCTTCATGACTGTCATTCATGATTTCCATAGTTTCCCATTTGATATCCTCCCCCTGCCAGGACTGAGAGCAGCTGTTGGTCCTGCTTCTGGCTTCCAAGCTCCTGAAGCAGAGACAAACCAGCCTTAGAACAGATGGAAATTGAGTTCAGAGTTCTATTCTATCTGACGCAGTCTGAGACACTGAGTTTATACTGGGGTCCCAACTCATCTCATATCATTATAGGACATGGGTTCTAGATATCACACATAAATACAAATTGGGTTTAAACTAATGCTACAGAAATACTTGTTTTGATACATTACTCAATCTCTATAATCCTGTTTCACTTCCTTCTGAACCACATAGCAGGGTGTTTCTGAGAATCAGAGAGTACACAGCATGTGCTCATGTCTTTTTGTTTGTTTGTTTTATTCCAGGAACATTAGTGGAAATTTCCTAAGCAAGGATCTAAACACCTCAAACTGGGAAACTAACATCACAGAACTGAATGGAACCTTCTACATTGATACTTCACTTTGTGACATCAAGGACCAAGCCATGATTTTGCTCTCCTGCATCATTTCCATAGTTGGGATGATACTAAATGCCATAGTGCTGTGGTTCCTGGGCTTCCAGATGCACAGGAATGCCTTCTCTGTCTATATCCTCAACCTGGCTGTGGCTGACTTTCTCTTCCTGTGCTCTCAGTTTGTATTTTGCATTCTTGTTACCATTTATTTCTTCTTCTATATTTTCATCGACATCTTTTCATTTTTTTATGTTGTTCCAAAATTTCCTTATTTTTCTGGTCTCAGCATTCTCAGCACCATCAGCATTGAACGCTGCCTGTCTGTCATGTGGCCCATCTGGTATCACTGTCAACGTCCAAGGCACACATCAGCTGTCATATGTACCCTGCTTTGGGCTCTGTCTCTGATTCTGAATCTCTTGGAAGGGAAAGCATGTGGATTGTTTAATGGGTTTGACTATTTTTGGTGTGAAACAATTGATTATATCACTACTACATGGTCAATTATTTTATTTGTGGCTCTCTGTGGGTCCATCCTTATTTTACTTGTCAGGATCTTCTGTGGTTCACACAGAATTCCTGTGACCAGGCTGTATGTGACCATTGCAGTTACCGTGCTGTTTTTCCTGATCTTTGGTCTTCCCTTTGGGATCTACTGGCTCCTCTACCAATGGGTTAGTGATTTATATTATGTTAAAATTTGTGGTTTTTATTTTGATACAATATTTCTATCCTGTGTTAACAGTTGTGTCAACCCCATCATTTACTTCCTCGTTGGCTCCATCAGGCACCGCAATTTCCAGCGGAGGACTCTGAAGCTGCTTCTGCAGAGAGCCATGCAGGACAATCCTGAGGGGGAAGACAATAGAGAGAGGGGTCATTCAGGAAATCTTGAAGAACTGGGAACAGTCTAATGCATCAGTTGAGAGCTGCTTTGATCACATGTGTATGGTTTTCAGAGAGAAATATTTTCTTGTCTATGGGGGCTATTTTCACAATGTTGTTCAGTTTGTTATCTAATCTTCACTTAGTTAATAGAACAAACACTTTTTTGGTGAACACTTTTAACAAGTGATACAATACTTGTTATGCAAATACTGATTGTTACATTTCTGGAGCTGTCTTACTCAGGTCTTTACCATGTCCTATTCATGGGACTCCTCAAAAGTGTTCTGGGGTCAAGGAATGTTCACAAATCCCTCATTCATCTGAAGGCTAAAGAAAGTGCAGGAAAGGATTACATTTCTTTAATCATTGAAACTCATAGTGAGTAAAAAATATTAGATCTTGCAAAAATTCTTTTAAAGAAACAACCATCTCTCAGTATTTCAAAATTTAAATACATACAGTTTATAATCCTACTCCTTATTAATTTTTTCAGATTATAAAGAATATAGTGACTTATTATGGACACCCAATTTTTGACAAAGAAGCAAAAAATGTACAATGGAAAAGGACAGCATCAAGTGGTGTTGGTCTATCTGCATGTCAATATGTAAAAACATGCAAATAGATCTATACATATCACCTTGCACAAAACTTAAGTCCAAGTGAGTCAAAGACCTTAACATAAGGCCTGACACACTAAATGTAATAGAAGAGAAAGTGGAGAAAAGCCTTGAACTCATTGGTACAGGTGACAACTTTCTGAACAGAACAGCAATAGCCCAGGCTCTAAGTTCAGCAATCAATAAATGGGACCTTATGAACTGAAAAGCTTCTGTAAGGCAAAGATCACTGTCATTAGAACAAACGGCAACCTACAGATGGGGAAAAGATCCTTACCACCCCCACATCTGACAGAGGGCTAATATCCAAAATTTATAAAGAAATTAAACACCAAGAAACCAACCAAACCAATCAAAAAATGGGGTACAGAGCTAAACCAAGAATTCATAAAAGAGAAACTTAAAATGGCTGAGAGACACTTGAAGAAATGTTCAATATCTTTTATCATCAGAGAAATGCAACTCAAGATGACCCTGAGATTCCATCTCACACCAGTCAGAATGGCTAAGTTCAAAAACTCAAATGACAGTACATGCTGGCGAGGGTGTGGAGAAAGGGGAACACTCCTCTATTGCTGGTGGGAGTGCAAACTTGTACAACCACTATGGAAATCAGTATGGCAATATCTTTGAAAACTTGGAATAGCTCTACCTCAAGACCATTCCTCTCCTTGGCATACATCCAGATGATTCCTCACCAAACCCCAAGGACATCTCCTCAACTATGTTCATAGTAGCTTTATTCATAATAGCCAGTAACTGGAAACAACCCAGATGTCCTTCAACCAAAGAATGGATAAAAAAAACCCTATGGTACATTCACACAATGGAATACTACTCAGCTATCAGAAACAAGTAAATCATGCAATTTGCTGCCAAATGGATGGAACTAGAGAAGCTCATTCTGAGTAAGCTAACCCAGACTCAGAAAGATGCACATGGCATCTATTTACTTATAGTCGGATTTTAGCTATATAATACAAGATAAGTATCCTACAACCAACAGACTGAAAGGAACAAGAACATGGAATTTGTTACCTGTTAGTGGGCCAATTTGCCCTTGTGGAACTGCCATGTAGGCCCCTAGTGTAAGAAGAAGCTCTTAGCCCTCATATGACTGATGGACTGAGGGGGTTGACATGTGGGGGCATCCCATACGAGAAGAGTAGGATAGGTGGGAGAGGGGGTAGAGGGTGGAAGGGTGGTATCGAGAAGGGTGTGGGGGGGGCTATGATGGACATGTAGCTTGAAGTAATAAATGCAATAAATAAGAATATAGTGTTGCTATTTCATATATATATAAATGCATGTGTGTGTACATATATTGCTTAATAAACAAATATATATTCTCAAAAGAAGTCTATTAAATATATGTTCGTTGAGTGGAGTCCTCACCTTTAAGTTCACTGTGTCTTTCCTTTTTAACATTGGAAAAATGTAGCTAGATTTTGTTATGAGATACATCAACATCCATGCACACATGAAGGTAGATAGAGACTGTCCTCTGTGTTTCTCTTCACAGTGCCCTGCTTAGCATCCCATGGTTGAGTCTTTTCTCTTTCCCATCTGATCTTTGCCATGAATCCCTTTCTTTCTGACTGTCTAATCCCTCATGACAAATTTCCAATGAGGTCCTTTAGACTAGGTTCTCTTGAAATCAAACCTGTCTCAAATTTACATCATTCTCCAGAGACCACAGCAGTTATTCCTTGAATTATGCATATTTCAATAACATTTTCTATAAAATGATATATTAATTTAAAGCTGTAGCATGTGATTATTTTTAATTGGAGCACAGTTAAGAGAGCAAAATATGCACAGATCAGAGTAAACATTCAACATATTTTATTTTTTAATTTTAATTTAAACATTTATTTATTACTTCAAGTTACATCTCTGTTACTGGCCCCCCCCACCCTCTCACCCTCTACCCTCTCTCTCATCCTCTACCCACTTTCCCATCTAGCCCATCCCTCTGGTGTGGGTGCCCCCATGTATCAGCCTCCCTCAGTTTCTTAGTCTCATGAGGTCTAAGAGCTTACTCTTGCATAGGGAGCATACATGGCAGTTCCACTAGGGTGGAGTGTCCCACTAACAGGTAACCAAGTTCATGTTCCTGTTCTTTTGCATCTATTGAATTTAGGATGGTTATCCTGTACTATATGGCTAAAATCCAGTTAAAGTGAATATATGACATGTGTATCTTTCTGAGTCTGGGTTAGCTCACTCATGATGAACTTTTCTATTTCCATCCATTTGGTTGCAAATTAGATGATTTCCTTGTTTCTGATAGCTGACTAGTATTCCATTCTGTAAATGTACTAAAGTTTTTTTTTAATACATTCTTTGGTTGAAGGACATCTGGGTTGCTTCCACCTTCTAGCTGTTATGAATAAACCTGCTATGAACATAGTTGAGGAGATATCTTTGTGGCTTAATAAGGAATCTTTAGGATATATGCACAGAAGTGGTATGGCTGGGTCTTGAGGTAGAGCTATTCCAAGTTTTCAAAGATATTGTCAGACTGATTTCCATAGTGGTTGTACAAATTTTCACTCCCACCAGTAATGTGGGAGTGTTCCCCTTTTTCCACACCCTTGCCAGCATGTGCTGTCATTTGAGTTTTTGATATAGCCATTCTGACAGGTGTGAGATGAAATCTCAGGGTCAGCTTGAGTTGCATCTCTCTGATGATTAAGGATGCTGAGCATTTCTTCAAGTGTCTCTCAGCCATTTGAGATTCCTCTTTTGTGAATTCTTGGTTTAGCTCTGCACCCCATTTTTTGATTAGGTTGCTTGGTTTCTTTGTGTTTAATTTCTTGTGTTCTTTATAAATTTTGGATATTAGCCCTCTGCCAGATGTGGGGTTAGTAAAGATCTTTTCCCTATCTGTAGGCTCTTGATTTCTTCTAATGACAGTGTTCTTTGCCTTACAGAAGCTTTCCAGTTTCATAAGGCCCCATTTATTGATTGTTGGACTTGGATCCTTGAGCTATTGGTGTTCCATTCAGAAAGTTGTCACCTGTGCCAATGAGTTCGAGGCTTTTCTCCACTTTATCTTCTATTAGATTTAGTATGTTTGGATTTATGTTAAGGTCTTTGATTCACTTGGACTCAAGTTTTGTGCAAGGTGATAAGTATGAGTCTAATTTCATTCTTTTACATGTCAACATCCAGTTAGACCAGCACCATTTGTTGAAGATACTTTCCTTTTTCCATTGTATGGTTTTGGCTTGTTTGTCAAAAATTAAGTGGTCATATATGTGTGGGCTTATTTCTGGGTCTTTGATTTGATTCCATTGCTTAAGCTGTCTGATTCTATGTCAGTACCATGCTGTTTTTGCTATTATTTCCCTGTAGTATAGCTTGAAATCAGGGATGGTGATACCTCCAGATGTTGTTCTATTGCACAGGATTGATTTAACAGTTTTGGGTTTTTTGTTTTTCCATATGAAGTTGAAAGCTGTTCTTTCAAGGTCTGTAAAGAATTGTGTTTGTATTTTGATGGGAATTACACTGAATCTGTATATCGCTTTTGGCAAAATGGCCATTTTTATTATGTTGATCCTGCCTATCCATGAGCATCGGAAATCTTTCCACCTTCTGATATCCTCTTCAATTTCTTTCTTCAAGGAATTGAAGTTCTTGTCGTACAGTTCTTTCACTGGCTTGGTTAGAGTTATCTTCAGGTATATTATATTATTTCTGCTATTGTGAAGGGTGTTGTTTCCCTAATTTCTTTTTCAGTCCATTTATCTTTTGTGTAAAAAGGGGCTACTGATTTTTCTGAATTAATTTTGTATGCAGCCACCATGTTGAAAGAGTATACCAGCTGTAGGTGGTCTTTGGTCAAATTTTTTGGATCACTTACATATCCTATCATATTGTCTGCAAATAGGGATAATTTGACTTCTTCCTTTCCGATTTGTATCCTCTTGATGTCATTAAGATGTCTTATGGCTCTAGCTCAAACTTCAAGTACTATGTTGAAGAGATATGGGAGAATCAGCATCCTCTCCTTGTCCCTTATTTTAGGGGAAATTCTTTAATTTTCCATTTAATAATAAAAGTGATATATAGCTACTGGATTGCTATATATCACTTTTATTATTTCTAAGTATGGTCCCTGTATGTCAGCTCTCTCCAAGAGGGGTGTTGGATTTTGTCAAATGCTTTTTCAGCACCTAATGAGATGATCATGTGGTTTTTTTAAACCTTTTTTATGTGGTGGATTACATTAATGGATTTTTGTATGTTGAACCACCTGTGCATTCCTGGGATGAAGCCTACTTGATCATGGTATATGATACTTTTTTTGATGTGTTCTTGGATTTGGTTTGCAGGTATTTTGTTGAGTATTTTAGCATCTATGATCATAAGGGCAATTGATCTGAAATTCTCTTTCTTTGTTGAATCTTTGTGTAGTTTAGGTATCAAGGTGACAATGGCCTAATAGAATGAGTTTAGCAGTGTTCCTTCCGTTTCTATTTGGTGGAAGAGTTTGAAGAGTATTGGTATTAACTCTTCTTTGAAGGTCTCATAGAATTCTGTGCTGAAACCATCTGGCCCTGGACATTTTCCCCCCACTTGGGAGACTTTTAATGACTGCTTGTATTTCCTCAGTGGTTATGAAACTGTTTAGGTTGTTAACCTGATCTTGATTTAACTTTGGTAGGTGGAATCTATCAAGAAAATTGTCCATTTCACTTAGGTTTTCAAATTTTGTGGAGCACAGATTTTTGAAGTAAAAGCTAAAGATTCTCTGGATTTCCTTGATGTCTGTTGTTATTTCTACATTTTCATTTCTGATTTTGTTGATTTGGGTATTTTCCCTCTGCCTTTTAGTTAGTTCGGCTAAGGGTTTGTCTATTTTGTTGATTTTCTCAAAGAACCAACTCTTGGTTTTGTTAATTCTTTGTATTGTTCTTTTTGTTTCTATGTTGTTGATTTCAGTCCTGAGTTTGATGATTTCCTGCCATCTGCTCCTCTTGGAAGTGTTTGCATCTTTTGTTTTCTAGCTTTTTAGTTCTGCTGTTAAGTTGCTAATATGAGCTGCCACAATTTTCTTTTTTTTTTACTTTATTTTTTATTTCTTCAAGTTACATCTCAATTGAAATCCCCTCCCTACCCCGCCTCCAGTCCCACCCTCCCACCCTCTTCCACCTCAACCCACCCATCCCCTTCCTTTTTTTTAAGTTTAAGATATATC
>CAJQZJ010033481.1:1947814-2032783 GCA_907164525.1 Lophiomys imhausi | reverse complement strand
GTGTCTCTCAGCCCTTAGGGATTCCTCCTTTGTGAATTCTCTATTTAGCTCCATCTCCCATTTTTTGATTGGATTATTTGGTTTCTTGGCATTTAGTTTCTTGAGTTCTTTGTAGATTTTAGATAATAGCCCTCTATCAGATGTGGGGTTGGTGAAGATTTTCTCCCAGTCTGTTGTTTGCCGTTTTGTTCGAATGACAGTATCCTTTGCTTTACAGAAACTTTTCAGTTTCATGAGGTCCCATTTATTGATTGTTGATCTCAGGTCCTGAGCTGTTGGTGTTCTGTTCAGGAAGTTGTCACCTGTGCCAATGAGTTCGAGGGTTTCTCCTACTTTTTCTTCTAGTATCTTTAGTGTGGCTGGCCTTATGTTAAGGTCTTTGATCCACTTGGAATTAAGTTTTGTACAAGGTGATAGGTATGGGTCTAATTTTATTCTTTTGCAAGTGGACATCCAGTTGGACCAGCACCATTTGTTGAAGATGCTGTCCTTCTTCCATTGTGCGTTTTTGGCTTCTTTGTCAAAGATTAGTTGGCCATAGGTGTGTGGATCCATGTTTGGGTCTTCAATTCGATTCCATTGATCCACTGGTCTGTTTCTATACCAGTACCTGCTGTTTTTATTGCTGTTGCTCTGTAGTACAACTTGAAGTCTGGGATGGTGATACCTCCAGATGTTTTTTCATTGGACAGGATTGATTTAGCTATTCTGGGCTTTTTGTTGTTCCATATGAAGTTGAGACTAGCTTTTTCCAGGTCTATAAAGAATTGTGTTGGTATTTTGATAGGAATTGCATTAAATCTATATATTGCTTTTGGTAGGATAGCCATTTTTATTATGTTGATCTTACCTATCCATGAGCATGGGAGATCTTTCCATCTTCTAAAGGCCTCTTCCATTTCTTTCTTCAGGGGCTTGAAGTTCTTGTTATATAGGTCCTTTACATGCTTGGTTAGAGTTACCCCCAGGTATTTTATGTTGTTTGTGGCTATTGTGAAGGGGGTTGTTTCCCTTATTTCTTTCTCGGTATATTTGTTTGTTGTATAAAGAAGGGCTTCTGATTTTTTTGAATTAATTTTGTATCCAGCCACCTTGCTGAAGTTGTTTATCAGCTGTAAGAGTTCTTTGGTGGAATTTTTGGGGTCGCTTATGTATACTAACATATCATCTGCGAATAGGGATAATTTGACTTCTTCATTTCCAATTTTTATCCCTTTGATCTCCTTTAGTTGTCTTATTGCTCTAGCAAGGACTTCAAGTACTATATTGAAGAGATATGGTGAAAGTGGACATCCTTGTCTTGTCCCTGAGTTTAGAGGAAATGCTTCAAGCTTCTCTCCATTTAATTTGATGTTGGCTACTGGCTTGCTGTATATTGCCTTTATTATTTCTAGGTATGGTCCTTGTATGCCCGTTCTCTCCAGAACTTTTAGCATGAAGGGGTGTTGGATTTTGTCAAATGCTTTTTCTGCATCCAGCGAGATTATCATGTGGTTTTTTTCTTTCATCTTGTTTATGTGGTGAATTACATTGATAGACTTTCGTATATTGAACCATCCCTGCATTCCAGGGATGAAGCCTACTTGATCATGGTGTATGATACTTTTGATGTGTTCTTGAATTCGGTTTGCTAGTATTTTATTAAGTATTTTTGCATCTATGTTCATGAGGGAGATTGGTCTGAAGTTCTCTTTCTTTGTTGGGTCTTTGTGTGGTTTAGGAATCAGAATGACAGTGGCCTCATAGAATGAGTTTGGCAGTGATCTTTCTGTTTCTATGTGGTGGAAGAGTTTGAAAAGTAATGGTGTTAGTTCCTCTTTGAAGGTCCGGTAGAATTCCGTGCTAAAGCCATCTGGCCCTGGGCTTTTTTTGGTTGGGAGATTATTAATGACTGTTTCTATTTCCTTAGGTGTTATTGGGGTGTTTAAGCTGTTAATCTGATTTTGATTTAGTTTTGGTAGGTGGAATTTATCGAGGAAATTGTCCATTTCGCTTAGGTTTTCAAATTTAGTGGAATATAGATTTTTAAAGTAATGTCCGAATATTTTCTGGATCTCCTCAATGTCTGTTGTTATTTCTCCCTTTTCATTTCTGATTTTGTTGATTTGTGTTCTTTCCCTTTGCCTTTTAGTTAATTTGGCTAGGGGTCTGTCTATTTTGTTGATTTTCTCAAAGAACCAACTCTTGGTTTCATTGATTCTTTGTATAGTTCTTTTTGATTCTAAGTTGTTGATTTCAGCTCTAAATTTGATGATTTCCTGTCTTCTGCTCTTCTTGGGAGTGTTTGTTTCTTTTTTTTTCCAATTCACCCAGCTTAGCTGTTAGTTCACTAATATGAGCTGTCACAATTTTCTTTTTGAAAGCACTTAGTGCTATGAACTTTACTCGTAGCACAGCTTTCAATGTATCCCATAGGTTTGGGTATGTTGTGTCTTCATTGTCGTTGGATTTTAAGAAGTCTTTGATTTCCCTCTTTATTTCTTCCCTGACCCAGTGGTCATCCAGTAAGGAGCTGTTCAATTTCCATGTGTGTGTAGGCTTTCTGTTGATTCTTTTACTGTTGAAGACCAGCTTTATTCCGTGGTGGTCTGATAAGATACAAGGTGTTATTTCAATTTTCTTGTATCTACTGAGACTATCTTTGTGACCAATTATGTGGTCGATTTTGGAGAAGGTTCCGTGGGGGGCTGAGAAAAAGGTGTATTCCTTTGTGTTTGGGTGAAACGTTCTGTAGATATCTGTTAGGTCCATTTGGTTCATGATCCCTGTTAGACTCAATATTTCTCTGTTTGTCTTCTGTCTTGATGATCTGTCCTTTGTTGTGAGTGGGGTGTTGAAGTCTCCCACTACTAATGTGTTGTGATCGACGTGCGCTTTAAGTTTTAGAAGTGTTTCTTTTACGAAAGTAGGTGCCTTTGTATTTGGGGCATAGATGTTCAGTATTGAAATTTCCTCTTGATGAATATTCCCTTTAATGAGTATATAGTGCCCTTCTTTGTCTTTCTTCATTAACTTCAGTTGGAAGTCTGTTTTGTTTGATATTAGGATGGCTACTCCAGCTTGCTTCCTGGGTCCATTTGCTTGGAAAACCTTTTCCCAGCCCTTTACTCTGAGGCAGTGTCTATCTTTCGTAGTTAGATGTGTCTCTTGTATACAGCATAAGGAAGGGTCTTGCTTGCGGATCCACTCTGTAAACCTATGTCTTTTTATTGGGGAGTTGAGTCCATTGATGTTGATGGATATTAGTGACCTGGGGTTGTTATTTCCCATTAGTTTGGTATAGATGGTGGTCCTGTTCCTCTTTTGGTTTAGTTGCTGATGGGTTTTCTATTCCCTTTGTTTTCTTGGGTGGAGTTTTCTTCTCTGGGTTGGGATTTTCCTTCTAGGATTTTCTGTAGGGCTGGGTTTGTGGGTAGATATTGTTTAAATTTAATTTTGTCATGGAATATCTTGTTTTCTCCATCTATGTTGATAGAGAGTTTTGCTGGGTAAAGTAGTCTGGCTGGGCATCTATGATCTCTTAGGACTTGTAGTATATCTGACCAGGCCCTTCTAGCTTTTATCGTTTCTGGGGAGAAGTCAGGTGTAATTCTGATGGGTCTGCCATTGTATGTGACTTGACCTTTTTCTCTTACAGCTTTTAATATTCTTTCTTTGTTCTGTACATTTGGGGTTTCAATTATTATGTGGAGAGAGGAGTTTCTTTTCTGGTCTAATCTGTTTGGTGTTCTGTATGCCTCTTGGATTTTTATTGGCATCTCTTTTTTCAGGTTTGGGAAGTTTTCCTCTATGATTTTGTTGAAGATATTTCCTGGACCTTGGAGTCGGGAGTCCTCTCTTTTCTCTATGCCTATAATTCTTAGGTTCCGTCTTTTCAATGAGTCCTTGATTTCTTGGATGTTGTGGTTGAGAGATTTTTTTAGCCTTCTCATTTTCTTTGGATGTTGTACTGATTTCTTCCACTGAATCTTCCATGCCTGAGATCCTGTCTTCCATCTCTTGCATCCTATTGTTGATACTCACATCCGTAGTTCCTGTTCTCTTCCCTTGGTTCCCCACTTCCTCTTTTAACTCTGACTGTGTTTTCTTTATTGTTTCTATTTCTATTTTCATGTCTTGTATGGTTTTGTTCGTTTTGTACATTTCCTTCTCCAGCTTGCTTGTTTTTGTATGAAAATCTTTCATGGCTTTTTCCTTTTCCTGTTCAAGCTCTGTCACCTTGGCTTGGAGCTCTTTAATGGTGTTGTTCCTTGTTTTGATTTGTAGAATTGTTGTTTCTTTGAATTCCTTCATAGATTTAAGTTCTTCTTGCAGGGACTCTATCACTTTCCATACTGCAGAATTGTCAATGTTTTCATGTGTTTCTGTTGGTGTGTGGTCATCCGAATTGGATGAGCCAGGGTGGTTCTGCTTTGTTGGAGTAATAATTCCTTGATTTCTATTTTTTTTTTGACCTTTCGCCATTGGATGCATTTAACTGTCTGTTTTCTGTGCTTGGAACCACAGTGGATGATTTGGTGCAGGGGACGAGTTACTTGGCTATCTGTCGTTGCTTACAGGGGGATTTCAAGGTCACTGTGGTTTTAATGGCCAGAGGCACTGTGATCTGGTGCAGCCTATTCCCAGGTTGTGAGTAATGGACCAGGATTGTTTCACTGCTCCCAATTCAGACTTCTCTATGTTGCACTCTGAGTTATCAACCTGTAATGGTTCTGATGGTATGGGCCTGTTTGCCCAGGCACAGATTCTGTGGGCTTTGTTTGTCGTCCCGGAGGCTGACAGGGTCTGGCTCCACACCTGATATGTCTGGATTTTCCAGGATACAGCTATGGTCCCGATTTCTGGTTTCTCTCTAGTCTTCTCGCCACAGGGCTGGACCCTGTGCCTAATTCCCTTCTTGTCTGCGCTGCCACGGGTCCCGTGGGTAACCCAAGCCCCGGATCCTCCGGCTGCCTGAGTGTACCTCTCGTCCCAGCAGCTCTGCCGTGGGTGCACGGACCCCTGGCCCCACCCACGCCTGTCTCTCTCCCCAGATGACCTGCCGTGGACTGGCGGGGATTTGTTCCTGCCAGCCGTACTCTCTCCCCAGCTGCACTATAGTGAATGTGCGAGATTTGGCCCCTCCCGCCTACTTTTGTGTTCCCAGCTTCCCGCGCTCTCTCGGAACCTCCCGCCCTCTGCTTCACAAGCGGCTGCGGACCACCCGCTGAGCCCCCTGTTTGTTCCTTGCTAAGCCTTCCACTATCTCGCAACCTTTTCTAAGTGGGTATAAGTTCAACCTGATGTGTGAGGATCCCAATAGGACAGCAATCTATGGCCAAATGGACCCTGATTCTGCCTGCTGTAAGTTGGGATCGATCTTACCAGGCGCCTCACCAAATGGGAGTTCCCGAATCCCGCGTTTAGTGGCCTCCGTGTCTGTGAGAGATGGGGAGAGCCTTGCCCTGGGACTTTTAACAGTCCCTTGGGAGCTGTGAGTGTTCCCGGGGGGGGGGGGGTCTAGCCCCTCCGGTTTTTGCACAGTGCCCAATAACTCTGTGTTTTTTATGGCTCTTTTTTCCCCGCGTTCAGAATGCGTCAGTGTAGGTCGCAGCCATCTTCGCTCCCTTCCACAATTTACTTTTTGAAGGCACTTAGTGCTATGAACTTTCCATGTAGCACTGCTTTCATTGCGTCCCATAAATTTAGGTATGTTGTGTGTTCATTTTCATTGAGTTTTAGGAAGTCTTTAATTTCGTTCTTTATTTCTTCACTGACCCAGTAGTCATTGAGTAAGAATTTTTTCAATTTCCACGAATGTTGTAGGCTTTTTGATATTTCTATAGTTTTTGAATTCTAGCTTAATCCATGGTGGTCCAATAAGATACAAGGGGTTATTTCAGTTTTTTTGTTACTGTTGAGGCTTGTTTTGTGAACAACTATATGGTTAATTTTGGAGAAGGTTCCATAAAGTGTTGAGAAGAATGTATAGTCTTTTGAGTTTGTGTGAAATATTCTATAGATATCTGTTAGGTCCCTTTGGTTCATGACCTCTGTTAGTCTCATTGTTTCTCTGTTTGGCTTCTGTCTTGACCTGTGTATTGGTGTAAGTGGAGTGTTGATGTTTCCCACTATTAGTGTGTGGAGATTGATGTGTCTTTTAAGTTTTAGTAGTGTGTCTTACAAATATGGATGCCCTTGTATTTGGGACATAGATATTGAGTATTGAGATATCATCTTGATGAATTTTTCCTTTGACAAGTATGTAGTGTCCTTCCCTATATTTTTTGATTAATTTCAGTTGAAAGTCTATTTTATTTGATATTGGGATGGTTACTCCAGCTTGTTTCTTTGGATCTTTTGCTTGGAAAACCTTTCCCCAACCCTTTACTCTGAGGTAAAGTCAATTCTTGCTGGTAAGATGCATTTGCTTTATGAAGCAAAATGATGGGTCTTGTTTACAGATCCATTGTGTAAGCCTGTGTTTTTATTGTTGAGTTGCATCCATTGATATTGAGATATTAATGTCCCTAGTTTGTTATTTCCTGCTATTTTGATGTAGGTGGTGGTATTGTGTTTGTGTGTTTCTTTCATTTAGCTGCAGTGGAGTTATTTGTTTCCTGTGTTTTTCTAGGTGGTAGTTAGCTCTTGGTTGGTATTTTCCTTCTAGGATCTTCTGTAGAGCTGGATTTGTGGGTAGGTATTGTTTGAATTTTGTTTTGTCATTGAATACCTTGTTTTCTCCATCTATAGTGATTGAAAGTTTTGCTGGGTACAGTAGTCTGGGCTGGCACCTATGATCTCTTAGGGATTGTAGGACATATGACCATGCCCTTCTGATTTTAAAGTTTCTGAAGAAAAGTCAGATGTAATTCGGATGGGTGTGTTGTTATATGTTACTTGGCCTTTTTATCTTACAGCTTTTAATATCCTTTCTCTTTTTTCCTTTATTTTTTATTTCTTCAAGTTACATCTCAATCGCAGTCCCCTCCCTATTCCCCCTCCAGTCCCACCCTCCCACCCTCAACTCCCCATCCTCTTCCCTTTTTTTTTTCTTTTAAGTTTAAGGTATATCTTATTTCCCCCTACAGTTTCCCCTTTCAGTCCAACAAATGGCTCTTTCTCTTATGATAACAAATACAATACAGTGCAACAGAGGTAATTAGGCCACAGTTATGAGGGTTATATGGCTTAACGTACATTCCCAATGACCAGTACATATGTATGTGGTACCTGATTTTAACATTCTACTATCTAAACATCTCCATGAGTTTAAAGTTCTATATCTGACTCAACATTCATACTAACTTGCAACACAATTTTAAAAGTATCTTCTTAGATCTATAACACTCTCTTGACTCCTAAACGACTCAAAATTTAATTATGAGACACTAGATATCTGTTCTTCAACCACCGCAGAGACCCGAGAGGGATAAATATATCTGATTTTATAGGAAGTACAGGGCCTGCAGCTTCCCAAACTAAGAAATGACATACCTGTGGCTGCCTGGACACTTCCCATTTTCTCTCCATACATTGCAGCATCGGTCTTCAGTCATTTGGCCCCGTTTCTCTGACAGACATTGATTGTAGAGCAGGGGTTATGAAGGACTTACCTACCCTGTCTTGGCAGAGCTAGGCTGTCGACTTACCTGCTTCCGGGTTTTGTCCTTTTTGGACAGCATTCTGTCTACAGTTGGAGCAAGGGGCTTTTCCTACCAAGAGATAGGCTTGCGACTAATTCAATCATCTCCCACTGGAGATTCATCGAAGCTCATCTTCTACTTGGAAGAGAATAGGGGGTGCTGTCAGGAGTTGATATGTCTTGATATAAAAAAATCTAAAGTTACAAAAACATCTTTGAATGCCATATTCTGCAGATCTCTTGAGGTTTTTGAAGAGGCCCTATCTATCTCTTATATTAGGGTAAGCAGATGTTGCTTGTCTCTTGCCGGTTTATTTTTGATTAGCTTAGAAAGTAACTATAATAGGCTGTCATAGTACCTAACTGAATGACCGGCTTGCAAAACCATTAGTTTGCATTTCTTAATTATCCTAAACAGTTTATGACAATTAGTAGTAAAAGGCGGAAACATCACATTTCATTTTTTTCTTTACCTCCTAACCCTTCCATCCCATTTCTATGGGGTGGGGTGTCCTAATATAACAGTCCCTCATCTCAGTTTAGAGGTCGTATGAGGGCCAAGAGCCTCTTCATTCATTGGGGATCCATGAAGCAGTATCATCAGTGAAAAGTGTCTCATTGCCCGGGAGAGAGAACTACTAAACAAATAAACCAATAAGCATACAACAGATAAAAAAGACTAAAAAATAGAAAAATATAACTAATATATAAAAAATAAATAAAGAATAAAAATTAAAAATAAGAAGTCTATGACCAAGTTCCCTTTGGTGTGTTAGTTGTAGTATTGATACCTTCTACTATACAGCTAAAATCCTACTATAAGTGAATAGATGCCATATGTTTCCCTCTGAGTCTGGGTTAGTTCACTCAGGATGAGCTTTTCTAGTTCCATCCATTTGACTGCAAATTGCATAATTTCATTGTTCCTGATAGCTGAATAATATTCCATTGTATAGATGTACAACAGTTTTTTAACCCGTTCTTCGGTAGAGGGACATCTGGGTTGTTTCCAGTTTCTAGCTATTACAAATAAGGCTGTTATAAACATAGATGAGGAAACTTCCTTATGATTCCGTGAAGAGGCATTTGGGTATATATTCAGAAGTGGTATGGCTGGGTCCTGAGGCAGAGCTATACCAAGTTTTTAAAGATATTGCCAGACTGACCTCCATAGTGGTTGCAAAAGCCTAGATTCCCACCAGCAATGGAGGAGGGTACCCCGTTCTCCACACCCTCGCCAGCATGTGCTGTCATTTGAGTTTTTGATCTTAGCCATTCTGACAAGTGTGAGATGGAATCTCAGAGTCATCTTGAGTTGCATTTCTCTGATGATTAAGGATGTTGAGCATTTCTTCAAGTGTCTCTCAGCCATTAGAGATTCCACGATTGTGAATTCTCTATTTAGCTCTGTCCCCCATTTTTCGATTGGATTATTTTGTTTCTTGGCATTTAATTTCTTTTTTTTTTTGCTTTGATTTTTATTTCTTCAAGTTACATCTCAATCGCAGTCCCCTCCCTATTCGCCCTCCAGTCCCACCCTCTCACCCTCAACCCCCCATCCTCTTCCCTTTTTTTCTTTTAAGTTTAAGGTATATCTTATTTCCCCCTACAGTTTCCCCTTTCAGTCCAACAAATGGCTCTTTCTCTTATAATAACAAATACAATACAGTGCAACAGAGGTAATTAGGCCACAGTTATGAGGGTTATATGGCTTAACGTACATTCCCAATGACCAGTCCATATGTATTTGGTACTTGACTTTAACATTCTACTATCTAAGCATCTCCATGAGCTTAAAGTTCTATATCTGACTCAACATTCATACTAACTTGCAACACAATTTTAAAAGTATCTTCTTAGATCTATAACACTCTCTTGATTCCTAAACAACTCAAAATTAAAACATGAGACTCTAGATATCTGTTCTTCAACCACCTCAGAGACATGAGAGGGATAAATATATCTGATTTTATAGGAAGTACAGGGCCTGCAGCTTCCAAAACTAAGAAATGACATACCTGTGGCTGCCTGGACACTTCCCATTTTCTCTCCATACATTACAGCATCGGTCTTCAGTCATTTGACCCCGTTTCTCTGACAGACATTGATTGTAGAGCAGGGGTTATGAAAGACTTACCTACCCTGTCTTGGCAGAGCTAGGCTGTCGACTTACCTGCTTCCAGGTTTTGTCCTTTTTGGACAGCATTCTGTCTACAGTTGGAGCAAGGGGCTTTTCCTACCAAGAGATAGGCTTGCGACTAATTCAATAATCTCCCACTGGAGATTCTTCGATGCTCATCTTCTACTTGGAGGAGAATAGGGGGTGCTGTCAGGAGTTGATATGTCTTGATATAAAAAAATCTAAAGTTACGAAAACATCTTTGAATGCCATATTCTGCAGATCTCTTGAGGTTTTTGAAGAGGCCCTATCTATCTCTTATATTAGGGTAAGCAGATGTTGCTTGTCTCTTGCTGGTTTATTTCTGATTAGCTTAGAAAGTAACTATAATAGGGTTTCATAGTACCTAACTGAATGACCGGCTTGCAAAACCATTAGTTTGCATTTCTTAATTATCCTAAACAGTTTATGACAATTAGTAGTAAAAGGCGGAAACATCACATTTCAATTTTTTCTTTACCTCCTAACCCTTCCATCCCATTTCTCTGGGGTGGGGTGTTCTTATATAACAGTCCTCATCTCATTTGAGAGGTCATATGAGGGCCAAGAGCCTCTTCATTTATTGGGGATCTACAAAGCAGTACCATCAGTGAAAATTGTCTCGTTGCCCGGGAGAGAGAACTACTAAACAAACAAACCAATAAGCATACAATAGATAAAAAAGACTAAAAATAGAAAAAAATATAACTAATATGTAAAAAATAGATAAAGAATAAAAATTAAAAATAAGAAGTCTATGACCAAGTTCCCTTTGGTGTGTTAGTTGTAGTATTGATACCTTCTACTATATAGCTAAAATCCTACTATAAGTGAATAGATGCCATATGTGTCCTTCTGAGTCTGGGTTAGTTCACTCAGGATGAGCTTTTCTAGCTCCATCCATTTGGCTGCAAATTGCATAATTTAATTGTTCCTGATAGCTGAATAATATTCCATTGTATAGATGTACCACAGTTTTTTGACCCATTCTTCGGTTGAGGGATATCTGGATTGTTTCCAGTTTCTAGTTATTACAAATAAGGCTACTATAAACATAGATGAGGAAACTTCCTTATGATTCCGTGAGGAGGCATTTGGGTATATATTCAGAAGTGGTATGGCTGGGTCCTGAGGCAGAGCTATACCAAGTTTTTAAAGATATTGCCAGACTGACCTCCATAGTGGTTGCATAAGCCTGCATTCCCACCAGCAATGGAGTAGGGTACCCCTTTCTCCACACCATCACCAGCATGTGCTGTCATTTGAGTTTTTGATCCTAGCCATTCTGACAGGTGTGAGATGGAATCTCACAGTCTTCTTGAGTTGCATTTCTCTGATGATTAAGGATGTTGAGCATTTCTTCAAGTGTCTCTCAGCCATTAGGGATTCCTCCATTGTGAATTCTCTATTTAGCTCTGTCCCACATTTTTTGATTGGATTATTTGGTTTCTTGGCATTTAATTTCTTGAGTTCTTTGTAGATTTTGGATATTAGCCCTCTGTCAGATGTGGGGTTGGTGAAGATTTTCTCCCAATCTGTAGGCTGCCGTTTTGTTGGAATGACAGTGTCCTTTGCCTTACAGAAGCTTTTCAGTTTCATGAGGTCCCATTTATTGATTGTTGATCTCAAGTCCTGAGCTGTTGGTGTTCTGTTCAGGAAGTTGTCGCCTGTGCCAATCAGTTCGAGGGTTTCTCCCACTTTTTCTTCTAGTAGATTTAGTGTGACCGGCCTTATGTTAAGGTCTTTGATCCATTTGGACTTAAGTTTTGTACAGGGTGATAAGTATCAGTGTAACTTCATTCGTTTACAAATGGACATCCAGTTGGACCAGCACCACTTGTTGAAGATGCTGTCCTTCTTCCATTGTGCCGTTTTGGCTTCTTTGTCAAAAATTAGGTGGTCATAAGTGTGTGGGTCTATTTCTGTATCTTCAATTCGATTCCATTGATCTACTGGTCTGTTTCTATACCAATACCATGCTGTTTTTACAACTATTGCTCTGTAGTAGAGCTTGAAATCTGGGATGGTAATACCTCCAGATGTTTTTTTATTGTACAGGATTGATTTAGCTATTCTGGGCTTTTTGTTGTTCCATATGAAATTGAGGCTAGCTCCTTCCAAGACTATGAAAAATTGTGTTGGTATTTTGATAGGAATTGCATTGAATCTATATATTGCTTTTGGTAGGATGGCCATTTTTATTAGGTTGATCCCACCTATCCATGAGCATGGAAGATCTTTCCATCTTCTAAAGGCCTCTTCCATTTCTTTCTTCAAGGGCTTGAAGTTCTTGTTGTTCAGGTCCTTTACTTGCTTGGTTAGAGTTACCCCCAGGTATTTAATGTTGTTTGTGGCTATTGTGAAAGGTGTTGTTTCCCTTATTTCTTTCTCAGCCCATTTGTTTGTTGTATAAAGAAGGGCTTCTGATTTTTTTCAATTAATTTTGTATCCAGCCACTTTGCTGAAGGTGTTTATCAGCTGTAAGAGTTCTCTGGTGGAATTTTTGGGGTCGCTTATGTATACTATCATATCATCTGCAAATAGAGATAATTTGACTTATTCGTTTCTGATGTTTATCCCCTTGATGTCCTTTAGTTGTCTTATTGCTCTAGCAAGAACTTCAAGTACTATATTGAAGAGATATGGTGAAAGTGGACATCCTTGTCTTGTCCCTGAGTTTAGAGGAAATGCTTCAAGTTTCTCTCCATTTATTTTGATGTTGGCCACTGGCCCGCTGTATATTGCATTTATTATTTCTAGGTACGGCCCTTGTATGCCCGTTCTCTCCAGAACTTTTAGCAGGATGGGGTGTTGGATTTTGTCAAATGCTTTTTCTGCATCTAGCGAGATTATCATGTGGTTTTTTTCTTTCATCTTGTTTATATGGTGAACGACGTTGATAGATTTTCGTATGTTGAACCATCCCTGCATCCCTGGGATGAAGCCTACTTGATCATGGTGTATGATACTTTTGATGTGTTCTTGAATTCGGTTTGCTAGTATTTTATTAAGTATTTTTGCATCTATGTTCATGAGGGTGATTGGTCTGAAGTTCTCTTTCTTTGTTGAGTCTTTGTGTGGTTTAGGAATCAGGGTGATTGTGGCCTCATAGAATGAGTTTGGCAGTGTTCTTTGAGATTCTATTTGGTGAATGAGTTTGAAAAGTATTGGTGTTAGCTCCTCTTTGAAGGTCCGGTAGAATTCCGTGCTAAAGCCATCTGGCCCTGGGCTTTTTTTGGTTGGGAGATTTTTAATGACTGTTTCTATTTCCTTATGTGTTATAGGGTTGTTTAATCTGTTTATCTGATCTTGATTTAGCTTCGGTAGGTGGAATCTATCAAGAAAATTGTCCATTTCACTTAAGTTTTCAAATTTGGTGGAGTATAGATTTTTAAAGTAGGATCCAAATATTCTCTGGATTTCCTCAATGTCTGTTATTATTTCTCCCTTTTCATTTCTGATTTTGTTGATTTGTGTTTTCTCCCTCTGTCTTTTAGTTAATTTGGCTAAGGGTCTGTCTATTTTGTTGATTTTCTCGAAGAACCTACTCTTGGTTTCATTGATTCTTTGTATAGTTCTTTTTGTTTCTAATTTGTTGATTTCAGCCCTAAGTTTGATGATCTCCTGCCTTCTGCTCCTCTTGGGAGTGTTTGCTTCTTTTTTTTCCAATTCACCCAGTTTAGCTGTTAGTTCACTAATATGAGCTGTCACAATTTTCTTTTTGAAGGCACTTAGTGCTATGAACTTTCCTCATAGCACAGCTTTCATTGTGTCCCATAGGTTTGGGTATGTTGTGTCTTCATTTTCGTTGGATTTTAAGAAGTCTTTGACTTCCTTCTTTATTTCTTCCCTGACCCAGTGGTCCTCTAGTAAAGAGTTGTTCAATTTCCATGTGAGTGTAGACTTTCTGTTGATTCTTTTGCTATTTAAGTCCAGCTTTATTCCATGGTGGTCTGATAAGATACAAGGGGTTATTTCAATTTTCTTGTATCTATTGAGGCTATCTTTGTGTCCACCTATATGGTTGATTTTGGAGAAGGTTCCGTGAGGTGCTGAGAAGAAGGTGTATTCTTTTGTGTTTGTGTGAAACGTTCTGTAGATAACTGTTAGGTCCATTTGGTTCATGATCTCTGTTAGACTCATTATTTCTCTGTTTGGCTTCTGTCTTGATGATCTGTCCATAGTTGTGAGTGGGGTGTTTAAGTCTCCCACTGTTAAAGTGTTTGGATCAATGTGTGATTTAAGTTTTAGAAGTATTTCCTTTATAAATGTAGGTGCCTTTATTTGGGGCATAGATGTTCAATATTGAGATGACCTCTTGGTGGATATTTCCTTTAATGAGTATGTAATGCCCTTCTCTGTCTTTTTTTATTAACTTCAATTGGAAGTCTATTTTGTTTGATATTAGGGTGGCTACTCCAGCTTGTTTCCTGGTCCATTTGCTTGGAAAACCTTTTCCCAGCCCTTTACTCTGAGGTAGTGTTTATCTTCAATAGTGAGATGTGTTTCTTGTATACAGCAAAAAGATGGGTCTTGTTTACGGATCCAGTCTGTAAGTCTGTGTCTTTTTATTGGCGAGTTGAGACCATTGATATTGATGGATATTAGTGACCAGGGGTTGTTATTTCCCATTATTTTGATATAGCTGGCTGTCTTGTGTTTCTCTTTTGTTTAGTTGCTGTGGAGGTTTTTATTTCCTCTGTTTTCTTGGGTGTAGTTATCTCCTCTGGGTTGGAATTTTCCTTCTAGGATCTTCTGTAGGGCTGGGTTTGTGAGGAGATATTGTTTGAATTTGATTTTGTCATGGAATATCTTGTTTTCTCCTTCTATGTTGATTGAGAGTTTTGCTGGATATTGTAGTCTGACTGGGCACCTCTGTTCTCTCAGGCCTTAGGACATCTGTCCAGGCCCTTCTAGCTTTTAAAGTTTCTGAGGAGAAGTCAGGTGTGATTCTGATGGGTCTGCCATTGTATGTGACTTGGCCTTTTTCTCGTACAGCTTTTAATATCCTTTCTTTGTTCTTTATATTTGTAGTTTCTATTATTATGTGGCGAGAGGAATTTCTTTTCTGATCTAATCTGTTTGGTTTTCTGTAAGCCTCTTGGATATTTACTGGCATCTCTTTCTTTAGGTTTGGGAAGTTTTCTTCTATGATTTTGTTGAAGATATTTCCTGGACCATGGAGTCGGGAGTCTTCTCTTTCCTCTATGTCTATAATTCTTAGGTTCCGTCTTTTCATTGAGTCCTTGATTTCTTGGATGTTGTGGGTGAGAGATTTTTTAGCCTTCTCATTTTCTTTGGATGTTGTACTGATTTCTTCCATCGAATCTTCCATGCCTGAGATCCTGTCTTCCATCTCTTGCATTCTATTTTTCATACTCACATCTGTAGTTCCTGTTCTCTTCTCTTGATTCTCCATTTCCTCTTTTAACCCTAACTGTGTTTTCTTTATTGTTTCCATTTCTATTTTCATGTCTTGAATGGTAGTGTTTGTTTTGTACATTTCCTTCTCCATTTTGCTTGTTTTTGTCTGGAGATCTTTCATTGCTTTATCCTTTTCCTGTTCAAGCTGGGTCACCTTGACTTGGAGCTCTTTAATGATGTTATCCGTTGTTTTGACTTGTAAGATTGTGGCTTCTTTGAATTCCTTCATAGTTTTAAGTTTTTTTTGATGGGTCTTTATCACTTTCCATACTGTAGAATTGTCATCATTTTCATGTGTTTCAGTTGTGGTGAGGTGGTTCGGGCTGGACGGAATAGCGTTGCTTTCTTTTGTTGGAGACATTTCGCTCTTTTTTTTTTTTTTTTGTCTCTGGCCTCTGGCCATGTAGAATTTGCTGTCTGCTGGACTTGGGTCCAAAGGGGGCACTGTGGTGTAGGATTCGAGTTTCCTTACTCCACCCCTATAAGGTGAGTCATTCAGTCCTGCCTCCCAGGTGGGGACCTAATTAATTCAGGTGGCAGAGCTGTGCACAAGTAAGCTCTGATTCCCCCCCCCCCGATGGGCCTGTACTAGTACACAAGACCGATATACCACCGTTTCAAATATCTCTCAGTTTTCCCGTGGTTGGTTCCTGTAGCGGGTAAGTCTGCAGTTCAGCTGCAGTAGCCTTGCTGCTCCCGCTGCTTGGAAACTGGCCAGTGACGTCACAGACTCCTATCTGTGGTCTGAAGGCACTTTGCAGGGGATCTCCAGCTCATTTCCAAGGGTGGCAACCTTTCGCTAGATAATTGGATCAGATTGTCTGTGTGAGACCTGGGAGTGCCCAGTAGGGTGGCGATTATCTGTGCGTGGTTTCTGAATCTGCCTGCTGGGTATTAGGTTGGAACTTACCATGGATTTCTCCGTTTGGGGGGATGGGTTATCCCGATTCCCGGGTCCAGAGGCTTCCTAGCGTGTCCGAGATTTGGAAGTGGTGTCCTGCCCAGGCATCTTCCGTGGTCCCTGTGTAGTTGGGTGAGATTTAGAAGGGGTTGTGCCCTTTTTACAGCGTCCTGGAACACTTGCCGCCTTGTGATTTTTGACCCCAAAATCAAAATACGTCAGCGCCGGCCCCCGCCATCTTGGATCCCCCCTTAATATCCTTTCTTTATTCTGTTTATTTGGAGTTTCAACTATTATGTGAGGGAGGAATTTCTTTTCTGATCCAATCTGTTTGAAGTTATGTATGCCTCTTTGATTTTTACCGGCATCTCTTTCCTTAGATTTCGGAAATTTTCTTCTATGATTTTGTTGAAAATATTCCCTGGTCATTGGAGTTTGGAGTCTTCTTTTTCCTCTACACTTAAATTCTTAGGTCCCATCTTTTCATGAGTCCTTGATTTCTTGGATGCTATGAGTGAGGACTTACTTAGATTTCTCTTTTTTGCTGTGGTTGTTGTATTGATTTCTTCCATTGAGTCTTCCACACCTGAGATTTGGTCTTCCATCTCTTGTATTCTATTGGTGAAACTCATGTCTATAGTTCCTGTTCTATTTCCTTGGTTTTCCACCTCCAAGATTGTCTCTGCTTGTGTTTTCTTTATTGCTTCCACTTCCAATTTCAGGTCTTGAAATGTTTTAAACATTTCCTGTTCCAATTTGGTTGTCTTTGCCTGAAAATCTTTCTTTTTCTCTTTCCAATTCTTGTTTGATTATGTTAGCTTGGAAGTCTTTAAAGGAATTCTCTATTGCTTTCATCTCTAGGATTGTGGCTACTTTAAATTCTTTAAGGGATTTATTTTCTTCTTTTAAGGCCTCTATCATTTTCATAAGTATAGATTTGTCATCATCTTCTTGTGTTTCAGCCATGATGGGATGATCAGGGCTTGCTGTATTAGTATGGCTGAATTTTGATATAATCTTATTTCCCTGACTTTTGTCAGCTCTGTCCTTTCACTGGCCTTTTTTCATCTTGTGTTCCTTAGTTGTTTGTTCCTGGTGGCTTCTGAACTTGATGCCAAGGAAGGAGCTTTGGTGTGGAAGCCTTATAATTTTGTTGCCCTGTAGCTCTCCACAGGCTGGGTAGACCTTTGTAGTGCTGAACAGTCCTGTGTAGTCCCGTGTAGTCAGTCCAGTGTATTCCTGTGTATTCCTGAGGCTGAAGGTCAGCAAATTGCAGGAGGTGCAGGTCTGGAAGGTGTCATTTGCAGAGACCACCCTAGCTCAAAACACCTTGGAGGGTCCCCAGGTGTTGGGCAGGGCAGGGTGTTGGTAGTGGGGGAGGGAAGGGGAGATCTATACTGGGTGTTGGGGTTCAAGGAGACCTGAGGTGGTGCAGGGTCCAAAGGACAGAGCTGGATGCTCCTGGGGAGTGAGGCCTTGTCCCCTCTGGTGAGGCAGGGAAGGCACAATGGAGTTTGGGGCAAAGCTCTCAGCTCAGGTGAGCTGGCTCTGTCCCAAAGCACTGGTTGGTGCCTGGGATGTGGGGCTCAACATATTTTCTTAAGTGAGTGTGGCAATAGGACACAAGAAATCAAGATACAAAATGATCTCTTATCTCTCCTCATATCCATTTCTTTCAGTCCTAACTCAGCCTCAGAGGCCAGTAGTGTCCTTATTTCAGTTCTAAACTAAAATGTATAGTGCAAACTGAAAGAATGTAACATAAAGATAGGTAGGTATACATGTGCTGAAAGGGTTTTTATAGCTGAAAATACTAACCTATATATACATCATCTCACATAAATACTCTTTCTTTGTGGAGGGTTATTTTTTAATATTTATTTATTACTTCAGGTAATAATCTCCGTCACAGTGGAGATGTTACCATCACTCCCAGTCACACACTCCTACCCTCTACCCACATCCCTTCCATCCCACTCCTCTAGAGTGGAGTGTCCCTACATAAAAGTCCCCCAACCCAGTTCAGCAGTCATATGAGGGCCAAGAGCCTCCTCATACACTGGGGGCCAACAAGGCAGCACCACTAGGGCAAAGTGTCTCATTGATAGGAAACAAAGTCTATGTTCCTGTTCCCTTTGGTGCATTGGTTTCAGTATACTTGTCCTGTACTATATGGCTAAAATCAGATTATAAGTGAATAGATACCATATGTATCCCTCTGAGTCTAGGTTAGCTCACTCAGGATAAGCTTCTCTAGTTCCATCCATTTGGCTGCAAAATGCACAATTTTGTTGTTTCTGATGGCTGAGTAGTATTCCATTGTGTAGATGTACCAGTTTTTTTTTTTATCCATTTCTTGGTTGAGGGACATCTGGGTTGTTTCCAGATGTCCTGCAAATAAGGCTGCTATGAACATAGATGAGGAAACTCTTTTGTGATTTGGTGAGAAATCAATTGGATGTATACCCAGAAGTGGTATGGCTGGGTCTTGAGGTACAGCTCTTCCAAGTTTTCTAAGATATCACCAGACTGATTTCCATAGTGGTTGTACAAGCTTGCACTCCCACCAGCAATGGAGGAGAGTTTCCCTTTCTCCACAACCTTGTCAGCATGTGCTGTCATTTGAGCTTTTGATCTTAGCCATTCTGACAGGTGTGAGATGGAATCTCAGAGTCATCTTGAGTTTTCTCCAGGTCTATAAAGAATTGTGGTGGTATTTTGATAGGAATTGCATTGATTTTGTATATTGCTTTTGGGAGGACGGCCATTTTATTATGTTGATCCTACCTATCCATGAGCATGGGAGATCTTACCATCTTCTGATGATCTGTTCAATTTTTTTCTTCAAGGACTTGAAGTTCTTGTCATACAGGTCTTTCACTTGCTTGGTTAGAGTTACCCCCAGGTATTTTATATTGTTTGTGGCTATTGTGAAGAGTGTTGCTTCCCTAATTTCTTTCTCAGACCATTTAATTTTTATATAATGAAGGGCTTCTGGTTTTTTTAAAATTAATTTTGTATCCAGCCACCTTGCTGAAGGTGTTTATCAGCTGTAAGAGTTCTCTGGTGGAATTTTTGGGGTTGCTTCTCTATACTTACATATCGTTTGCAAATAGGGGTAATTTGACTTCTTCTTTTCCTATTTGTATCCCCTTGATCTCCTTCAGCTGTCTTATTGCTCTAGCAACAACTTCAAGTACTGTGTTGAAGGGATATGGTGAAAGTTGTTGATTTCATCCCTAAGTTTGATGATTTCCTGCCTTCTGCTCCTCTTGGGAGTGTTTGCTTCTTTTTTTCACAGTTCTTACAGTTCAGCTGTTAATTCGCTAATATGCGCTGTCACAATTTTCTTTTTGAAGGCACTTAGTGCTATGAACTTTCCTCATAGCACTGCTTTTATTGTGCCCATAGGTTTGGGTATGTTGTGCCTTCATTTTCGTTAGATTTTAAGAAGTCTTTGATTTCCTTTCTTATTTCTTCCCTGACCCAGTAGTCATCCAGTTGTTCAGTTTCCATGTGTGTGTAGGCTTACTGTTATTTCTGTTGTTGTTGTTACGTCCAACTTTATTCCCTGGTGGTCTGATAAGATACAAGGGGCTATTTCAATTTTCTTGTATCTGTTAATGTTTGCTTTGTGTCTGACTATATGGTCGATTTTGGAGAAGGTTCTGTGTGGTGCTGAGAAGAAGGTATGTTTGGGTAAAACATTCTGTACATATCTGTTAGTTCCATTTGGTTCTTGACCTCTGTTAGACTCATTATTTCTGTTTGGTTTCTGTCTTGATGACCTGTCCGTTGTTGTGAGTGGGGTGTTGAAGCCTCCTACTTCTAATGTGTGGGAATCGATGTGTGGTTTAAGCTTTAGAAGAGTTTTTTTTTTTTTTTTTTACAAATGTAGGTGCCCTTGTATTTGGGGCATAGATATTCAATGTTGAGATGTCCTCTTGATGAATATTACCTTTACCAGGTATATAGTGCCCTTCTCTGTCTTTTTTGATTGACTTCAGTTGAAAGTCTATTTTATTTGATATTAAGATGGCTACTCCTGCTTGCTTCCTAGTTCATTTGCTTGGAAAACTTTTTTCCCAGCCCTTACTCTGAGATAGTATCTATCTTTGTTAGTGAGATGCATTTCTTGTATGCAGCAAAATGATGGGTCTTGTTTATGGATCCATTCTGTAAGCCTGTGTCTTTTTATTGGGAAGTTGAATCCATTGATATTGATGGATATTAATGACCGAAGGTTGTTATTTCCTATTATTTTTGTGTAGGTGGTGTGTGTGTGTGTGTGTGTTTTGCATTGGTTTTTTTCTTTGTTGTTATTTTGTTTTAGCTGCAGTGGAGATTTTTGTTTCCTCTATTTTCTTGGATGTAGTTATCTTCTCTGGGCTGGAATTTTCCTTCTAAAATCTTCTGTAGGGGTGGATTTGTGGATAGATACTGTTTAAATTTGATTTTATCATGGAATATCTTGTTTTCTCTATCTATGTTGATAGAGAGTTTTGCTGATAGTCTGGCTGGAGACCTATGTTCTCTCAGGATTTGTAGGATGTCTGCCCAGGCCCTTCTGGCTTTTAAAGTTTCTGAGGAGAAGTCAGGTGTAAATCTGATGGGTCTGCCATTATATGTTATTTTACCTTTTTCTCTTTTCAGCTTTTAATATTCTTTCTTTGTTCTGTACATTTGGACTTTCAATTATTATGTAGCAAGAGGAATTTTTTTCTAATATAATCAGTTTGGTGTTCTGTTTGCCTCTTGGAATTTTATTGGCATCTCTTTCTTTAGGTTTGAAGTTTTATGCTATGATTTAGTTGAAGATGTTTCCTGGACCTTGGAGTCAGGAGTCTTCTCTTTCCTCTATGCCTATAATTCTTAGGTTCTGTCTTTTCATTGAGTCCCTGATCCTGGATGTTATGGGTGAGAACTTTTTTAGCTTTCTCATTTTTTGGTTGTTGTACTGATTTCTGCCATCGTATCTTCCATACCTGAGATCCTATCTTCCATCTCTTGTATCCTTTTTTTAAATTTATTTTTTATTTAAGTTACATCTCAATCGCAATCCCTACGCCCCCCTCCAGTCCCACCCTCCCACCCTCATCCCCCTCAACTCACCTATCCCCTTCCTTTAAAAAAAAAAATTAAGGTATATATTTCTCCCCAACAGCTCCCCCTTTCAGTCCAACAAATGGCTCTTTCTATTCTAACAATAAATACAATACATAACAGAAATAATTAGGCCGCAATTATAAGAGTTATATGGCTCAGGATACATTCCAGGTGTCTAGTCCATACATAAGAAAACATCCTTGAATGCCATATTCTGCAGATCTCTTGAGGTTTTTGAAGACCACCAATCTATCTCTTATATTTGGATAGGTAAATGTTGCTTGTCTCTTAGCAACTTGATTTCTGATTAGCTTAGAAAATAACTGTGATAGATTGTCCTAGTACCTAACAAAATGACATGCTTGATTGACTATTACTTTGCATTTCTCAATTAGTTTATGACAGTTGGTAGCAAAAGGTCAAAACTTCACATTTCATTTTTAAGGATTACCTAGGTACAATACCTTAAAAAGAGTTAACCTTTATTTTGTATCAATATACAAAGATCAATACCAATGTGACCAAATATAATCTTAATTTTTTATCAATGTACAAAGATCAAGACCAATGTAGCCAAGTATAATCTTAATTTTGCACCAATATACAAAGACCAATACCAATTTAGCAAAACATAATCTTAATTTTGTATCAATATACAAAGGTATAAGGGCATATTCAATAATCTGTACTTTTTTCTTGATCTTTCCTATATTATGTCTGTCCCATTTTTTCTCAAGTCTGTTCACCCCCACATAGGAGAGAAAGAAGGATACAGAAAAGAAAAAAGAGAGAAGTCCCTGGGCCTTATCCTCCAAAACCTATTTAACAAGACCATTTAACAGTTTAAAATCTCTCCCCCTAAATAACAAGATTATATATAGCCCATCTAATGACCAAATGGGGTGGGGAAACACCCACCCCTCCTTCTGGAGATGGGACAAATCTCTCTTAAAATGACTTCCTGCTGATTTGGGATATAGTAAACCTGTTTGGGGCCCAAATAAGGGTGGAAAAAATGGTTTAAAATGTTAATAGAATCATTTGATGCTCAGTCCTTTTGTGCTCAGCTATTTAAATGTCCTAAGAAGTTCATAGACAGAAGCTGAACTTCAGGGCTTTACTGAATTTCTGGCTGGAGCAGTCTGTGGGGCTGAACAGTCTTAGTGATTTTGAGTTGTTGTGGTTGTACACTTTTGAGGAAACAGCTATTGAGGAAGTCTGCAAGGCTGGATTGTCTGAGCTACTTGTCTTCTTTGGTGTCTGATCTGTTTTCTTCTGAGGTTTCAGTTGTCCAGCTGTCCCTGGATACATTGGATGGATATTTTAAATATCCTGGAAAGATAAGAACAGAGCCCTCCCCTAATCCTAATTCTGGGAAACTACCTTTTTGGGGGCCATCAAGTAATATTTTTGCTGGAGCAAATTTGGTTTTTTGACGATATGAAAATTATTATCTTTCAATTGAGATTAAAAAAGTAATTATTTTGATATTTTGGAACTAAACAAACCTTTAAGTGAATATATTTTGAGATCTCAAAGGACAATTTGCTTTGAATTTCAGCATGCTTTTTGTGAGTAGCTTTTAAACTTAAATCCTTCCAAATCCTATGTGCCTGTCTCTGCATTCTAAGTAATGGGATCAAAGGCATGTGGTTCCCAACTGATGAGATTAAAGATGTGCTCCACCACTCCTGGATCGAAGTTTTTCTCTATTTACAGCTTGCTTTGTGTCAGGCTGACCTTTTACTCTGAGATCTGCAGGTTTCTGTCTCTAGTGTGTTGGGATTAAGGGTGTATCTTTCTCAAATGATGGGATTAAGGGTGTGCACCATCACCACCCTGTTCCTTGTAACTCTAGAATTTATAAGACAACTAACTCTGTAGTGATCCTCCTGTCTCTCCTGGAGTTAAAGGGCTAACACCACACATTTCATATATTTTACCTTAGCTCCAAATTTTTTCAACTCTTGGAGGTTTAGAAAACCAGGTTGAACTACAGTAACCTTTAATTTATTTACAGTATTTTAAACCGCTTACCTGCTTTTTAATGCCAAACCATGAAAATATCCTTTATATCTACAAAAAAAAAAAAAAACATTTTAAGCTGCTATCAAGTTTGTGTAAGGTATGTGGCCACCTGCAGTCTAACATTCTAATCTGAAATTAAGGCCATTTTCCTTTTATGCCTAAGACAAGTATAGATTTTGTAAATTATAGTTTGAAAATTTTATATTGTATTTTATTATATTTTTTAATCTTATTAACTCTTTTCTTAAAAAAGTATTATTTTGTTTTTCTCAAGTTACTTCTAGAACATAGTTTCCTCCCTCCTCCTCTCCTGGCCCCTCCCTCTCTCTTTCCCTTCCTCTCTCCCTCCCTTGCTCCCTCATTGTTCCTCTACTTTGTACTCTCCTTCTCCTCAGATGAGGTGGGCCCTCACAATTCATTCTCCCTCAGATCTTCAGTCATGTGAGGGCCAAGAGCTTCCACTTGTACTGGACTTGATATGGCACACCATCTATGGTAGGTGTTTCACTAAACTGCAGCATATTCCATGACTCACTGGTGAGTGAAATTTTTCCTAGGATAGATATGCTAGGTTCCTATCTATTTGGGTCTGTGGGTTATAGGATAGTTATCCTGTGATGTATTGTTAATATCCATTCATAAGAGAATACATACAATGTTTATCTTTCTGGGATTGAGTCAGCTCACTTAGCATGAGCTTTTCTAGTTCCATCCATTTGGTTTCCATTGCATGATTTCCTCATTTCTGATAGCTGTGTAGTATTCCACTGTGTAAATGTACCACAGTTTTGTTTTGTTTTAATCCATTCTTCAGTTGAAGGACATATGGGTTGCTTGCAGTTTATGGATATTACAAATAAAGCTGCTATGTACATTATTGAGGCAATGTCCTTGTGGTTTCATTTCAAATCTTTTGGATATATGCCCAAGAGGGGTATGGTTGGGTCTTGAGCTAGAATTATTCGCAATTTTCTAAGACATCTCCAGATTGATCTCCAAAGTGGTTGCACAAGTTTGCACTCCCACCAACAATGGGGTAGTGTTCCTCTTTCTCCACATCCTTGCCAGCATGTGATATCATTTGAGTTTTTGATCTTAGCCATTCTGACAGGTGTGAGATGGAATCTCACAGCTGTTTCCCTGATGCCCAAAGATGTTGAACATTTGTTCAAGTGCCTCTCAGACTTTAGAGATTCCTTTTCTGTGAATTCTTATTTATCTCTGTACCCTATTTTTTGATGAGGTTATTTGATTTTTTTGGTGTTTAATTTCTTCAGTTCTTTATATATCTTGGATATTAGCCCTCTGTTGGATGCTGGGTTGGTGAAGATCTTTTCCCAGTCTGTAGGCTGCCATTTTGTTCTAAGGACAGTGTCCTTCGCCCTACAGAAGCTTTTCAGTTTCATAAGATCCCATTTATTTGTTGTTTTAGCACCTGAGCTATTGGTGTTCTGTTCAGGAATTGGCTACCAGTACCAATGAGTTCCAGGCTTTTCCCCACTTTCTCTTCTATTAATTCTAGTGTCTCCGGATTTATGTTGAGGTCTTTGATCCACTTAGAATTAAGTTTTCTACAGGGTGGTAAGTATGAATCTATTTGCATTCTTCTACATGTTGACATCCAGTTAGACCAGCACCATTTATTGAAGATGCTTTCCTTTTTCCATTGTATGGTTTTGGCTTCTTTGTCAAAAATTAAGTGACTGTAGGTGTGTGGGTTTATTTCTGGGTCTTTAATTTGATTCCATTGGTCTACTGGTCTGTTTCTATTCCAGTACCATGTTCTTTTTGTTATTATTGCCCTGAGGTACAGCTTGAAATCCAGGATGGTGATACCTCCATATGTTCTGCTATTGTACATGATGGATTTAGCTATTCTGGGTCTTTTGTTATTCCATATGAAGTTGAGAATTGTTTTTTTTTCATATCTGTAAAGAAATGAGTTGGTATTTGGATAGGAATCGCATTGCATCTGTATATTGCTTTTGGTAAGATGGCCATTTTTATTATGTTGATCCTACCTATCCATGAACAAGGGAGATCTTTCCAGCTTCTGATATCTTCTTCAATTTCTTTCTTCAGGGACTTGAAGTTCTTATCATATAGGTCTTTTACTTGCTTGGTTAGAGTTACCCCCAGGTATTTTATATTATTCGTGGCTATTGTGAAGGATGTTTATTCCCTTATTTCTTTCTCAGCCCACTTATCTTATGTGTAAAGAAGGGCTACTGATTTTTTGAATTGATTTTGTATCCAACCACCTTGCTGAAGGAGTTTATCAGCTGTAGGAGTTCTCTGGTGGAATTTTTGGGGTCACTTATGTATACTATCATATCATCTGCAAATAGGGATACTTTGACTTCTTCCTTTCCATTTTGTATCCCCCTTGATCTCCTTTAGTTGTCTTATTGCTCTAGTTAAAACTTCAAGTACTATGTTGAAGAGATATGGAGAGAGTGGGCAGCCTTGCCTTGTCCCTGATTTTAGAGGAAATGCTTTAAGTTTATCTCCATTTAATTTGATGTTGGCAATTGGCTTGCTGTATATTGACTTTATTATGTTTAAATATGGTCCTTGTATGCCTGATCTCTCTAAGACTTTTAACATGAAGGGGTGCTGTATTTTATCAAAAGCTTTTTCAGCGTCCAATGAGATGATCATGTGGTTCTTTTCTTTCATCTTGTTTATGTGGTGGATTACATTGATGGATTTTCTAATGTTGAACCACCCCTGCATCCCTGGGATGAAGCCTACTTGATCATGGTGTATGATACTTTTGATGTGATCTTGGATCCGGTTTGCAAGTATTTTATTAAGTATCTTTGCATCCATGTTCATAAGGGAAATTGGTCTGAAATTTTCTTTCTCCGTTGGGTCTTTGTGAAGTTTAGGTATCAGGGTGACTGTGGCCTCATAGAATGTGTTTGGCAGTATTCCTTCTGTTTCAATGTTGTGGAAGAGTTTGAGGAATATTGGTGTTAGCTCTTCTTTGACTGTCTGGTAGAATTATGTGCTGAAACCATCTGGGCCTGGGCTTTTTTTTAGTTGGAAGACTTCTAATGACTTCTTCTATTTCCTTAATGGTTATAGGACTGTTTAATTTGTTTACCTGTCCTTGATTTAACCTTGGTAGGAGGAATCTATCAAGAAAATCGTCCATTTCATTTAGTTTTTCCAATTTTGTGGAGTACAAGTTTTTGAAGTAGGACCTAATGATTCTTTGGATTTCATCAATGTCTGTTGTTAATTCCCCCTTTTCATTTCTGATTTTGTTATTTTCCCTCTGCCTTTTAGTTAGTTTAGCTAAGAGCTTGTCTATTTTGTTATTTCTCAAAGAACCAATTCTTGGTTTGGTCGATTCTTTGTATTGTTCTTTTTTTTTCTAAGTTGTTGATTTCAGCTCTGAGTTTGATAATTTCCTCTCATCTGATCCTTTTGGGAGTTTTTGCTTCTTTTTGTTCTAGCTCTTTCAGGTGTGCTTTTAGTTGGCTAGTAGGGGAACTCACCAGTTTCTTTCTGAAGGCACTTAGTGCTATAAACTTTCCTCTTAGCACTGCTTTCAATGTGTCACATAAGTTTGTGTATGTTGTGACTTCATTTTCATTGAGTTCTAAGAAGAGTTTAATTTCTTTTTTATTTCTTCCCTGACCCAGAGGTCATTGAGGAGAGAGTTGTTCAGTTCCATGTTTTTGCAGGCTCTCTGTTGTTTATGTTATTGTTGAAGTCTAGTTTTATTTCGTGATGGTCTGATAAATCACAAGGGGTTATTTCAATTTTCTTGTATCTCTTGAGGCTTGCTTTGTGACCGACTATATGGTCGATTTTGGAGAAGGTTCCGTGAGGTGCCGAGAAGAAAGTGTATTCTTTTGTTTTGGGGTGAAATGTTCTGTAGATATCAATTAGGTCCATTTGATTCATGACGTCTGTGAGGTTCATTATTTCTCTGTTTGGTTTCTGTATCGTTGACCTGTCCAGTGGTGAGAGTGGTGTGCTGAAGTCTCCCACTATTAATATGTGAGGTTCAATGTGGGATTTGAGTTTCAGTAGTCTTTCTATAACAAATGTGGTTGGTCTTACATTTGGGGCATAGATGTTAAGTATTGAGATTTCACCTTGGTGGATTTTTTCTTTAATGAGTGTGTAGTGTCCTTTTCCATCTCTTTTGATTAATGTTGGTTGAAAGTCCAATTTATTGCATACTAGAATGGCCTCTCCAGCTTGTTTCTTGGGTCCATTTGCTTGGTATATCTTTTTCCAGCTCTTTACTTGGAGATAATGCCTATCTTCTTCTTTTTTTTTTTTTTTTTTGCTCAGGTGTGTTTTTTTGTAAGCAGCAGATTGTGGGATTCTGTTTTCACATCCATTCTGCTAGCCTGTGTCTTTTTATTGGGGAATTGAGTCCCTTGATGTTGAGAGATATTAATGACCAGTGATTGTTACTTCCTGCCATCTTGATGTTGGTGGAAATAGTGTGTGAGTGAGCTTCTTTTCTTTTGGTTTTACTGCAGGCATGCTATTTGCTTCCTGTGCTTTCTTGTGTGTAGTTAATCTCTTTGGGTTGGTGTTTTCCTTCGAACATCTTCTGTAGAGCTGGATTTGTGAATAGATATTGCTTGAATTAACTTTGTCATGGAATATCTTGTTTTCTCCATCTATGTTGATTGACAATTTTGCTGGGAATAGTAGTCTGGCCTGGCATTTGTGGGTTTTTTTAGGGTCTGCAAGATGTCTGTCCAGGCCCTTCTGGCTTTTAGCGTCTCTGAGGAAAAGTCAGGTCTTTTTCTGATAGGTTTGCCATTATATGCTACTTGACCCTTTCCCCTAGCAGCTTTTAATATTCTTTCTTTGTTCTGTACATTTAGTGTTTTGATTATTATGTGGTGGGAAGATTTTCTTTTCTGGTATAGTCTATTTGGAGTTCTCTAAGGTTCTTGTACAGTTATAGGCATCTCTTGTTTTAGATTTGGGAAGTTCTCTTCAATGATTTTGTTGAAGACATTTTCTGGTCCAGGGAGCTGGGAATCTTCTCTTTCTTCTATCCCTATTATTCTGAGATTTCATCTTTTCATTGTGTCCTTGATTTCCTGATAGTTTTGTGTCAGGACTTTTTCAGATTTGACATTTTCTTTGACAGATATATCAATTTCTTCAATTTTATCCTCTGTGCCTGAAATTCTTTCTTCCATTTCTTATATTCTGTTGGTGATGCTAGTGTCTGTAGTTCCTATTCTTTTCTTAAGGTTTTACAGTTCTATGGATGTCTTAGATTGGATTTTCTTCATTGCTTCAATTTTCCTTTTCAGGTCTTCCATTCCTTTAAGTGCTTTATTCATTTTCATCATCTCTTTTGCAGTATTTTGTTGTTACTCTCTGAGATATTTGATTTACTCCCTTAGGCCTCCTATTATTAATATAAGCATAGGATTAAGATCATTTTCCTTTGTTTCAATTGTGTTAGGATGTCCAGAGTTGTTTTTAACATTATTTCTAGGTTCTGGAGACATCATATTGCTTTGGGTCTTTTTATTTTTACCATGTTCTTGCACTGACCTTTTGCCATCTGATTGACCCTGGTGTTGTCTGTTTGTTTCTTTTGTCAGTTGACCTTGGTGCTCAGGAAAACTCCCTATTCTGGGGTTTGGGTGATCCTGAGATCCTGGTGTCCACCTCCAGATGGTGGGCAGGTTCCTGTAATAGACTGGTTCTTGAAGAGGAGAGTGACTGCTGCTCTCTTCAACTGGTTGTGACCCAGCTGGACGAATATACAGGGGATTTTCCTCTGAGGACTTGGGAGCTGGCAGGTCTCCTCAGAAAGGCAGGTAGAGTTGTGATTGGGCCTGTGTTCTCCCCTCACTGACACAGTCATTCTGGTTCAGCAGCTAGGCTGACTGTGCAGGCAAGGAGCTCCACCCAAGATGGGTGCCAGCCTCAGTGTGCCTGTTGCTGACTGCCTCAAGTGCTTGGGTGCTAGGGTGTGTGACCCACTCCAATATTTGTGGAGAACACACAGTCACAAGCTCTGCTTGCAGTCAGTCTTGACTCCTAATTGCTTTGCTGTGACTAGGTGAGGTCTCTGCCTCTCAGCTATAGTGCACACTGTGCCACCATGTTGGAAACTCCAGAAAAAAAAATCTTACCTTTGCTCTTGTGGTCTGGCTGTTTTTTCTTGTTTGGTGTACAGGTCTGTGTGCAGGCTGGATATCAGGCAGACAGGCGGGGCCGCTGATCTGTGGCTGGAGCTGTGGGCTGGATCCGCTTGTGGGCTAAATCTGCTCTAGCCAGCGCTCCTCTCCAGACTCTTGTATCCTATTTTTCATACTCATGTCTGTAGATCCTGTTCTCTTCCCTTGATTCCAACTCGAGGATTAACTCTGATTGTGTTTTCTTCATTGCTTTTACTTCCAATTTCAAGTCTTGGACCATTTTATTCATTTTATACACTTCCTATTCCAATTTGCTTGTCTTTGTCTGCAAATCTTTTAAATCTTTTGAATCTTTCATAGCCTTGTCTCTTTCCTGTTCATGTTGTGCTGTGTTGGCTTGGAAGTCTCTAATGGTATTCTCCAGTGCTTTTATTTATAAAACTGAGGATTCTTTGTATTCTTTCAGTGTTTTCATTTCTTCTTGAAAGGACTCCATCTTTTTCCTAAGTATAGCTTTGTCATCATTTTTATGTGTTTCAGCTGTGGTGGGTTGTTCAGGGCTTGCTGTGTTAATGTTGCTGAACTTCTTTGGAGTCATATTTCCCTGATTTTTGTCAGTTTTGTTCTTTTGATGACCTTTAGCCATCTGGGTGCCCTAATCTGATTGTTCCTAATGTCTTCTGGACCTTTTCAGTAGCACTGACAGTCCTCTTTAAGGTGTTGCAGTGACCATGTGAATATTGGACACTCAGGTAGCCAGGAGGTACCTCTATCTGGAAGTTGGGTCTACCTCCCATGACCTTGCAGTAATCAGATCTGCAGGCTACTGTACAGGTGCAGGAAGAGAAGCCCTCTGCCCCATCTGAGCACAATGTTCTTCCAAGAGATCCTATATCCAGTAGAGGGACCTTTATGTCCAACACCTTTCTGGGTAAACTCAGATATGCTTGTGGGTCCCTGCCAGCTGCTGTGTGGCTTTTGCCCACTTCTGAGGCAGGGTCCACATGGGCCTCTGCTGGCCTCTGCTCTGTACCCAGGATCTCTGCCCCACACTGCTGGTCTCCACTTTGTACCCCGAGTCTGTGTCCTCTGCCACTGACCTGTGCTTTGGGCCTGAGCATGTCCAATCACTGGGTTTTTGTGTGGCTCTTGCCCACTTCCAGAGCTCGCTCCTGGGCCTGGGTTCTGTGCCACACCACATCCTCACTGTGCTGTTCCTTGTGGTCTTGGTTCTGTGCCATGCAATGTGCTGTGTCCCGCTGTCTGTGTCCATGCTCTGCTGGGCCCCAATGCTTGAGTTCCCTGGCATGCTGCTCCCAGCTGCCTGTGTCCCGGCTGGGTTCTGTGCTGTGCTGCACCCCATGTCCGCAGCCTGGGTAAGTCTGTTTACCTGAGTGTCTTAGGGTCCCACGAGGGGCCCCCACTAGTCCCTGGGTTCACCGGGTGTGACCTTGTGGGTTCATGCTTCTCAGGTTGTTGCTCAGCTTGTTTATATTTCTGTGATGTTGTAGCTATCTATTTTCCCCCAAGTTCAAAATGTGACCCTGCCGACTGCCACCATCTTGGATCCCCCTTCTTTCTTTTTCTCCTTGTGGCAAACATTTCATATTTTGAAGAAGTCTGGTATGCAATACTCTGTTATTTCATAGAGATATCATGCTGTTTATTACCATAGTGGTTTCAAAGAGAATGGCTTCCATCCGTTCATAGATTTTAATTCTTGTTCCCCTCTTGGAGCTATTTGGAAATGATAAGGAGGTGAGACTTCATTGGAGGAGATTTGTCGTCTTATATAACATAGCATAATGTACATTAAATCTCCCACACTATAGCAAATGTCTAGAACTCCTTGTTATTAACATTTGAATAATAATGTTCTACATGTGACTGCCAAAGTTTCATGACCAATTCCTCCATTGTTCCTTTTCTGCTTTGAATATTGAGAATAATTAGTCAATAAACTTGCAAATCATATATATTTTTTTGTAGAATGATATAACTCTGTCCATCATTTAATTTTAATCTGAAATGGGTTTATTTTCAAATGGGCATCTGGTGCCAGTTTTAGATTTTTATAATTATTTTATGGTTTTCTTATTTATTTATTTATCCCTTCATTAATATTTTTTATTCAATTTACATCCCAATAGCAGCTCCCTCCCTTCTCTCTCCCCAGTCCCACCCTCCCATTCTCTTCCCCCATTCCTTCCTCCACTTTTCCTCGGAAAATGGAAGCCCCCTCTCACCAACCCCACTCCATTACAATCATCCCTTCACATCAAACCACATCAGGAATAAGCAAATCCTCTTCCACTGAGGCCAGACAAGGCAACCCTGGTAGGAAAAAGGGATCCATCTAAACAGAGGTCACAGAGGCCATGTTGGAGATATACTCTGCTCCAATTATTAGAGGAATCACATGAAGACCAAGCTACACATCAGCTTCATATCTGTAGGGGGCCTAGGACCAGTCAATGCATGCTTTTTGGTTTTGAGCCTCCATGGTCCGAGATTAGTTTACTGTGTAGGTTTTCTTGTGATGACCTTGATCCCTACAGCTGCCTCAATCCTTTTCCCAACTCTTCCCCAAGATTCCCTGAGCTCCTCCTAATGTTTGGCTATGGGGCTCAATGTCTGTTTACATCAGCTACTGGATGAAGCCTCTCAGATGACAGTTATGCTAACCTCCTGCTTGTAAGCATAAAAGAGTATGATTAATAGTGTCATGGGTTGGCTTTCTCCCATGGGGTGGGTCTCAAGTTGGGCTAGTCATTGGTTGGCCTTTTCTTCAATTTCTGCTTCATCATTGTCCCTGCACAACTTGTAGGCAGGGGACTTTTTGGGTCGAAGTGTTTGTTGGTTGTTTCCCTCCTTTGGATATTTGTGTGTTTCCTTTTCATCACATAAATCTAGTTCCTCATGGAGGAGGCATTCAAATCAGTTTCAGCTCAGGGGCCTCTGGGCTCTGTGTCTAAACTGAACTGAGTCATCAGCAATAGAGTCTTACCTTCTACATCATGGATGGAAATCAAGGGAAATATCTCTTATGTTTTAGGAATCTCTGAGACAACCCTGTTGGCCTTTAAATGGACTACAAGTCTCTATATTTAATTTTGGTTCTAGATAATGAATGCATGTTTATATAGGTAGATTATTATTAAACAAAATCACAGTTCTTATTTGTTTGTGATCTTTCACTCATCTATGTTTATACTTCTTGGTATTGAACACAGGTTCTCATGCATGTTGAGCTACATTTTCATCCTTATTCAATATTTTAATCTTTTGCATTCCAATATCTTCTTTTATTCTTTAGACCAATTGAATATCTTTTTCACTACATTTCTTCTCTGTCCTACCACAACATTCTTCACAATATTCTTCTATGGGCTGACACGTGGACAGAGACTCTCACATGCAGCCTGATGACCAGAGGTCGACCAGTGGATTCCACAAGGTAACAGTGGAGAATCAACACCTGAAAGTTTTCTTCTAACCTCCATCCTTTATCCATAGCATCTGTGTAACCACATAGATACAAAAGACACATGTATACACAAAATAGAAAAGTAAAATCTTTAATATCCATTTATTTACCATCCTAAGAGTTACAACATATATTTGAAGTTAAAAGATAAGAAGAAGAGCAGTATTTTGGCTCAGTAGGAGTGACTATTTTCTCATAGTCATGAGAAGATGCACAGCCATTAACAACAGCTAAGAAAATGGGCGAAAACAGCAAAGTTTCTCATTGTAGTATGATTTAAATGTAGGCACATTAGTGGAGATGGAGAGACAAGAGTGGCTTTTAACACTTCCCCTAACTCTGAGCTGCACAGTGTGCACAGGGATACTACAGTCTTGGGGAGCCAACAGAAAATTAATTCTAGGTTTTGATCTGGAGCCAAGTACCAGATCCTCCTTGTGAAACTTAGTGTTGGGCAAAGTCCCTCTTGATTATCTCCAACTCTGTAAACTAGGCTGGTTTCAAGCTCACAGATTCTCCTGCCACTGTCTCATTAGTGCTGGGATTAAAGGCATGTGCCACCAACACCTGGCTACAGTTTTGCCAACTCTTGAGACTGGAACTGTCCCCAGTGTTGATCAATATCCTCTCCAGCAGGATGCCGAAAGCAGTGCAGGAAATGCCTAGGTTCCTTAGGTCACATCTCCTAATAGACACACAATGAATGTACCATTTCTAATGAGTTTCTTTCAATTTACTTCAATATGTCTCATTAAAATGAAAGACTTCAAACCTACCAAGCAACCAACCAGCCAATGAACCAATCAACCAACAAACAAGCCAACTAACAAAGAAATTATCCAAACAACTAACCATCCAAACCACCAACTATCCAGACATCCAACCAACCAGCCAACTACCCAATCAACAAATAACCAACATAACAGAAATAAACTTGAAACCCAGTGAATAATTCCATCTCTCAAAAATCATTTATATTTAAAATATGGCGAATTGAGATTTCATCCTTCATAAAAATGCTCCTAACTAGACCTGGGATATGGCTCACTGGGTTATAGCACTTCCTTGCCATGCAATTGTGAGGAACTGAGTTTAAACCCTAACACTTACAATGACACAGATTTGTAGCCTGCCTATAATCTCAACATTTGGGAGACCATATGGAAAGAGAGTTAAGGAGAATAGCTCAACAGGTAAGTTATGGCTTATGTGGAAGTCCTTGATTCAATAACAAGGTGAAGAGGGATGGAGTAAGACCCCACACATCAATCTCTGGCCTTCACTGCCATGTGAATACATATGTGCGACTACTTGTAAGAACATCTATTTTACCAAGGCAATGAAAACCCACAATCAGAGATTTAAAATAAAGAAATATTAAAAATATACTATAGTGCTAAATTTGTCTTTGAAAATACCTTATAAAAGTATTGTGCATCATAAAAAAGAGTGGAGGGATTATGAAGAAGGCATAGTTCTGAGATCAAGCAGACCTGGCCTCCTTTCTATCCTGCTTTCTCAGAGTACAGACCCTCCCCCTTATTGTTCACCACTCACTGGAGATATAGCACAGTTTTCTTGGATCTGATCTGTTTTCCTTGTTCCTCCTTTCCCATTCTAGTTGCATGATTTTTATTGAAGATATATCATTTCTGATGCCTCTTGGTTTCCTTCATTTCTACTGTTGCATAAGCAGGTTTAGGCAGCACTCCTTCATATAACATCTTGAGTTCTTTCTTCATGGCCCTCCTGCTGAGTGCTGAGTTGACCTGTTTCTTGGCCATCTTACCTGGGAGGATGTCCCAGGAGACAACAGGCCACATATTCCCTAGATCCTCCCATAGACTGGTCACCTTACAGAAGGAACTCTTCATAGTTTCAAAACTGAGACTCCTAACTGATATATTTTCAAGTCACTATTCTTCAAACCCTTCAGATTTGATCATTAACTTTATGTTTATTATTTTCATTATTGTCTAGCTTTGCAAACATAAAGTTAGCTCTGATACTCAGATAATGCTACAGCACTGGCTCACGTTGATTGGCATTACCTTCTGGATACAAGACGTTAAAAAACAACAGTACTAACAGGGAAGAGGAGCCATAGGGTTTGGTATGATCAGAGGATGAGAGATAGGAGCCAAACCAGATGTTGATAATAGTCTCATGAATAGCATGACTCAAAGGAGTGACATTCAGAGTAGATGCAGTGCAGGAAACCACAGGTCATTCTTCCTGTCTTGATTATCCTTCCTCAAACACCAGTTTCTCTACAGTCTCTGTTCTACAATATGTTTAATATTGACAATTGACTCAGGGGACCTTTCTCTCTGCCACAGACTAGCTTACCACCTCCCAAAAGAAGAATGAAGGGAAGGTAAGATGCTTTTTGAATTATTCTTACCAAAGAAATCATTTATTTTTCTTAGTCCATGACCATATCACTAAACATTGAAGTGGAGAATCCAAGGAGCCTCATGTGTTTCTGTAGAAGTCCCAAGAAATTCCTTCATGGCAGCATTGTAGGCTGGCAGACAGAGTGCTGGAAGCCAATGAAGCAAGGTAGCATCTTCCCCCTTGTTCTTTCTCCATTCTCCTCTCTTCTCAACCATTCAGATATGCTGCTATTGTGAGAATTTTGCCACTTTCCTTACTTGGAAAGCATATGGAACAGACACAGTCTCTAAAAGCATAGTTCTGTCAGTACCCCAGTCACCTGTGTTTTCTGCAATGGAAAGCTTCCACTCCTTTGTGCATTTCTGTCCCAGCAGGAAATGGATGGTCTAAAGTTGAATGACTGTGAGGAACACAATTAAGTATAATTTATCAATAATGTATATATTTAGAGAAAGTTACATGAGATGTTGAACCCATCCCCAACCCAAATCAAGAACATGAAGTATGGAGCTTCATCAACTGCTGTAAAGTAGAAGTAATCTGAAACAAGATCTAGCTGTTGCTGTGATTTCAGGGTACCTGTGCTCTTCCCAAGGCATCCAGTAGTGATTAATTTTCTTCCTTGATCATTTCATTTATGCTACTATGTACTCCAATTACTCTTCTCAACTCTCTAAATTATTCCTTCCATCTTTATCAATATCTCTACTGGTTCCTTTTTGAGATTGTAATTTTTTTGTTTTGTTTTGTAACATTTATTCTATATGCCAATTTGGTGATTTCAACTATCTATTGGCACCTGGTTAGATAACTAGTGGGTACCTGATCAAAGGCAATGATTTCTCCTCTCTTAATTCTGTTGTTAGTCAACTATTCATCTGGGAGAGGTAGCCCTCTCAGAATCCATCCTCAATTAACACCTGACTGTTCATAGTAATATTTTTGTGCATAACTTGTGTGAGTATTCCCAACTACTCTGAGTCTGTGAATGGAATGACATTCTTTGGTGAAAATAGGCCATTTTTAAGCTCTTTTATTTATTTTTTGTGTTCTTACATTCTTTCTGCTTTTTCTTTTGCAGTGTTTCCTGAGCCTCAGGGAAGAAGATATAAACGACTTTCTTAGGACTAAACACTTAACCATTACTTATCCTCAGTACCTTGGGCTGCCATGAATCTGTCCTTTTACCATTTTTTTTTAAAAAAAACCTTCTCCAATTAAGCCTGAATGTAGTATCCATACATGAGTATAAATATAAATAGTCAGAGAACAGCTTAATGCTGTGTCAATTTAGTTCAACAACTGACTTCAGTATCACTATAGTGCACAAAATCTCACCAATCTTGGGTTTTTTTTTAATCTCATTTCCAGACTAGACAAGTATTTATTCATATGGAGTGGGCTTCAAATCCAATCAGAGTGCAGTTATGTACCTCCAAAACTATACTGCCACTGTTGCACAAGTGTGTACAACTTACCTGGCAGATTGGTCTCATAGATTACAGAATACATAGCTGAGTAAGACAATATGATATGTCTTGTCCCACAGGAGCCTGCATATCAACTTCTACCTCAGTGCCAGTTCATTTTATGTAATTTGTACACTCAAGATGTGTGGTGTCTTGAGCAATAGGGTCTGAACATGTAGCTATAATTGGAAAACAGAAGGAATGAACAGAGTCTGTATCATTTTGGGGAGGCTCTAGGGACTCTTACACACACACACACACACACACACACACACAAATATGTGTATGCATATATGTATGTATATATGTTTGGCAAGGTATTTTGTTTAACAACCAACTTAATATCCTCAAAGTAGCTTCCCCAAGAGACAAAGTAGCTCTCTGAAAACTCATTTACCAAAACTAAATCATGTTTTAAAGTTTAGCTACTAGATAGTAGGTTCTCTATGCATTTTATTTTAGTTAACTCTCTCAATCTCCCCTTATTTACCTATTCCTCCACCCTTCCCTGTGTAAATATTTCTACACCAGCATCCTCTTTTGTACTTTCATATATTCTTCATTCCATTCTTTTGCCTTTCTTAAAACATTCCCTCCCAAGGACTACTTTCTAGTGTCCTGGCCTCCTCAGGCAATCCTAGAAGATCACAAAAAAATATAGATTTGAAGCTAAGATCCACAAATGGAGCAGAGTATATGGCATTTGTCTTTTTGTTCTTCCTGGATTTTCTCCCTACATGTAGTTTTTCTAGTTCCATCCATTTTTAATGAAAATTTCATGATATAATTAATCTTTACAGCTGAATAGATTCCCATTGTATGTATGCACAACATTTCATTGTCCATCCGTCAGCTGATGGGCATCTCGGATGATTTTCTATTCTAGTTATTGTGAATAAAACAGCAATGAATATGGATAGTGAAGGATTATTTTTATTATGATATAAAGTCTTTAGGATAAATACCAAAGCATGGTATAGTTAGGTACTATCTTAATTAGGGTTACTATTGCTGTGATGAAATCATGACCAAAGCAAATTATACAGGGAAGGGTATATTTGGTTTTTACTTCCATGTCACAGTTCATCATCATAAGTCATGACAGAAACTCAAGCAAAGAAGGAATAGCGAGGCAGAAATTGATGCAGAGGCCACATAAGAGTGTTGCTTACTGACTTGTTTCTTATGGCTTCCTCAACCAGATTCCTATAGAACCCAGGACCACCAGTTTATAGATGGCACCACCCATAATGTGCTGGACACCTCCCCACCAATCACTAACTATTAGAATACCCTACAGACTTATGTACAGTCCAGTCTTATGGAGGCATTTTCCCAATTGAGGCTCCCTCCCTTTAATGACTCTAACTAATGTCAAGTTGACATAAAACTAGCCATTAGAGGTACTATAACAGTTCTCTCTCATTTTAGGGGGAATCACCATACTGATTTCTATAGTAGTAACACCAGGTTGCATTATCACCAACAACAGTAAATTAGCATTCTTTTTTCCTCAGATACTAATCATCATTTCTTCTTCTTTGGATTCTTGGTGATAACCTTTCTGCCTGGGATAAGATAGAATCTCAACTCAACTTTAATTTGTACTTTTTGATGGCCACTGACATTGAACACATTTCAAAATGTTAACAGATATTCATGTTTTTTCTTTGGTGTTGTGTTTGTTCAAATCTAAGGTTCATTTCTTGATTGGGTTGCTTTTTTTCTTGATGTTTTACTATCTGAGATCTTTATGTTTTCTAAAAACTAATATCCTGGTGTATGTGTAGCTGGTCAACTATATTGTATTCACTTTATTCAGGTACTTATTCATGTTTTCTTTAAGTTCATTCAGTTTTTTATTCAATTCCTCTTTGTATTCCTTGAACTACCAAGCATGCTTGTAATTGTTCTTTTGAATACTGTGTCTTGAGCTTCATCTAAATTATATTCACTGGGGATACATACTATAGGATTCATGTTCTTTTGGCAAGACATATAATTTTCATCTTCATATTGTTTATAATTTTGTAATAGGATTTGGGAATCTGAAGTTTGGTTCTTGGTTGCATCTTTTGGTATAAGATTTTGGTCACCATTTTGGAGGTCCCAGGTTGGTCGTGGAATACATACTTTGGGGGAAGGCTTCTCTTATTAGAGACCTGTGAATCCCTACAGAGAAGACCAGTATGGTCTGTAATAGGAGTTAGATTTCTTTAATGAATATGTGGGTGCTTCTGAAGGACAATCTTTTAAAAGGAAGTATATGAATGCACCAACAGCCAGTACTGAGACCACAGAGAATGGCACCCTGACGAAGGGTGTTGCTGAAAAGCTTCAGACCCTCTAGATCCACCAGGAATCCTTGAGAAACTGAGAGACCTGTCAGGGATCTCAAGAGCAGCCACATACTTAAGGGTGTGGCAGCAGAGCCCATGAGGCTTGAAAGCTTTCAAGAAAAGGTTGATAGAAAAGGTAGGACTTCAAGCAGAGATGTGTTAACCAGCCTTAGGCCTCACCAGCCCTGAGTCAGTAAGAATCAAATGGTGCTAGAAGCTGACCCCAAGCTGAGTGCCTGAGGCAGGCTAGCTGCATAAGCCAGTGGACAGGTCCTAAGTATGCAGATGCTGAAGAGAGCTGTGGCCTGCTGGTGCAATGGGCAGAGTAACCTGAGACTACATCTATCAATAAGTCCACAGCTATCTAGTGAATGAGTAAGGTGTGAGGCACACATGCTCTGCCGACTGTGAGTAAACTACATAGATAGAGCCCTGCCAAGTGGCATGGTTGAGGAAGCTAGGGACCTGCCAGAAGCCTCAGTGCCAGGTTGGTATGTGCCAATTGAGGTGGTGATGCCAAACACTAAGCCATGTGGCACAGAATTTGCCCCGTGTAAGTTTGACAGTCTCAGCTGACTGTGGAGGCCTCGGACTAAAGCAGAAGTTAGGCTGCCATAGCAACTTGTCAGAGCCAAGTTACCACTGAATGACTGCTATTGCAGTATTCCTGCAGAAAGACTGCAAAAACAGTTGCCCATAAAGAACCTGCCCCTGAGGCCGTGTATCCCTTCTAAGGGTTAGAGTTGGTTAGGTATTTATAGGTGTTTACAAGTATTAATAAATATAGTTATAATTTACTTTTGCAATGGTCTGTCTAGCCAGATATCTAGAGTAGTCCCAAGAGGGTGTAAAGAAAGGGAATAGTTTCTATCAGGATGGATGTGACACTTTATTGGCAGTTTTATTCTTTCAGGGTGTGAAACATTACATTTCCATGCTCTTTATTCTCTAAGATGTTTACACAGAACTCTGCTATTCTGCTGATAGGTTTTATTTTGCAAGTGAACTGTCACACACTCCTGCAGCAGAATACATCAGTATTCTTTATGTGTCATCTACTTCTGACACTTGTCACTACATTTTGTTATGCATAGGTTCTTTTTTATTCAAGTCCAATTGAAATGCCTCCAGTGTTGGAATGCCCCTATATTTTTGTAGATTAAGGAAAATCTTTAGTGCTATAATGTCATGGAATTAATTTTCAGTGCTTTAATCTGCATCTCAGACCAAACCAATCCGTTGCACCAAAGATACCTAGGGTCTCCAAAGTTGAGATTTTTTTCTTTTTTTCTTATTTTTCTTCCTCCCTTCCTTTCTTCTTTCCTTCCTTTCCTCCCTCTCTTCCTCCCCTCCTCCCTCCTTCCCTCCTTCCTTCCTTTCTTCTTTCTTTTCTTTTTTTGTTTCTCCTTCCCTTTCCTTCAGTCAAGGTTTTTCTGGAACTTATTATGTAACTTAGCCTGTCCTTGAACTCACTGAAACCTTCCTGCCCCAGCCTCTAGAGTCTGGTGTCGACAGGTAAACTACAATGCCTTGTAGACAGTTTCTGTTAAACTCTCCCCCTGTAGATGGGTCTGTGTCACAATGCCCTCTATTTAGCACAGTTGTCTCTTCACTCTTTTTCTTCAAATTTGCCTTTTTATTCCTCAAGAGTATTAGGAATTCAATTAATCTCAGAATCAATGCCTAAATTCTGGGCTGAAACTCTAATAGGTCATAAATATGGCCATTTGTTGGACATTCCTGGGTTGGGGAATGACAAAGTCCATCATTAGCCATCTTGCAGCATAAGGGATTCTTTAAATCACACTAGAACTTCCTCTGACAGAACCACCAGGAATGATACTTTCTTCATTTTTCTATGTGTTTTGTCATACTAAACATGTTTTAAAATACTTGCAAAAACATTTAATCTAAATTTGTAGCTACTGTTGTGTTTATCATCAATTTTTTATTTGTGAATAATTATCACTTATAAACTTTATATGTTATATATACATATATAATAGATACGTATATAACAATTTATGAAATAATACATCTATAAAAGTTTTCAATTACTCACTGTGTCTCAATAGAGAGATGTACATTTGTGATATAACAACAGACAATGAAAAAGTGTTTAATGTTCTCAAAGGCTTTCCTGCTCTCCAGTTTTACATCTGAGATGGAAACTGAATGGAAAATGAGTCATATTAGCCTATAATCTGGTTCTTTACATACTAGTCTAAGTATAACTTGGCTTTTCCTTCAAAGTTGTCATTCATGACTTCCATATTTTTCCATTTGATGGCTTCCCCCATACCAGGACTGAAAGCATCTGTTGGTCAATCTTCTGTCTTTCAACTTCCTGTACCATAAAAGAACCATGTGTAAGATAGAAAGATAGAAGGTCTCAGAGTTCTATTTTTTTCTGATAGAGCCTGAAACACTGAATTCCTTTACTGGGGCCATCAATTACTCTCATATCAGCACAGGACATGGGGTGTACACAGCCCAAATAAATGTAAACTGTATTTAAATTAAGGCCCCAGGAATGCTCGTTTTGATAAATTACTTAATCTCTACAATCCTATTTCTTCTCTTCATGAACCTGGCCAGTCATTACCACATAGCAGGGTGGAGCTGAGAATCAGAGAGTACACAGCATGTGCTCATGTATAATGAGAATTAGTTTTCTTTAGTGAACCAGTATGCAGATCAACTTGGCACCTGATAGTACATAAAGGAGCTTGTAGCTTGGCATTGCTTGGATGATAGAGGGACTTGGGGCTGAGATGGGCAGAACCCAGTTGAGAAATATGGATGGTGTCTTGATGAAGAGGCATGACTGAGAAGCTGCAGAAGCCACAAAAAATGTCAACTACCTCGAGAAGCTATGGGGACTACTAGATACTGTGAGAAAACTCATGAGCCTATGAGACTGCCAAAGACCATAAGACCATGCCCTGTGTAAGCCAGGGAACTCCATGAGGATCTCTCTCTGTTGCCCCATGGACAAAGGAGACAGAAATGCACAAGAGAGAAGTGTGAAGCAAGGTATGCCTTTGCCAGCCTTTAGGCTGCAATAGCCTGAGACATATCAATGGTCAGAAACCTTGGCAAGAAAACTGAGGATTGCTGAGAAAACTGAGAGGATGAGTTGTGACTTGTTGTAACTCAGCCTAAGAAGGATGGCAGAAAAGCCAAGGCATAGAACTGGCTGAGAGAAAGTTCTTGAAAACTGGACACTAAAGACATCCTTCCAGAGGCCTAAGAGTGTCAGGAGAATGAGTGAGGTATTCAGAGGCCTCAGTGAGGAAAACTAGGCCATGGGGAGCACACAGGCTGAAGAGACTGTGGAAATGAGTCTGGGTTGACAGAAGAAGCTGACCTCAAGTTTAGTGCTTAAAACAGGCTAGCTATAAGCTAGTGGTTGAAATAAACTGACTGCACAAACCTGCAAAGCTAGGTCCAGAGGAAGCTAATCCAAGCTGAAGATAGGATTGCCTTCCGTGAATACCAGAGTTTGACTGCTAATCAAGATGTCTGCATGGACCTGTGCTAGAGAATTTTAATATTCTTTCAAAAGGGTTAAAATAGGATTGGTTAAGTGTTCTCAGGTATTAAGTGTTTACAGGTATTAGGTTATAGGATATAGGTATTTTATAGGTGTTTGTTAAATATTAATTAATATAAGTATTTTAAATAAAAATTTTCAGTTACACTCATGTCTTTTTGTTTGTTCATTTTGTTCCAGGAACACTAGTGATGATTTCCTCAGCAAGGATCTAAACATCTCAACCTGGGAAACTAACATCACAGCACTGAATGGAAGCTACAACGATGATATTTCCCTTTGTGACATTAAGGATCAAGCCATACTTTTTCTTTCCTTCATCATTTCCCTGGTCGGGATGGTATTAAATGCCATAGTGCTGTGGTTACTGGGTTTCCGGATGCACAGAAATGCCTTTTCTGTCTACATCCTCAACCTGGCTGTGGCTGACTTTCTTTTCCTGAGCTTTCAGTTTGTATTTTGCTTTCTTGCTGTCATTCACATCTTGTACTCCATTTCCATCCACATCCCTTTGTTTCTTCGTGTTGTGCCAATATTTGCTTATCTTTCTGGCCTGAATATTCTCAGTGCCATTAGCATTGAACGCTGCCTGTCTGTCATGTGGCCCATCTGGTATCGCTGCCAACGTCCAAGACACACATCACCTGTCACCTGCATCTTGATTTGGGCTCTGTCCCTGCTGTTGGGTCTCTTCAAAGCGAAGGCATGTGGCTTACTGTTTAATAGTTTTGACTATTTTTGGTGTGATACATTTTATTTCATCATGACCCCATGGTCAATTGTTTTATTTGTGGTTCTCTGTGGGTCCAGCCTCATCTTGCTTGTTAGAATCTTCTGTGGCTCACAATGGATTCCTGTGACCAGGCTGTATGTGACCATTGCACTCACAGTACTGCTTTTCCTGATCTTTGGTCTTCCCTTTGGGATCAACTGGCTCCTCGAACAATGGATTGGACATTTGCATTATTTTATAATTTGTGGTTTTTATCTTGAGACATTACTCCTGTCTTGTGTTAACAGCTGTGTCAACCCCATCATTTACTTCCTCGTTGGCTCCATCAGGCACCGCAGGTTTCAGCGGAAGACTCTGAAGCTGCTTCTTCAAAGAGCCATGCAGGACACTCCTGAGGAGGAAGGTGGAGAAAGGGGTCCTTCAGGAAATTCTGAAAAATTGGAAGTCGTCTAGGGTAGCATCTGAGAGCTGCTTTGATCAGAGAGAAATGGTTTTGAAAGAGACTATTTTCCTAATCTTGTTCAGTTTGTTACCTGATCTTCAATCAGTAAAATAATAATAATAGTAGTAGTAGTAGTAGTAATAATAATAACAATCATTTTGTGATTGAATGATATAGAAGTTGTTATTCAAATACAGCATTTCTGGAGCTGTCTTACTCCAGCTCTTCATCACCTTTGATGGGAGTCCTCGAGAGTGTTCTCTGTTGGAAGACTGCTCCTACTGTTAACAAATCCCTCATTCATCACAAGGCTAAATGTAGGGAAGGATGCATTTCTTTACCTGCTGAAATTTATACTGCTTAAATGAATGTTAGGTCTTGCAAAAAATGTTTTTTTTAAAAATTACCATTTTCTCAGTATTTCAGGAATTAAATAGATACACTTTATAATCATTCTTATTAATTTCTCCAGGTTATAAATATTTATGGAATGATGGTCTTTTTTATACAAATTGCTTAGTAAACAAATATCCATTCTCAAGAGAAATCTGCACCCATTGGAGTCCTTACCTTCAAGTTCACTGTGTCTTTCATTTTCAGCATTGGAAGAGTGTGGTCAGATTTTGTAATGAGATCCATCAACACCTATGCACATGTGAAGGTGGAGAGAGACTGTCCTCTGTGGTTCTCTTCACAATATCCTGCTTAGCATCCCATAGTTTTGTCTTTTCTCCTTCTTCTCTTGTCTTTGCTCTGATTACCTTTCTCTTTGACTGTATAATCCCTCATGACAAATTTCTAATGAGGTCCTCTATACTAGGTTCCCTTGAAATCAAACCTGTCTTATAGGGAGTTAGAATAATTAAATTAGATTTAGAAAATATATAGGGGTATCTGATATAGTCTCTTAATTCGGGGCATGAAGATCAACTTGGCTGTGAGCGATTTAGCTTATCAGCTTGTGGAAAAACAAGGATGAAGTCAGGTGAAAACAGGAAACAAACAGGAGACTTAATAGACTGAAAAAACAAGGTTGAAGTCAGGAAAAACAGGAAAGACTTAATGGACTGAAAAACAAGGTTGAAGTCAGGAAAAACAGGAAAGACTTAATGGACTGAAAAACAAGGTTGAAGTCAGGAAAAACAGGAAAGACTTAATGGACTTAAAGAAACAAAGTATCTGGCCTGACATTGTTTTCAGCTGCTAAGTGGGCGGAGCCCAAATTAAGCTGAAACAGAGTTCCTCCTACTTAAGGACAGTGCATGCAGCCCCCGAAAAGAAGAAGAGGCCCCTGATGCTAGAGAGCTCCCAGAGTCCTGCTGAAAAAAGTGCTGGCCATAATTTGATGGCCAGATCTCCCTGAGGCAAAAAGAAGATGGTGAGCAAAGAAAGCCTGAGCAAGACACCAAAAGGCCAAGGACTAAACCCTGTGGCTCAGCTTTTGCCTAGAGGGGTTTGATCTGTCTGAACAGTGGCCTAAAGGAAACTATGCCTGGCTTTAAGGACTCTGAGGTAGAGTGGCAGAGTTGCTGATATGAAGGGGCTGTGGTCTACCAGAGAGAAGAAAGCATCAAACCTTATTTAAGGTGAGATTGCAATAACTAACTTACCCTGACGAATCTACATCTGAGAGATCCAGAAAAAGGACTGCTAAGTGCGTTAAAGAATCTACAACAAAGACTGTGTTCCTGATGACTGAAGACCTGCCCCAGAGACTGTATCCTTCTAAAAGGTTAGGAAAATAATTGTCAATAGGATTAGTGGTTAGGTTAAAGGGAGTGTAGGAATTTGTAAGATTAATAGTTAAGAAATTGTTGGTATTTGTTATAAGTGAATATAGTAATAAATAAATAAGTGTTAAATAATAATTAAAAACTTCAGTTAGACTGTCTCAAGTTTATATCATCTCCAGAGACCATAGCACTTAATACTTGAATTTTGCATATTTTCATAACATTTTGTATAAAACAATATTTCCATTTTAAAGCTGCACTATATAAAATGTCAGGAGCAGTGTGAGCAGGATTGGCAAAAGCAAGCAAATGAGCCTCCTGGAGGCAGCCCACTCATTGTTTCATGGCTGACCAATGGGTATATTCTTGGTTTAGGAAGGGATACAGGGATTTTGCCTCAAATTTGCTTATTGTTGTTATATTGCCATCCTATGTTTGTCTCCTATGTCTGGCATAATGCATTGGGCAAAATTCCTGCAGAATTTTATAAAGATGATTTTTAAATTTCTGATGATGGTTTATGAATTGATTCAAGTAACTTCTAACCCTCCTGAAAATTAGCAAAAAAAAAAAAAAACTTCTGGGAGCTCTATGAACCATATAAATTACACCAGGAAGGAAAGAAAACAAGATTGAAACAAATTAATGATCAAGGAAATTCTAGATTTATTACAGGGATGAGTCCCAGGTGTGTACCATGATAAGAAAGGCCATGTGAATATAAAAACAAAGAATAAATGGTTAGTTATACAAGACAAGACAAACTCTTGTTTCTTGGTAAACCTTGACATAAAAAAAAATCTTGCTTTCAACACATACTGTACATTTGAAATAAGGAAAAGATAAAACTTTTGATTTGAACTCTTAATGAGCTTATAAATAAAACCATTGCCTTAAACATATAAAAAACAAAATGTCTAGATAGAAATTGTTCTATAAAAGAACTTACAATCAATATCCCTATTGCAATTCCCTTTCTGTGTAACTATTTTATCTATTTGTGAATGAGGAAATTGTAGGCATAAAGTTATTGTGTAATTCAAATTCTGATTTCTGTACACCCCCCCCCCAGTTTCAGTCCTTGTTCTGAGGAGTTCATGTTTCAGTGTTATGTAAATACTGTTTCCCAATTATCCCCTGATATGACAATAAAGCAGCTTAAAGCCAATCACTGAGCAGAGAAGAGAATAGGGCTAGACTTCCTGCCCTCCAGGGGAGGAGGAATTAAGGAAAGGAAGTAGAGGGATTCAAGAAAAGGCAGAGGCAGGAGAGATGGGGGGAGATTCAGCTGAAGCAGGAAAGCCACAAAGTGCTAGTGTCTCTGAGATTTATTTTGGGGGGAAGCCAGATTAGCTTAGTGGGTTAAGAGTAGAGTATTAAGTGCTCAGTATTTGAGTTGTGAAGCCTGTTTAACAAATAATATAATAGAGTCTCAATTATTTAGATTATAGCTGGATTGAGAGGTCAACTGCGAAATGAATAAAATTATATAAAGTTACACTAACAGGTAATTCTTGCTCTGACGTAAAGACTTTGTACTAATAGCATATATAACCTGAAAACAAAGAAATAAAGTTGTGTGTTGGTTGATTGGAGATTTCATCCAAATATGTGTCCATCTGATTGTCTGTGTATATGTTTATATGTATGAATGTCTAATTGTCTGTCTGTATGTCTGTATGAATTTATATATGTACATATATGTAGATATCTGTGTGTATATGTGATATGCATGTATGATGGGGGGCTCCTTGTGTTTGTGTATGAATGTGTACATGTCTGATTGTTTACCTGTATGTTTGTATGCACCAATACTATAGAATGTGTGGGAATGCATGATTCTCTCTCTCTCTCTCTCTCTCTCTCTCTCTCTCTCTCTCTCACTGACCCATAGGATTTAATGGGCCTCTGAGCCTCTGAACCTCCGAGACTGTGCTTGTGCTGTGCTGCTCATCTCTGAGTAAAAGAACCAGAAGTTTATTGCTAGTGTAAGTAATTAAGTTGAACAAGGGTTCTAGCCTGGCAGATTTAGAGCTAAAGTAAGTAACAAGACAACCAGCCTGGTATATTTAGAGTTAAAGTATATAGCAAGGCTACCAGTCTGAAAAATTAAGAGTTAAAGTGTTGAGAGAGAGAAAGACAACAGCCACCACCAGTGACTGGCTTCAGACTGCTGCTGACACTGTGCCCCATCTCAAGATTAACTCTCCATGTCAAGGATGGATTTCTTTGACAGTTGAAGCATAATTAATAGAATACAATATGCACAGATCAAAGGAAGACGTTCAACACATTTTCCTTTCTCTAGTTCATTCTGAAGTTAACTTTTTAAATGTTTATCTGTTACTTCAAGTTACATCTCCATCACAGTCCCCTCCCTCCACCCCTCCTGGTTCCACCCTACCACCCTCGAGTCCTTCTCCCAGAACTCATAATTCTTTTTTAATAATTAGGCCACAATTATGAAAATTATAAGGTATAACATAAATTCCCAATTTCCAGTCTGGTAGAAAGAAATATGGCTAATTAAATTATTTAACCACTATTTAGATTATATTTAATTAGTTTGGCGGCTAATCCTTAACCCGACATTATAAAAGAGTACACAGACACCATGTGGATTTTAACAAGCCTTGGCCTGAATTGTGCAATCCTAGCCCATCTAAGCTAGCTCTTAATTCTATTACATACATACGTCCCCTTGGACTGCCATTCTCCATGATATGCCGATGTTCCTGGCCATGTGGAATGAGGTTCCTTTTTCTAACCCATGGTGTGTGCCTCCTTCCTGGTGCTCCTGGCTGGAATGCTCTTCTTCCTGATGCTGGCTGGAATGTTTAATCCTCTGTCTAAAGGGCAGGCTTCCTGCTCTAATCCCAGGAAGTCCCACCTTTCTCTGTCTTTGCCCAATATCAGGCCTCGGCATTTTATTTAACCAATCAGAGTCAATGTAAGTAACAGCAAACAGGACCAATTAACATTTAGAATGCTTAACACTACCCCAACAATTCCCTCCTTTTGTCTAATAAAAAGGCTAAATTTTTTTAGCTCGTATAGTAAAAACAATAAGAACAAATATGAAACAATCAAGAAAAGCATATATAAAAGTTATGCACATAATGCTTAGCCTATTTGTATCAGGCAATCTTGAAGAAGAAAAAAATCATCTATCTTGGTGTGTCTAAAGTTCTGAACCTAAATAATTTCTATCATATCCTATATTTATAAACCTTAAGATTTTATTTAGACTTGAAAATATCCTTTAAAATCTTAAACAACTCAAGTTCAATTGAAATCTTATAACTATTATGCCTTCAACCCCATCAAAGACATAAGAAGGGATAAAGTTATTACTTGAGTGAGTAGGAAGCACAGAAGAACAGCTTCCAAAAAGAAAAAAAATGACAGTTTGCTGTCTAGACAGTCCCAAATATCTTTCCATACCATTGGAGCATCATCTTCAGCCTTCTGGCCAAGCATTTTTCACAGACTAAATTGTGCAGCAGGAAATAATAAGGATTTTCCCATTCTGTCTCTGCAGAATCAGGACATCTACTTACCTGCATTTAAGCTCTGCTCCATCTTTGGACAGTATATAGTCTGTTTAGAGAGCAGGGGCATTTTTGCCCAATAGGAACTATCTCCTGATGGGAGATTTCTTTTTGATGCTCATTGTCTTCTTCCAATTCAAATGGGAGCTGTCAGGAGCTGACTGTCTTAAGTCAAACAATTCTTATAATAATAAAAACATCTTTAAATGCCATTTTCTGTATGCCTCTGAGGGTTTTGAAGACATCTACTATTTTATTTATAACTATCTATCTTCTATCTATGAACAAGCAAACTGTATATTTTTATCCATTTATTATCTGTTTAACCTAGTATTTGACATGACCAGGAGCTTGACTGGCCAGTCAATTTGTATTATCCAGACTCCTAAATAGATTGCAATAGCAACCCATAAAAGGATCGGAAGTAAACCTATACTTTTAAATGATTTGTACAGGCACAATACCTTATACAAGAGTTGAAATATACATATTATGTGTCAAAATATAAAATTCTATACTAATGAATCAAACTTAATCTTATTTTTGTATCAATATACAAAATTCTATACCAATGTATCAAAAGATAACCTTATTTAAAGAATAACAATAATTTTAAGTTTCAAAGCACATTCAATAATCTATCCTTATATTTTATCATTTCTTTTTTATATAAATATATTCCCCCTCTTTTTCTTTTTAAGTCTTTCCCCCCTATATAAGAGAGAAAGAAGGATAGAGAAAGGAAAAAGAGATCTTCAAGTCTAACTTTCTATACCTTGCTTAAGAAGACCATATAACAATTTGTAGCCATTATCCCTAAACAACATTTATAACACATTAAATGACCAAAGAATCATCCACCCCACTTTTTGGGAATGGGACGTCACTCTCTTAAAACTACTTGCTGCTGAATTGGGTCACCGAAAACCTGTTTAGGGGCCCAAATAAAATGAAAAAAAAAAAAAAGTTAAGCAAGTAAATTGCAACATTTGTTGTCCAATCTCTAGGTGCTCAGCAATTTGAATGTCCTGAGCAGTTTGTAGTCTGGATTTTGGGTAGGAAAGTTCAGGGCTTTATTGCTGTCTTGTCTTGGAACAGTCTTTGAGGGTAGGCCATCTCAGCAAGCTGTTTGAAATTCTTCTGGATGCAGATTTTTGAGGAAACAGCTATTGAGGCAGTCTATGAGGCTGGATCATCTGGGATACTTGTCTTGTATTCTTTGGATTCTGATCCGGTTCTGAAAATATATAATTTCTCACAAGTAACATATAGTTCTGCAATTACCAAAACGCCTTGGATGTGCAGGATGCACAAATCAATTAAGGAATATTTTCTGTTCTTTGTTTGAACAGAAGAAAGACATTTGTAAGTTTCTATGCCATATAAAAGGATGACATGTAATAGTAAGACTGTATGGAGTTTAAGTATTCTCCTCTACAGTTGACATGCAATTATTAATTGATTAAAACAAGTTTATTCTGTGTTGTTCTGGCTTTTTGTAGATTAGGTTGGCCTCAGACTCAATAGGAACCAATCTGTCTCTGTCTTTGTCTCCCATACTTTGGGAACAACGGTATGCATTTATATATTTCCTCTTTCCTTTTCTCCTTTCTTTGGAGATTTAATTTCTATGTGGATATATCTATCCTTATTGAGACAGGGTTTCTCTTTGTAGCTTGGGCTGTCTTGATTTGCTCTGTAGAGCTCTGTAGGTTAGATTGGCCTCGAACACACAAGGAACCTATTTTGTCCTTGTCTCCCAAATTTTGAGATCAATTAAATAATTGAATTGCCCTTATTAAATAATAGCATTAATTAAGCCATTTTTTTGTATTAGTTTGAGCTCCAATTCTCCCATGGAAGCTCCATTCTTAAGGAGATTAGTGTAAAATAGCATGATATGCTATTTTATGTTAGTTTTTCTTAACTGTTGGCTGTGGGAGGCATGCTGTTTGCATGTTCTTCCCTAGCCTAACTCTGGGTCCTTACATCGATTAACAGAATATATCTCTTTCTCTCTCCTTTTTTTTCTGAGAAAGGATTTCTCTGTGTATCCTTGTCCTGGACTCACTTTGTACCAGGCTAGCCTTGAACTCACAGAGATTAGCCTGCTTCTGCCTACAAAGTTCTGGGATTAAAGGCATGTAGCTCCACACCCAGCAATTAACAGATTTCTTTTAGGGGCAAAATGCCTCTTGAAACCAGTTCTCCAATGGGAGCCCAACACCTAAGAAGACTGGGTTGTAACTTCTTTCTCTTTACACAAATTTAAGATTATGTGTATTTATTCATTATATCAGTAAGGACATTATTAAACTTAACATCAAAGAAAAAAATGTGTCATTTTTGAATTCTAGACTGTCTTTAGTAAGCAACCTTGTCTTATCAGCAGGTTTCCCACCCTGCCTTCATTGTTTAAACCAGGCTGATCTAGAATCCAGAGATCTGCCTGTTTCTTCCTCTAGTGTGATGGGAGTAAGGGATTAAGGGTGTGGGCAAGTACCACCCTGCTCAAATATTTCACTTAAATCCCAGATTTTAGTAACTCTGTAACCTTGAGAGCAACTTTGAACTGTAGTGACAACTCGAAATCTGCCCAAACTCTTCAAAAATCTCTTATGTTTTAGCAATGCCAAACCAGAAAAATATCCTTTCTACCTCCTGATATAGGAAAATCAAAGACATCTGAACAAAAGTCAAGCAAAGAAACAACATTCCAAAAGCCTCGGCATGTCTAACCATGCCATCCCATGCTGCAATTAAAGTTTTGTTCATTATTCCTTGGAATCTAGTTTTGGATGCATTTCATTGGTGGACCAATACCAGAAAGCCCTGACAAGCACCTACTACCCAGGGAGCTCTTAGCTCCAGCTGCCATCAATTTTGCATTATTTATCAGGAAAGGCCTCACTTCTTCCTCCAGTATCATTGTTGGCAATTTAGCATTCCATCTGTAAATTCTATCCTTTAAGACTATCCTAGTCTGAACTTTCTCAAAAACGATACACAGAACCACAATTGTCAGGGTAAAAATCATTTGCATGCTAAGAGGAACAAAATCAATTGGAATCCAAACGTATTGAGTCATTATGAATTCCTCCATTTTTAATCTAGGTGGTTAATTCCGCTCTCAAGCTCTGGTTAGAAGGCTTCCAGTTATTTAGTAGGTAAGGAGAGCTAAGTTTTCCACCTTTGTTGCAAGGCAACAGCTTTTGTTAAGTTAGCCACACTTTTGAAATGCATTTGGATTCAGTTCCCCACTCTTTGGCTAGGAAACTGGCTTTCACCTGGGCCTTCTCAGGCTGTAAGCATGGATTCTAATTGCCATAGTTGGGCACCATATGTAAAAAAATATGTCTAATAAGTTACTTAACAGTATTTAGGTTATATTTAATTGACTTGGCAGTTGTTAATCTTTAAGCAGCCATTACAAAAGAGTACACAGACACCACGTGGATTTTAACATGCCTTGGCCTGAATTGTGCAGTCCTAGCCCATCTAAGCTAGCTCTTAATTCTATTACATACATACGTCCCCTTGGACTGCCATTCTCCACGATATGCCGATGTTCCTGGCCATGTGGAATGAGGTTCCTTTTTCTAACCCATGGTGTGTGCCTCCTTCCTGGTGCTCCTGGCTGGAATGCTCTTCTTCCTGCTGCTGGCTGGAATGTTGAATCCTCTGTCTAAAGTGCAGGCTTCCTGCTCTAATCCCAGGAAGTCCCACCTTTCTCTGTCTTTGCCCAATATCAGGCCTCGGCATTTTATTTAACCAATCAGAGTCAATGTAAGTAACAGACAGCAAACAGGACCAATTAACATTTAGAATGCTTAACACTACCCCAACACAGTCCATACAATGAACAAGGTTGTTAAAACCTCATATTTAGAAAAAGTCCTGTGTGCAATGCACTGCTATTATGTAGTAATCTCATTCTGTACATTACTATGGTAGTTTGAATGAGACTGCCCCCCATAGGCCCATGGATTTTAATTGTTGGTTCTCCACTTGGTGGAGCTGTTTAGGAATAAGGAGGTGAGGCTTCATTGGAGGAGATGTATCACCTAGGGTGTACTTTGAGCATTCAAAATCACACACTATTTTCATACCCTGTTGTATGTGTGTGTGTGTGTGTGTGTGTGTGTGTGTGTGTGTGTGTATCTGTTTGTCTGTCTGTTCTATGCTTGTGGATTGTTCTTCTGCATCCTGTAGGAAATTCCATCCTTGTCCATTATCAAGCCAGAAGTGCAGGCTCCTCCATTCAAAGACCAGAGCTCAATTGGCTTCTGAGCAGAAAAGGGTGGAACATGGAATGGGATCCACCCAATGCCACAGGATACCCTGGAGAGGTTGGAGATTCAATTCTGCCATGCCAATATTGCAACCTCCATATATGGAGGCTTCCTGGAGGCAGTCACCTACATTTTGTTAAGGAAAGCAGAGGAAAGGGCAAGGGGTAATAGAGATGGACTCAGGGTGAAAGGGGATCTCAATCCTGGTCCAGCATCCTTCCAGTGGGCAGTCCTGGGTTCCTATAATTTGTTGTACTTGTTGTAGGTCTCCTAACAAAGAACCTCCAGTGGTGGAAGGGTTAGGGAAAGACTGGGCAGTAGAAGAGCTAGAATGAAGAATAACAAACACAGTCATAAGAATAGAGGAGCAGGAGGCCTGTGGGGGGGCACATGTCTTAGGCACCTGCCACTAGGTCATGGATATCCTTCCAGGAGATCTTGTTGCTTTGTTGAGGGTGGCTTCTCTTCTGTTTCCTCCATCCCTGATCCATCAGTGAGAGTTGGCCATCTTCTTGGTTGGTGGGGTGGTGTCAGACATTTCTGGCAGGGAACCAAATAGGCTTAGGCTGATCTTATGGGAAAACACAAGCAAAACTTCTGGTTGTAAGGAGGGGGTCTGGGAACTTCCAAATCCCATCTAATGGAACTAACCATTCTATTGGGATAGGAGGGGCTATTCCAATTATGTGCCAATGGAGAGAGATAGGAGGTGTTTGGAGTTCTTATAAATGTTAAATATATTTAGAGTAGTTAGAGACTTCATTAATTGTATGTTGGGGAGTAAGTGTTTGCCTTTTGTTTTAGAATTTGAGCTTTTACAGTTTGATGTGTTCTTTCTACTATTCCTTGGCCCTGAGGGTTATACTAATTCCCTGTGTGATGGGCAGCTTCCCATTGTGAGAACAAGGTTTTGAATTGGGAGCTAATAAAGACAGGGCCAATGTCAGTTTTTATCTGTTGGAATTCCCATGATGGCAAATATCGAGAGCACATGGTGAATGAACTTTTTTGAGTTTTCTCTTGCTTGGGTTTAGCCCAGATAAAATGTGAGTAGGTGTCTGTAGGTACAAAAACATATTTTTGTCTTCAAAATTGGGGGATGTGAATGACAACAATTTGCCATAGGGCATTGGATTTGAGACCTGGGTGGGGGGGTAGTGCCCATAGTTCATAAAACTTGGGTGGTAATAAGGGAAGAACAAGAGGAGCATGATTTTATTGCCCTCTGGAGTTGAGCAAGAGAGATATGAGGGAAGCAGGACTGAAGTCCCTTTATATCTCTCTCTGTGTGTGCATGAGTAGAATTGGTCTGTTTGCTCAATGGAGGCAATAAATGCACCTGTAGAGGTGGTTTGGTCAGCGAGGGCATTTCCATCAGATATTGGATCTAGCATGGAACTGTGGGATCTTACATGTTGCATGTAAATGGGAGAGGCTCTTTACTTTATAAGGAAAGAGACCTGTATATGAAAGAGGGAAAGTTGATTGGCATCTAATTTGACAAAAGCCCTTATAACCAGTGGAGTAAGTTAATAGCATATATACTATTTTGGATGTTAGCCCTCTGTCAGATGTGGGTTGGTGAAGATTTTTTCCCAATCTGTAGGCTGCTGGTTTGTTCAAATGACAGTGTCTTTTGCCTTACAGAAGCTTTTCAGTTTCATGAGGTCCCATTTATTGATTGTTGGTCTTAGGTCCTGTGACGTTGTCACCTGTGCCAATGACACAGGTGTTTTCCCCAATTTCTCTTCTAATAGATTTACTGTGTCTGGCCTTATATTAAGGTCTTTGATCCACTTGTACTTAAGTTATGTACAAGGTGATAAGTATGGGTCTAATTTCATTATTTTGCATATGGATATCCAGTTGGACTAGCACCATTTCTTGAAGATGTTGTCCTTTTTCCATTGTATGGTTTTGGCTTCTTTGTCAAAAATTAAGTGACCATAGGTGTGTGGGTTCATTTCTGGGTCTTCAATTCGATTCCATTGGTCCACTGGTCTGTTTCTGTACCAGTACCATGCTGTTTTATTACTATTGGTCTGTAGTAGAGCTTGAAATCAGGGATGGTGATACTTCCAGATGTTTTTTTATTGTACATGATTGATTTAGATATTCTGATTTTTGTTATTCCATATGAAGTTGAGAATTGCTTTTTCCAGGTCTGTAAAGAATTGTGGTGGTATTTTGATAGGAATCGCATTGAATTTGCATATTGCTTTTGGAAGGATGGTCATTTTCATTATGTTGATCCTACCTATCCATGAGCATGGGAGATACTTCCATCTTTTTTAAAAAAAATTATTTATTACTTCAGGTTACATCTCTATCACAGTGTCCTCTTCCTCCCCTCCAAGTCCCACCCTCCCACCCTCTACCACCTATCCCTTCCATCCCACTCCTCTGGAGTGGAGTGTCACTACATAACAGTCCCCTGCCCCAGTTCAGCAGTCATATGAGGGCCAAGAGTCTCCTCATACACTGGGGGCCTACAAGGCAGCACCATTAGGGCAAAGTGTCTCATTGACAGGAAAAAAGTCTATGTTCCTGTTCCCTTTGGTGCATTGGTGGTAGTATAGTTTTCCTGTTCTATATGGCTAATATCCAACCATAAGTGAATAGATGCCATGTGCATCCTTCTGAGTCTGGGTTAGCTGACTCAGGATAAGCTTCTCTAGTTCCATCCATTTGGCTGCAAGTTGCATGATTTCCTTGTTTCTGATAGCTGAGTAGTATTCCATTGTGTATATGTACCAAGTTTTTTTTTAATACATTCCTTGGTTGTGGGATATCTGAGTTGTTTCCAGTTTCTAGTTATTACAAATAAGGCTGCTATGAATATAGATGAGGAAACTTTTTTGTAATTTGGTGAGGAATCATTTGGGTGTATACCCAGAAGTGGTATGGCTGGGTCCTGAGGCAGAACTATCAAACTCATCAGCACAGGTGACAACTTCCTGAACAGAACACCAACAGCTCAGGATATAAGACCAATGGGACCTAATGAAACTGAAAAGCTTCTGTAAGGCAAAATACACTGTCATTCAAACAAAACAGCAGCCTACAGATTAGGAAAAAAATCTTCACCAACCCCATATTAGACAGAGAGCTAATATCCAAAATTTGCAAAGAACTCAAGAAATTAAAGCCAAGAAACCAAATAATCCGATCAAAAAATGGGGAACAGAGCTAAACAGAGAATTCACAAGGGAGGAATCCCTAATTGCTGAGAGACACTTGAAGAAATGCTCAGCATCCTTAATCATCCGAGAAATGCAACTCAAGAGGACTCTGAGATTCCATCTCACACCTGTCAGAATGTCTAAGATCAAAAGCTCAAATGACAGCACAGGCTGGTGATGTTGTGGAGAAAGGGGAACTCTCCTCCATTGCTAGTGGGAGAGCAGGCTTGTGCAGCCACTGTGGAGGTCAGTCTCGTGATATCTTAGAAAACTTGGAATAGCTCTGCCTCAGGATACTTCCATGTTCTGATGCCCTCTTCAATTTCTTTCTTCAAGGACTTGAAGATCTTGTCATACAGGTCTTTCACTTGCTTGGTTAGAGTTACCCCCAGGTGTTTTATATTATTTGTGGCTATGGTGAAGGATGTTGTTTCCCTAATTTCTTTCTCAGCCCATTTATTTGTTGTATAAAGAAGTGCTTCTGATTTTTTGAATTAATTTTGTAACCAGCCACCTTGATGAAGGTGTTTATCAGCTGTAAGAGTTCTTGGTGGAATTTTTGGGGTTGCTATCATATCATCTGCAAATAGGAGAGATGGCTCAGAGGTTAAGAGCACTGACTGCTCTCCCAGAGGTCATGAGTTCAAATCCCAGCAACCACGTGGTGGCTCACAACCATCTATAATATGATCTAGAGATCTTTTCTTTATGGGTATTTTCATTATTTTGATGTAATTTCTTTCATATTGGGTGATAAGCACTATCTCTAGGCCTTGTAAAATATCTCTCCCTGGAAGTTTAGTAGCTACATGAGTACTATCTAGTACTATACTAGGAGGCATACTAATCAGTAGCTCTATCAGGATCTTCCCATCTATAGGCCTGTTTAGTGATAAATGAATGGGACAAGCCCCTATGCCTAGAAGTTGGGGCCCAGGGCCTAGCTGTCAGTCTTGTGGGATCTCTTGCTGTCTCAAAATCATCCTATCTGCTCCTGCATCAATAAGGCATTTAAATGGCTTGTTATCTATTTTAATGGTTATTTTTGGGTGAGAACCATCTGAGATGCTGGATACCCATAAAGCTTCTGTGGAATTATTTTGCCTCTTACTGGGGCTGAGGGCTGCTCTGTTTTAAGTTTAAAGGTTCTAGTTGGATACCATCTTCATCATAATGGGAGAGACTGTCTCTTTTCCAGTGAAAATCTTTACGACACTGGGGGCACATTGTCTTAGGAATATTGGGGTACTTTGTTGTGGGGTTGTTTAGGTAATCTTTTTTCCAGTGTCCTGCCTCTCCACAATTAAAGCAGATCCCTCTGTTCTTAATGCAGCTTCAAAAGTTTGGATCAGATTTGATGCTGTCCGAATAACTTAGGCAGCTACTATCTACTGATCATAGTGTTCACTCCAGAGACCTTGGTAGGCTAGCCTGGTCTCAGGGGTCATATTATTCCACATTATATTTTTAAGATGTCTCTGGCTGTGGAGTCACAAATTTTTATTTCTACATTTGTTTTAATTCTAAGAATAAAATCAGATAGGGCCTCTCCCTGCTTTTGGCAGAGAGAGAGAGAGAGAGAGAGAGAGAGAGAGAGAGAGAGAGAGAGAGCAGTGGGGAGGTAAGGTCTTGTGAGCCAGAGAGGGGCATTGTTCTATCTCAAGTGTGAAGTGCATGAAGTGCATGGAGATCTATCTGGAAAAAAAAAACCTTTTTGGCAATTTCACCTGCTGTGCTCGCACGCCAAAGGCTCCTTGTCCAAAAAGTTCATCAAGCCCCCATAGGGTGTCATCTTGGTCTTGATTTCTCATAACTTGTCAGAGGCATTCATTCCTGAAATAAACTTCCCATTGTAAAAAGAATAGGCCAGGAAGAATGACAAATATCTTGCCAGTCTCAGGGTATATTTAGATTAGCAATCTGATCCCTCTCAGGTCTCTGAGGTGGTTGAAGAATAGATAGCTAGAGTCTCATAGTTAAATTTTGAGTTGTTTAGGAATCAAGAGGGTGTTCTGGATCTAAGAAGATATTTTTAAAATTATGGGGCAAATTAGTATGAAAGCTGAGTTAGATATAGAACTTTAAACTCATGGAGATGGTTAGATAGTAGAATGTTAAAGTCAGGTGCCAAATACATATGGACTGGACATTGGGAATGTATGCTAAGCCATATAACTCTTATAATTGTGGCCTATTTATTTCTGTTGTTTTGTATTGTATTTATAGTTATAAGAAAAAGAACCATTTTTTGGACTGAAAGGGAGAGCTGTTGGGGGGAAAAAAGAAATACCTTAAACTAAAAAAAAAAGAAGGGAAGAGGATATGGGGGTTGAGGGGGAGGAGGGTGGAAGGGTGGGACTGGAGGGGGGAGTAGGGAGGGGATTGTGATTGAGATGTAACTTGAAGGAATAAAAAATAAATTATTTAAAAAAAAAGATTAGCAATCTGACTGTGTAAGAGTGATTTTGTCCAAGAGCAATTTTGGCATCTTCCTTTATTGCATGTCTGATTTCTTTTAAATCTGCAGCTTGTTATGTGTAGTCAAGTAGCCTATGTCTCATGGGGTTAATATTAACTGGGAATGCATGGGATTTCTGAATTTCTGACTCTGAATCAGAGTTTGGGGGTGGGAAAAGTTTACCAGTGCTTTTTTGTTTTTTTAAATGTTTATTTATTACTTCAAGTTACATCTCCATCACAGTCCTCTCCCTCCAGCTCTTAGTCTCACCCTCCCACCCTCACACCTATCCCACCTATCCTACTCCTCCCATGTGGGGTGCCCCTACATATCAGTCCCATCAGTTCAGCAGTCACATGAGAGCTAAGAGTTTCCCCTTGCACTGGAGAGCTACATGGTAGCTCCACTAGGGCAAAGTGTCCCACTAACAGGTAACAAAGTCTATGTTCCTGTTCCTTTTGGTTTGTTGGTTGTAGATAGTTATCCTGTACTACATGATTAAAATCCAGTTATAAGTGAATACATACCATGTGCATCTTTCTGGGTCTGGGTTAGCTCAGTTTAGATGAGCTTTTCTAGTTCCATCCTTTTGGCAGCAAATTGCATGATTTCCTTGTTTCTGATAGCTGGTTAGTATTCCATTGTGTAAATGTACCACAGTTTTCTTTATCCATTCTTTACTTAAGGGACATCTGGGTTGTTTCAGTTTCTAGCTACTACAAATAAAGCTTCTATGAACATTGTTGAGCCAAAGTCCTTGTGGTTTGGTGAGGAATCTTCTGGATGTAGCCCAGGAGTGGTATGGCTGGGTCTTGAGGTAAAGCTATTCCAAAATTTCTAAGATATTGCCACACTGATTTCCATAGTAGTTGTACAAGTTTGGACTCCCACCAGCAATATGGGAGTGTTCCCCTTCCTCCACAACCTTGCCAGCATATGCTGTCATTTGAGTTTTTGTTCTTAGCCATTCTGACAGGTGTGAGATGGAATCTCAGAGTCATCTTAAGTTGAATTTCTCTGATGACTAAGGATATTGAATATTTCTTCTAGTGTCTCTTGGCAATTAGAGATTCCTCCCTTGTGAATTCTCAGTTTAGCTCTGTTCCCCATTTTTTGATTGGATTATTTGGATTCTTGGTGTTTAATGTCTTGCGTTCTTTATAAATTTTGGGTATTAGCCTTCTGTCAGATGTGGGATTGGTAAAGATCTTTTCCCAATCTGTAAGTTGCCATTTTGTTCTAATGACAGTGTCCTTTGCCTTACAGAAGCTTTTCAGTTTCATAAGGTCCCATTTATTGATTGTTGGCCTTAGAGCCTGAGCTATTGGTGTTGTGATCAGGAAGTTTTCACCTGTACCAATGAGTTCAGGCTTTCTTTTACTTTCTCTTCTATTAGATATAGTGTGCCCAGCTATATATTAAGATATATATATATATCTCCACTTGGGCATAAGTTTTGGGCAAGATGATAAACATGGGTCTATTTGCATTCTTTTATTTCTTGATACCCAGTTAGACCAGCACCATTTGCTGAAGATGCTGCCATTTTTCCATTGTACAGTTTTGGCTTCTTTGTCAAAAATCAAGTGTGTGGATTTATTTCTGGGTCCTTGATTTGATTCCATTGATCACCTAGTCTGTTTCTATGATAGCACCATGCTGTTTGTATTACTATTGGTCTGTAGTATAGACTGAAATCTGGGATGGTGATACCTCCAGATTTTTAAAAATTGTGTAGGAATGATTTGTTCTGGGTTTTTTTCTTTTTCCACATGAAGTTGAGAGTTTTTCTTTCAAGGTCTGTAAAAAATTGTGTTGGTATTATGATTGGAATTGCATTGAATCTGTATATTGCTTTTGGTAGGATGGCCATCTTTTTTATGTTGATCCTACCTATCCATGAGCATGGGAGATCTTTCCATCTTCTGATATCCTCTTCAATTTCTTTCTTCAAGGACTTGAAGTGCTTGTTGTACAGATCTTTCATTTGCTTGGTTAGAGTTACCCCCAGGTATTTTATATTATTTCTGGCTATTTGTGAAGAGTGTCGTTTCCCTAGTTTCTTTCTTGGCCCATTTATCTTTTGTGTAAAGAAGGGTACCGATTTTTCTGATTTAAATTTTTATCCAGCCACCTTGCTGAAGGTGTCTATCAGTTTTTAGGTGTTCTCTGGTGGAAATTTTCGGGTCAATTGTATATACTATCATATCATTTGTAAATAGGGATACTTTGCCTTCTTCCTTTCCAATTTTTATCCCCTTGATCTCCTTTAGTTGTCTTATTGCTCTAGTTAGAACTTCAAGTACTATGTTGAAGAGATATGGGTAGAGTAGGCATCCTTGTCTTGTCCCTGATATTAGAGGAAATGCTTTAAGTTTCTCTCTATTTAATTGGATGTTGGCTACAGGCTTGCTGTAGATTGCCTTTGTGATTTCTAGATATGGTCCTTATATGCCAGCTCTCTACAGGATTTTTAGCATGAAGGGGTGTTGGATTTTGTCAAATGCTTTTTTGGCATCTAATGAGATTATCATGTGTTTTTTTTCCTTTAGCTTGTATATATGATGGATTATGTTGATAAATTTTCATATGTTGAAACACTCCTGCATCTCTGGGATGAAATCTACTTGATCATGATAGTTTTGTTGTGTTCTTGGATTTGGTTTGCAAGTATTTCATTGAGTATTTTTGATTCTATGTTCATGAAGATTATTGGGATGAAATTTTTTTTCTTTGTTGAATCTTTGTTTCGTTTAGGTAACAGTGTGACTGTGACCTCATAGAATGAGTTTAGCAGTATTTCTTCTGTTTCTATTTTGTGTAAGAGTTTGAAGAGTATTGGTATTAGTTCTTCTTTGAATGTCTGGTAGAATCCAGTGCTGAAACCATCTGGCTCTGAGTTTTTTTGGGTTGGGAGACTTTTAATGACTGCTTCTATTTCCTTAAGGGTTAACTGTTTAAGTAGTTAACCTGATCTTTATTTAACTTTAGTAGGTGGAGTCTATCCAGAAAATGTGTCTATTTCACTTAAGTTTTCAAATTTTGTGGAGTACAGGGTTTCGAAGTAAGGCCTAAAGATTCTTTGTATTTCCTCTATTTCTGTTGTTATTTCTCCCTTTTCATTTCTGATTTTGTTGATTTGGGTATTTTCCCCTGCCTTTTAGATAGTTTGGGTAATGGTTTGCCTATTTTGTTGATTTTCTCAAAGAACCAACTCTTGGTTTTGTCAATTCTTTGTATTGTAATTTTTGTTTCTAAGTTACTTATTTTAGTCCTGGGTTTTATTATTTCCTGCTGTCTTCTCCTCTTGGGAGTGTTTGCTTCTTTTTCTTCTGTGCTTCCAGTTCTGTTGTTAAGTTGCTAATATGAGCTATCACTATTTTCTTTTTGAAGGCACTTAGTGCTATGAACTTTCCTCAGAGCACTGATTTCATAGTGTCCCATAAGTTTGCATATGTTGTGACTTCATTTTCATCAAATTTTAGGAAGTCTTTGATTTCCTTCTTTATTTGTGCCCTGACCAAGCAGTCATTGAGTAGAGAGTTTTTCAGTTTCCATGAATGTGTAGGCTTCTTGTTATTTCTGTTGTTGTTGAAGTCTAGCTTCAACTCATGCTAATATGATAAGATTCAGGGAGTCATTTCAATATTCTTATATTGGTTGAGGCTTGCTTTATTACCAACTACATGTGACCCGACCCGCGGGTCCTAGTAATTCATGGGGGCAAGGAGGACCGCAACCTGAAAAAAGAATGGGCGAGAGAGGGAAAGGACTCAAGGAAGCAATTGCTTGTCAAGAGCCGTGTATTTGAGCACAAAGTGCCTTTTTATAATATGCTTTACAAGGGGAGGAGGTGAGAGGGGCCAGGTGGTAGGAAAGTACAGAATCTTCTTGGCCTGTGCCCTGGACATTGTATGATCTACCCATTTTTCTCAGAAGACACGGTACACTGCTTTGAATCAATCTGTAACTGCCAACCTGGAACTTTGCAGTTGCCAGGCAGTATGAAGCTGCAGGGGACATTGTGCAGGTGGGGAAAGGTAGGGGGTGAGGATGAGAGGCGAGGGTCTTGGCTTCTGACATACATGGTCAATTTTGGAGAAGGTTCCATGAGTTGCTGAAAGGAAGGTATATTCTTTTGAGTTTGGGTGGGTGAAATGTTCTATAGATATCTGTTAATTCCATTTGGTTCATGACCTCTGTTAGTCTCATTATTTCTCTGTTTGGCTTCTGTCTCAATAATCTGTCCATTGGTATGAGTGGGGTGCTGAAGTCTCCCACTATTATTGTGTTTTGATCAATGTATGATTTAAACTTTAGTAGTATCTCTTTTGCAAATGTGAGTGTCCTTGTATTTGGGGCATAGATATTCAGTATTGAGATGTCATCTTGATGGATCTATCCTTTGACGAGTATATAGTGTCCTTCCCTATTTTTTTAATCAATTTTAGTTGAAAGTCTATTTTACTGGATATACAGCTTGCTTCCTTGGACAATTTACTTGTAAAACCTTTTCCTACCCCACCGCCCTTTTGAGGTAAAGTCTATCTTCACTGGCAAGGTGTGTTTCTCGTATGCAGCAAAATGATGGGTCTTGTTTATGGATCCATTCTGTAAGCCTGTATCTTTTTATTGGGGAGTTGAATCCATTGCTGTTGAGAGAAATTAATGATCACTGATTGTTATTTTCTGTTATTTTGATGTAGGTGGTGGTAGTGCATTTGTGTGTTTATTAAGGTTTAGCTACAGTGGAGTTTTTTGTTTCCTGTGTTTTCTTGGCTGTAGTTGGATTTTTCCTTCTAGGGTCTTCTGTAGAGCTGGATTTGTGGATAGATATTGTTTGAATTTGGTTTTGTCATGGAATACCATGTTTTCTCTATATATGGTGATTGAAAGTTTTTCTAGGTACAGTAGTCTGGTCTGGCACCTGTGGTCTCTTAGGGCATGCAGGGCATCTGACCAGCCCCTTCTGGCTTTTAACATTTCTGATGTAAAGTCAGGTGTAATTCTGATGGGTCTTCCATTATATGTTACTTGACGTTTTTCTCTTTCAGCTTTGAATATTCTTTCTTTTTTCTGTATATTTGGAGTTTCAATTATTATGTGGTGGGAGGAGTTTCTTTTCTGGTCCAGTCTATTTGGTGTTCTGTATGTCTCTTGGACTTTTACCAGCACCTCCTTGTTTAGATTTGTGAAATTTTCTTCTGTGATTTTGTTGAAAATGCTCTCTGGTCCTTGTGGTCTGGAATCTTCTCTTTTATCTATGCTTATAATTCATTGGTTCTGTATTTTTATTGTGTCCTTGAGTTCTTGGATATTATGGGTGAGAATTTTTTTAGATTTCTCATTTTCTTTGGTTGTTGTACTGATTTCTTCAATAGAGTCTTCCACACTTGAGATTTGGTCTTCCATTTCTTGTATCCTATTGGTGATACTCATGTCTGTAATTCCTGTTCTCTTTCCTTGATTTTCTACCTCCAAGATCATCTCTTCTTGTCTTTTCTTTATTTCTTCCATTTCCAATTTCTGATCTTGAACCATTTTATACATTTCCTGTTCCAATTTGGCTTTCTTTGCCTGCAATCCTGATATAGCTTTGTCTCTTTCCTGCTCTTATTTGACTGAGTTTACTTGGAGTTCTTTAATGGAATTCTCCATTGCTTTCATCTATAGAATTGTAATTTCTTCAAATTCTTTCAGGGATTTATTTTCTTCTTTTAAGTCCGCTATCATTTTCATAAATATAGATTTTTTCATCATTTTCTTGTGTTTCAGCTGTAGTGGGATGGTCAGGGATTGTTGTATTAGCATAGCTGAATTTTGTTGGAGTCATATTTCCCTGACTTTTGTCAGTTCTGTTATTTCGCTGACCTTTAGTCATCTGGTTTTCCTTAGCTGTTTATTCCTGGAGCCTTTTGGCCTTGGTGCCAAGGAAGGAGCTTTGGTGTGGAGCCCATAAAATCTTGGTGGCCTGTAGTTCTCCAAAGGCTGGATGGGGCCTTGTGTTGGAGGCTGGTTCTCAGTGGGCCTCCCATGGCTCACCACTTCCTGCTGTGTCCCAACTGGGTACTCAGGTCAGGAATTGGAGTGTATTGTGTTATTCCCACCTGCAGGTTCCTGAGATCCAGTTGGTCTTCTTAGAAATTTTGGTGGAGGTCAACAGGCTGCATGCTGTAGGCTAGAGCTTCAGTTCTCCAGCAGCTTAATCATCTGGACTGTGGTCGTGGACCTCTCAAGCTGCTCTTAGGGTGCTCTCAGTTTCAGTGTGCACTTGACAGCCAGAAGCACTGTGATCTGGTGCAGCCCATGTCACACAGGCAGTGTGCAATATTCCAGCCCTGTTTCACTACTCCAGGGCTGGAGATCTGGGTGCTGTAGAGTGAGTGCCCAGCCAAAGTGTCAGACAGGTGTGAGCAGGGAGTTCTAATATGGAGTTCACAAGGCATCCACAGTGCTTGGACTCAAGGGAAGCTCTGTCTCCTTTACCTGGCCAGGGGTGCTATGTTCTAGAACAGCTTGCCTAAGTCAGTGGGGCTTCTAACAGTTTCCTTGTAGCTAGGGTGTCAAGACCATGGTTATAGTCCTCCAGATATGCTCTCAGGGAAATCTCAGGATCAACCTGAGCCTCTCAGTCAGAAACATTGTGATCTGGTGCATCCCACTTGCTCAGGTGGCATGATATGGTCCAGAACTGCTTTACTGCTATGGGCCAAGATCTAGATGCTATACACTGTGGATGTAGACTGAGGGCCCAGTCACAGTGAGATGATCAGGGAGTTCCAATATGGAGTTTCTAAGGTGTCCACAGTTCTTGGGCTCAGTGGAAACTCAGCCACCTTTTCCCAGTTAGCAGCACTGTGTTCCAGAACAGCCTGCCTGAGTCTGTGGGGCTTCTAACAGTTTCCCTGTAGCTAGGGTGTCAGGACCATGGTGATGTTCCTCCCAAGTTGTTCTCAGGAGAGTCTCAGGATCAACCTGTGCTTCTCAGTCAGGCGCACTGTGGTCTGATGCAGCCTGCTAGCTCCAGCAGCACACTGTGGTCCAGAACTGCTTTACTGCTGCAGACTGAGATCTGGATGCTCTACAGAGTGCCCAACTGAGGGGCCAGGCAAGGGTGGGGGGCAGGGAGTTTCAATAAGTAGTCTATAACCTGTCCATAGTGTGCTTGGACTCAGAGATTCTCAGCCACCTGTTAGCTCAATCCCCCTTTACCAGTCAGCCAGATGCTGCCATGTTACAAATCCCAGGGAGAATTTCCCTCAGTCTTACTATCATGGCTCTGCTGGCCCTCTTTTGTGTGTCAGAATGCCTGCATAGAAGCTATGGATTTAGGAAACTGAGGAGGTCCTCTGTTTGGAGGTTGAAAGTCACCAATTGGGGTCCTGAATTGATCAGATCCATGGGCTTTTCCACTGCGGCAGAGAGTCCTCTGTCTCCCACTTCTGGCATCTCTGTTCTTCCCAGTGTCTATATGTCCAGTACAGGGTCCTTTATTGTCTCTGTCTTTGCCAAACAAGTCCGGATAGGCTTGAGCCTTACAAACTGCCATTCAGCAGGAGTATAACTCTGCAGTGGTTCAGTTGGTCCTCTTGACAGTCAGAATGTGTCCATGTTTATAGTTGCCATCTTCTCACAGTGTTTTAATCTGATTTTTTGTTTGTTTGTTTGTTTTGTAACAGAATCACAGAGATTGCAGAGGGTGGGGTTGAGAGGCCTTGGAGTTATGTGGCTTCTCTTTTTTGATTTTTTTTGAAGGGTATGGTTTGTTGCCTAGGGGAAGGAGAAGCAGGCACCACTGCCTCTGCTCTAGTTGTGGGAGGGGTGGAGGGAAGGTGCTGGGTTATATATTTTTATTATGGAGTCCTGCAGGGAGTTAGGTTGCTGTTAGGAGGGAAGAGAGATGGGTGGGGCTGATGTCTTGCTTGACATTCCCTCCCAGAAGTCATAGAGGGGTAAGGGTAGGAAAACAGTTTTAATTTCCTGTATTAATTGTATGAATGCTTCAGGGCTTTCTGAAGAGATCTGAAATAAGGCCATCTTTAAGGCCCTTATTTTCAGACTCATCTGGCTGAGGAGAAGTAGCTGTTTTAGTAGGGCCCATTTTTTCCATCCTAAGGATTGTTGGACTGCTGCTATAATGAGCATAAAATGAGGAGAGCATGTTTTTCCTTCCTGACTATTCTTCTTTTGAGTGAGAGAAGTGACTTTATTGTAAATATTACTTGTAGTCATGTGGGGTGCTAACTGAAGTACTTCTTCCAAAAAAGAATAGATTTGGGTTTTTTTTCTGAGTTTTATGCTATGTAATTTTAAGAGGGTACATATCTCCCTAACTTGAGAGTCTTTTCTATGTGATGAATTGCTTCCCAAGATAGATAAAGATAGAAAGCTTGCTGGTGATGGTCAACATTCCCAAGGCAATTTTGCCAGGAGGTATTGGCATGTGCTACCAACTATTTAAAAAAATTACACTGCACTGTGGGAAAATGATCCAATCCAAGCCAAAATAAGTTATATAAAGGCAGTTTTGTTGGCTACAAGAGGGGAAGAGAAATAGCATGTGCATGTAGAGAGAGGGGGGAAGGAGGCAGAGAGGAGAGAAAAAGTGATGGAGAGAAGAAGAGAGAGAGAGGAAGAGCAAGAGAGAGGAGAGAGGAAGAGAGTGAGCCCCCAAGTTTTCGTGATTATGTAGGTACTGGCTTGTGGGGGTGGGACATGCCCCATAAAAGGTAGAAGCTGAGGCGTGCTGGAAGAACCTGAAAGTCAGACAGACCTAACATCCCAGACTTTTATTGATAATAAATGAATAGGGCGAAACATTGTCTGCCTACTTCCTGCTGACATTGTGGATGTTGGAATTGGAGGTGTAAGGGGGCAAAGGCTGGAATGTTGGTCAGGTCTGGGAAGAGCAGGCTGTTTTGCATGCTGTCCAGGTTCTGTATGACCATCTAGAGACATGAAGGCCACAGTTGGAGTTTATAGTCTTTAATTGGTTGGAAATCATATTAAAGATGGCCACAGGTTATGTTATTGCCCTTAGTAAAGATGGCAGAGAAGGCAGGACTCTGTCTCCTCCATCCAACAGTCAAAATGGTGACCAGTCATGTGGTAGTGGTGATGGTGACGGCTACAGTGTGGCTGGGCATTTAAAAGAATCAGACTGGTCAGGGCACACATCAGGCAACAGGCAGTAGCCTGAGTGATCCATAGGGAAGGAAGTGGGGGAGACGTAATAGGACAAATCCAAAAAACCTGATTTAAATTTAAGAATTTAGTGGCAGAAACTGTGATCAAACTTTAGACCAGGGAATAACTATCTCTAGCCTTTGTCAGAATCCCAGGAATATAAATTGACATCCTGACTTTATAATGTCCTGGGATCAGAAGAATGGGGAACCAGACATTTGGTGGAGCATGACCTCCACTGAGTCACCTCACCAGATGTTTTTTAAAATTACACTGCTCTGTGGGAAAATGATCCAATCCAGGCCAAATTAAGTTATATGAAGACAGGTTTATTGGATATGAGAGGGGAAGAGAAATAGCATGTGCATGCAGAGAGAGGAGAGGGAGTAGGGGAAGGAGGCAGAGAGGGGAGAGAAAGCAAGAGGGAAAGGAAGAGAGAGAGAGGAAAAGCAAGAGAAAGAGCTGAAGAGAGAGGAAGAGAGTGAGCCCCCAAGATGTCGTGATTATGTAGGTAGAGGCTTGTGGGGGTGGGGCATGCCCCAAAAGAAGTAGAAGCAGAGGCATGCTGGGAGAACCTGGAACTCAGGCAGACCTAACACCAACCACAAGCCTCCCACAGATTTAAGAACCTGCAGCCGTCCTAATGATGCTTACATGGCTGTGGCAATACCAGGTTTTTGTATAAGAGGCTAAAAGGTCTTTGTTTACACCCAGCTGGGCTGCTGGGGTCTGGAAAGAAGGTAAGAGAGCCACTAGCCAATATTGGGGATAGCCCCAACCAAAAGTCTTCAATTGTTCCACAAACTGTATCCATCCCTTGTAAAAGTGCTGAACAAAAACAAAGTAGGAAATATTGATACTGCCTCCCTCAGAGGGTGGAGTCTTGAGCCTTTAGGCCAGGGAGCACTTACCATTTTTCTGTTCGAACCAGAGGTTCTATTGTCCCATTTTGCTGGGCAACAGCTGTCATTCTGCATCCAGTAGGGAAATCTGGCATTGTCCATTAGCAAGCCAGCAGTGCATGCTCCTCCACCAGAAGACCCAATCTCAGTCAGTATCCAGGCAGAAAAGGGTGGAACACAAGACAGGGTCCATCCAATGCCATAGGTTAGCCTGGAGAAGCAGAGGAAAGAATTTTTCTCCACCCCCACCAAGTGTTACAACTCTCTCAATTAGCTTAAGCATGTAGGAGATTTTGGGTAGTCCTAACCATCTCTGTCATGCAGAGAAGAATTACTTATTTTTTAGCTAAGCTGCTGGTGGTGGACCAGGAAGCTTCAAGGACCTTGGAGCTCCTGGACTGAGCCAAGCAACTTCGGGAGTTTGGCTTGGTTTAGGCAGATCTGGAAGCTGCTTTGGGAACAGTCAGAAATAGGCCATCATTGCAGATGAGCCCTACAGTGAGCAGTGTGGGCACATGAGAAATGACAGAAGCTTGGCTCCTTGGTGAGCTTCATATGCAGCTACCAGAATGGCCGTCCTGGATACCCTGAAGTGAGCTCCGGTCGTCAATGGCAAGAGCTTGGCTTAGGCTCTGGAGACATCAATATAGGAGTATGAACTGGCACTCCAGGTGCTCAGAGTTAATCCCCAGGTGATAGGAGACTTGGTTAAGTGGGCAGAAACAATGAGTTTTTTCTTCCAAAGTCCAAATTAAACAGCTAAGTCTCAGATGGTCATGGTGAAAGAATAGAGAGGAGTTTTGGAGGTGAATGTGTTTGATTTTCTAGGGCTAGGAATACTTCATTAGCATGTAGTAGCATGGTCCTATCATAAGAAACCTAGCGATTTAGTACCTAATTATCCTATGGGCAGTGGGAGTAGGGGAAGTACTCCAGGTATGGTTAGAGGCATGAACAAAAGGTCATTGACTGAAAGTCAAAGCACCAAGAGATCTCATTAGCATAGGAAAGGTATTCCTGGAATCCAAGGTGTTCATTGGGTGGGTCTCTTATCAGGAGAAAGGGCCAGGCTGCAACTTCCCTGAGGGAAGGCAGAAAAGGGAACCCTGCTGAAAAAAGGGAGTCCATCATTTAGCACTGAGCTTAGGGGATTTTAGTAATACCAGACTTGACCTTAACAGCAGGGTCCAACAGTGGATCAGATGTATATAATCAGCTACTATGCCTGCCTGTTTCCAAACAGACCCAAGAAGAAAGTTGGAGTAGCAATTCTTATATCTAATAAAATAGACTTTCAACCAGAAGTAATCAAGAGATGGAGAAGGACACTTCATACTCATTAAAGGAAAAATCCATCAAGATGATGTCTCAATTCTGAACATTTATGCCTGAAATGCAAGGGCACCCGTCCTCATTCATAAAAGAAATATTACTAAAGCTTAAATCATACATTGATCACCACACATTGATAATGGAAGACTTCAACATCCTCCTCTCACCCATGGACAGATCTTCAAGACAGAAACTACAGACATCATGAATCAAATGTACCTAACTGATATCTACAGAACATGTCATCTATATGCAAAAGAATATACCTTCTTCTTAGCACCTCCTGGAACCTTCCCTAAAATTGACCATGTACTTAGTCACAAATGTAACAGAATATCTTTATTTAGCACACTTATATTTATAAATACTTATCAATCATCTATAAAATACCTAAATCCTATAACCTAAACTTAATCATCTATAATCTATGTAATCAACTTCCTGAACAGAACATTAATAGCTCAGGCTCTAGGACCAACAATCAATAAATGGGACCTTATGAAACTGAAAATCTTCTGTAAGGCAAAGAAAATTGTCATTAGAACAAATTGGCAGCCTATAGATTGGGAAAATATCTTCACCAACCCCACATCTGACAGAAGGCTAGTATACAAAATTCATAAAGAACTCAAGAAATTAAACACCAACCCCTCAAATAATCCAATCAAAAAATGTGGCACAGAGCTAAACTGAGAATTCACAAAAGAGGAATTTCTAATGGACAAGAGACACATGAAGAAATGCTCAATATCTTTAGTCATCAGAAATACAACTCAAAACGATTCTGAGATTCTACCTTACACATGTAAGAATAGAATGGCTAAGATCAAAATATCAAATGACAGCACATGCTGGAAAAGTTGTGGAGAAAGGGGAACACTCCTCTATTGCTGGTGCAAACTTATACAACCCCTGTGGAAATCAGTGTGGTGATATCTTAGAAACCTTGGAATAGCTCTACCTCAAGACCCAGGAATACCACTCCTGGGCATACATCCAAAAGATTCTTCACCAAACCACAAGGTCATAAGCTCCACAATGCTCATAGTAACTTTATTTGTAATAGTTAGAAATTGGAAATAACCTAGATGTCCTTCAACGGAAGAATGGATAAAAAAAAAAAAACCTATGGTACATTTACACAATGGAATACTACTCAGATATCAGGGAAAAAATGAAATCATACAATTTGCAAACAAATGAATGGAACTAGGAAAGCTCATCCTGAGTGAGCTAACCCAGATGCAGAAAGATACACATGGCATATATTCACTTATAACTGGATGTTAGCCATATTGTACAGGATAACTATCCTACAACCCACAGACTCAAAGGAATAGGAATCTAGCATTACTATCCTATGAGAAATTCTACCTAGCAGCAGATCAAAACAGATGCCAAGACACACAGTAAAACATTAGGTGGAGCTCTGGGAGTCATATGTAAGAAAGGGAAGAGGAATAAAGAGACTGGAGGGGGTCAAGATCAACAGAACCAACTAAATTCTTGGTTTAACTCTGTACCCCATTTTTGACAGGATTATTTGGTTTGTTGGTGTTTAATTTCTTACGTTCTTTATATATTTGGATATTAGTCTACTTTCAGATGTGGGTTTAGTGAAAATCTTTCCCAATCTATGGGTTGCTTTGTTTATTGACAATGTCATTGGCCTTATAGAAGCTTTGCAGTTTCATGAGGTTCCATTTATTAATTGTTGATCTTAGTGTTCTGTTCAGGAAGTTATCTCCTGTGCCAATGAGTTCAAGGCTTTTCCCCATTTTCTCTTCTATTAGATTTAGTGTGTCCAGTTTTATGTTGAGGTCTTTGATCCACTTGGACTGGAGTTTTGTGCAGGGTAATAAATGTGGATCTATATGCATTCTTCTACATGCAGATACCCTGTTAACCAGCAACATTTGTAGAAAATGCTGTCTTTTTTCTATTTTGGCATTTTTATCAAAAGCAAGTGCCCATAGGTGTTTGGTTTTATTTCTTGGTCTTCAATTTGATTCCATTGATTAATCTATGTTTATATGGCAATACCATATGGCTTTTATTGCTATTGCTCTATAGTACAGCTTGAAATCAGGGATGATGATATCTCTAGCAGTGTTTCTATTGTACGGGATTGCTTTCGATATCCTGGGTTATTTTTAATGTGTTTATTTATTAATTCAAGTTTTATCTCAATCACACCCCCTCCTAGTCCGTTCTGACCAACCTGTACCCCCTCTACCCCCTAAACTATTCCTCTGGTGTGGGGTGCCCCCATATATCAGCCCTCCTCAGTTCATCAGTCACATGAGGGCTAAGAGCTTCCTTTTGCTCTGGGGCCTGACTTGGCAGCTCCACTAGGGTAAAGTGTCCCACTAACATGTAACAAAGTCCATGACTGAGATTGCCCCACCCTACTTTTTAAGAGATCTGTGAGAGGACCAAGTTGCCTATCCTCTATATTTGTATGGGGGGGGGTGTCCACCACAAGAGGAATGTTAATGGCTGAGAAGCACTTAAAGAAATGCTCAACATTCTTAGTCATAAGAGAAATGCAAATCGAAACTACTCTGAGATTTCAACTTACACCCTTCAGATAAAAAAACTCAAGTAGCTGCATATGCCGGTGAGGCTATGGAGAAAGGGGAACACTTCTCCATTGCTGGTGGGAGTACAAACTTACACAGCCACTTTGGAAATCAATCTGGTGCTTTCTCAGATAATTGGGAATAGTTCTACCTCAAGAACCATCTATACCACTCCTTGGTATATACCCAAACTATGCTTCACCAAAACACAATGACATTTTGTCAACTATGTTTATAACAGTTTTATTCATAATAATCAGAAACTGGAAACAATCCAGATGTCCCTCAGTCAAGGAATGGATAAAGAAACTGTGGTGCCTTTATACAATGGAATACGACTCAGCTATTATAAACAAGGATATCATGAAATTTAAAGCAAATGGATAAACCCAGAAAATGTCATCCTGAGAGCTAACACAGACCCAGAGAGACACATATGGTATGTACTCACTCATAACTGCATACTAGCCATTAAGTACAGGATAACCATGCTACAATCCACAGATCCAAAGAAACTAAGTAACAAGGATGCTCAAGGGAAGATGCTTGAATCCCTCACAGTAGAGGAAATAAAATAGTCATTGGAAGTGGATGGAGAGAGGGAACTGGACAGGAACCTAACATAGCTTCCATCTGAGAGGCTTTATCCAGCAGATAATGGAAACAGATACAGAGACCCACAGACAGTCAGGTGGAATTCAGAGAATCTTTTGGAAGAGTCAGGGGAGACTTTTAGGAAGCTGGAGTGGTCAAGAACACCACAAGAAGACCCACATAGCCAATTAACTCAGAAAAGGCAGGGGCCTCAGAGACTGAACCACCAACCAATGAACATGCATGGGCTAGTCCTAGGCCCACTGCACATATGAAGCTGATGGGCTGTTTGGTCCTCAAGTGGATCCCCTAACAGTCAGAGCAGTAACTATCCCTGACTTGGACTCTCATTGCCTTCCCTGGATCCCTTTTCCTAGCAGAGTTGCCTTGTCTTTCCTCAATAGAAGAGGAGGCACTTAGTCCTAATGTGATGTACTGGAGTGGGTGGGTACCAGGCAAGGGAAGGAATATGGGGGAAGTGGATGGGAGGGTAGGAGTGAGTGAAGAGGAGGGAGAGGGTTGTTATTGGGATGTAAAATTAACAAATAAATAAAATTATGGACAAAATTAAACTTTAATATTCATTTATTTACCATCATAGGATTTGCAATGTGTATTTAAAGTTAAAACTGAGACATAGAGCAGTATTCTGGCTCAGTATGTTTCTGAATGACTATTTCCCCATAGTCACCTGAAGATGCACATCAATTAATAACAGCTAAGGAAATAAATGAAAAACCAAAGTTTCTCATTGTAGTGTAATGAAAATGTAGGAACATTAGTGGAGATGGAAAGGCAAGAGTTGCTTGTAATATTTCCCCTACCTCTGAACAGCACAGTGTGGACAGGAAACCTACAAGCCTGTAAAAACAACAGAAAATTAAGTTTTTGATTTGGAGCCCAGTATCAGGTTCTCTTTATCAATCTCACTGTTAGGGAGTCTCCCTTGGCTATTCCAAGTCAATGTTCACAGATGAACCACTAAAACAGCATTAGCAAAAACAACGATCATCTAATACCTATCCTCCAATGGCAAGTGACAGACAGGGAGGAACAAGAATTTAACTGCTGTTCAGAAGGCAAGAAGAATGGTAGAGTGCTTTATTTAGAGCTCAGTGCCAAGCTTTTCACAACATGATCTAGCACTAGTAGAAAAACAAACTCTGAACGAATACCAGGACCAGAGACAGAGAAGTCTGCAGAAGCATTTAACTGAGACCTAGGGACTCACTGGACACGATTGCATATCTGCCTACACCACTGCCAATCATATTGTAAGCACATGCTACCTTACAAAGAATGTGTGTATGGCTGTGGTTATGACAGTCACATATACATCCGTTTGTTATTAGTCTTGGTGGCCAAGGAGACTGTAATTATCACTTACCCTCCATCCTCTAGTAATGCAATTATGATCAACCAAAGGTCATAAACCAAATTCTAAAAGTGCTTTAGACCAGACAGAAAACTTTGCTGAGAAAACAAAACATTGATACAGATCAATGTTTTGATGCACATCATCACCAGGTTTCCTTTGAGCTTTGGGATAATTCCAAGTTCTGAAGATTCTTAAGGCTTTGTGTCAGACTAGGTGTCCAAGGGGACTGTTTTCTTCATTAATAGCCCTGCGATCTTGAGCTGTATAGTATGTGGTAATACCTAATTTATTGGAGTTAAGATATAAGAATAAGCAGAGCTCTTTGTCCTGAAACTTTTTACTGAAAAGGTAAAACCCTATAATGAGAAGATCCATAGTATAGCCCACAGGATTACATGAGGGCTCAGTCCATATATAAATATTTGAGCCAGGTCTGAACATAATAGGCTGAGGTTATATGTTCATCTCAACAGTTAACCTCACATAGTTTGGGCTTTAATGCTATTTAAAGACTGTGCTTATTTTGAAGGACTGTGAGTTCATGGTATGACAAGCTTGGTCACACTGAGGACTCATTATAATATGGTGTACTGAGATAGTCTATGCTCAGAGACTATTCTCATACCCAGGACTAATGCCAAAGTCCTATGATTAGCCACCTATGTGAGACTACCCTGGCATAAGAGAGATGCTCATGTGTGGGAAACTTCACCACATACCAACACCAACTTGACACTGTAAAAGACATAATAAAAAGGGAATTTTAAATAAATACTTAAAGAAAGAGATCAAGAGGCTTTCAAAGAAAAATAGAGGCTAATAAGTAGAGGTAGTGGAAAAACACAACATCTTGAGAATGGGAAGGAGTTTGGTAAATTGTTGGGTGTGAGATCCAAGAGAATTTCAACCCCAGAAATCTCAAAGTTGGGGCCCCAGTCCCCACTCTGAGATTGGTAGACATAGGATCAAGCTCGCTCTCTCTCTCTCTCTCTCTCTCTCTCTCTCTCTCTCTCTCTCTGCTTCTGCCTGCCTCTGGAGCATGTGGACACAGCCCCAAATGGCTACCTTCCTTGTAGCACATAGAAGCAACATCACATGAAGTCACCAGTGATCTCAGTCACATACCCGGTGTCTGGGACCATTCCCCATGTAAATATAGCATTGCCAGCAGCTCAATCTCAGCCAATAGAATACATTCACCCTCCAAAAATTCCCCTCACCACTTCCCATGGTTCAAAAAAAAAGCCCTCACCCATCTCAGAGTTCTGGAGACCTGATAGATGGTGGGAGATTTAATTGATTTAGAAGAAGTTCAGGACATGGAGTAGATTTTACAGATTTAAGAGAACCAAGACCATCATGACATCTAAACTAAAAGTAAAGGATTCCTGGTTCACCAAATATGCTATCTCAGAGCTGTTGTGATTCCACCATTGGAGAAAGCTTTCTCCAACTCTGCTGGCACTTTCCTGGACCCATCATGTTTTCTCTGGCCCAGAGCACCTGTCCTTGACTTGGGCGAGCAATCCTCACAGTATGGCAATCCTCCAGAACCCCTCCCCCCAGGGACTCTGACAGCAGCTAGTATGACCCCTGTTTTCTCTGGTGCTCATGTGTCTCCAGAGATGTGCATTAACACTTGCTCTCAAGATCCCACAAACAGATTTTGGGGAAAAAGCCACCACAACACCACACATTTGAGCTCTAGCTATCCTGGTCCTGTATCCAGTGGGGTGTTAGAGGGAAACACAGTCCAATGTCAACCCCACAGACTCAGACACTCACACCCTACCTGGCCCAGGACCCCCAACCACTACGCTACAGTAAAATGCTGCTCACTATCAATGGCATGGCTGCTAAACACAAGAACCTGCAGAAGCTGTGGATCCCTAACATCAAGCCAGTTAAAACTTCAGTCGGTCCTCAATCACTGTTAGGAAATCAATGTGGGGAATTCTAAAAAATCTGAAATTGATCATTTGTATGGCCCAGCTATACTACTCCTAGGAACATGCCCACTGGAAATACATCTTACTTCACAGATAATTTCTCAGCCATGTTCATTGACCCTCTATTCACAGTAGCTAGGAAACAACCTAAATGTCCTTCAATTGGCGAATAGAGATGGCATACTGGACAGTGTTTAACTATAAAGAAAATGAAATTGAGAGATTTTGAGGTAAATGAATGCAATTGAGGTAAATCTGAGTGAAATAACAGAGATCAAGAAATTTTAATAATACATGTTATTTGTTATTTGTGGATCTTAAATTCAAATCTTTGTATTTGAATATATAACCTGAAGTACCCAAAGAAGCCAAATGTCCTATTCAGTTTTCTACTATTGTGATACAGACCACCAAAATTAGCATGGGAACGAATGTGATTATTTGTCTTATATATTTTGGGTCTAGACCATTGGAGCATGCCCACTGGAATTCCATCTTACCTAGAGGCTAAGGCAGGAACTCAGGACAGGAAGCTGTATTCAGAACCAGAACAGAAGGAATGCAGGAATGCTGCTCACTGGCTTGCTCTCTAAGGCTTGCTCAGTCTACTTTCATATACTACCCAGGACCACCTGAGCAGAGGAGGCAATGTCTGCAATAGTTGTGCCTTCCTACACCAAAGATTAATCCAGAAAATTTCCCCAGGAACTACCTGCTGGTCTGTTTGATGAAGGTAATTCCTCATTTTGGAGTCCTTCTTTGAAGATATGTCTAGGTTTGTGTTATTTTGACAAATATCAATCCACATACCAGGATAATAGAAGGTAATCTTAGGAATAATGGAGAGAAGGTGCTTGAGAGAGGTAGAGAGCAGAACGCAGGTCTTTTGAAGAGGAAATAAAAAATGGGAGAAGATACAACTGTAGAAGGAACAGTTTTAATACAAAGGAAGAGGAATAGAGGCAGAATAAAAAACACTGTGAGTATTTGAAAAGACGAAAGGGATATATATATATATATATATATATATATATCACTTTATAAGCTTTCTTTCTTTCTTTCTTTTTTGTTTTCGAGACAGAGTTTCTCTGTATACCTCTGGCTGTCTTGGCTGTGGCTCAGAGGGAATGCCACACAAGCATCGGTTCCACCATTCTCTCATCCCTCCTTCTAATAACCTAGCTACTTTCAGGACTCCATAATAAAATTGGATAACCAATCACCCTTCCCCACACTTCCCACTGTTAAAGCAGAGCGAATGGTCCTTGCTTCTCTTTCCCTTAGCCAGCAAAACTACACCTTTCAAAAACATGCCAAAAAAATAGAAGAGAAGCCACAGAATGGAGCTCAGAAACATAGGGCAACAGAACCCCTGATTTGGACAGAAAAAGCCCAGCTGAACAGCAGCTGGCTCAGCCACGTGGAGCAATAGAATCTCTGATTCAATGAGAAAAAGGGTGAGTGTTCCCTGGCTTGAAGGCCCAAGCCTTCACACTCTGAAGGAGGCAGTATCTATTTCTATTTTTCCTACTTTGTTTTCAGTCTATGTATTCTTGAGGATCTGGATATGGTTTGTAGAACAATTGAAGTTTTTGATTGGGCTACTCCCAAATATTGGTGAAAGGTTTCCTCACCTTTCTGAACTCCAACATCATGACTAGCTCAGTCAGTAGAGCATGAGACTCTCAGTCTCAGTGTCATAGTTTCGATCCCCATGCTGATCACCTATTCTGTGGCTTCCTACAGGGAATTTCCAGCCTGGTTTAGTATCAGGCCTGAAACACAAGCTCCTCAGCCAGAAGAAGAGGGCGATATCAATCCCAGCAGTGTCAGGAGAGGCAGGAGGCAATGGGTAGTGTAGCCATTGCAGATGAGCACTGCAGGGGACTGGTGTCTGTGCAGGAGAAATAGAGGCTTGGTGCCTCTAGAGCTTCAGAGGCCACAGGGATGACCAGCAGCTGTGAACAAGATGCAAGCCTGGCTATTTGGCTGTAGTGGCATCGAGGAGGGAGCTGGTGCTCTAGGTGCTCAGAGATGAGTTCCAACTGCCAACAGCAGAAGACCCAGCCAGGTAGCTTGTCCAGTGATGAGTTCCTTCTATCATAGCCTCTGAAATAAGCAGCTGAATCTCAAGCAGTCATAACAGAGAATTGGGGGGGGGGGAGAGAGAGAGAGAGAGAGAGAGAGACAGAGAGGGAGGGAGGGAGGGAGGGAGGAGAGTGCTTATTTAGGGAATCAGGGGCATTATAAACTTTTGGTCAGCTGAAAGGGGTTTTGGAAGTAAATGTGTTTGATTTGCTGGGTATAAGTCTATCAGAAGAAAGAAAATGTAATACCTAATTAAACCATGGGCAGTGGAGTTGGAGAAAAAAAACTCCAGGAAGGCTAGAGGCATAGCAAATGTAAGTTGCTGAAAGCCAAGGCACCAACAAACCTCATTAGTATGCGGAAGTTCTTTAAAAAAATCTCCAGGTGTTCACAGGGTGAGTTTTTAAGAGTTTGAGTATCATGACATGTCATAGAGGGATGTTTCCTGAGGCCAGAGGGAGGAGTGGCTTTCCACTAAAAAAGGGAGTGCATCTTTTGAGCACCAAGCCAAGGGGGCTTTCTGGGAATGTCAGACTTCTACTTTATCAGCAGAAATTCCTCACAATGTACCACCACCACCTGACCTTTAAAAGCTTTTTCAAAAATATATTTTAAATGGAGTTCCACTATATAAGAGGATATCACTCCTGTCAAGAATCGTAGACTATCAAAGTCCAAAGATGTGATACCTCCCTTTTAATAATTAATTGGTCATGGTAGTTTAAGAGACTCCCAAAGAAATACAGGCTATTGACATTGCACTTGGTTGCTCTCTGAAGCATGAATTTAAGACACTATTATCAAAGTTCACATATTTCAGACACAGGATGTGGAGGAATCAAGCTGGAATTGACTTTGAAGATTCCTCTCTAATGACTAGATCTCATAGTATCAGAAGTTGGCATACAAACTTATAAAAGAGAAAAATCAATAGTCTTGCCATGGTGAAAAGCCTACAAACCACAAGAAGATACATCCTGGCAAGATTATGGTACAATAATGGTACATTTAACTTGTGGTAGCCAACACAAGTTGGATACAAGCCAGCCTGATGGGAGAAAGTCATGCCTGCATCTGAAATGCCTGTTCTTTTTGTATTCATCTGAAGTATATATTATTGTATCCTTTATTTCTTTCTATTTACTGATTCAGTCATATATTACATTCCAACTGCAGTTTCCTTTCCTTCCCCTCTCTCCAGTATCTCCTCCTCACTTCCCCTTTCACATAGATCAATACCCCTGTTGCATCCCTTCAGAAAAGAGCAGGCCTTCCAGGGACATCAACCAATATGGCATAACAAGCTACAATAAGATCAGGCACATATTTTCACATTGAGGCTGGACAAGGCAACCAAGTAGAAGAAAAAGGGTTCCAAAGGCAGACCAAAGAGTCAGAAATAAGACCCACTCCCACTGTTAGAAATCCCACAAGAACACTGAGCTACACAGCCATAATATATATGCAGAGGAATACGTCAGACCCATACATAGTTACTGGTTTCTATGAGCCTACTTGAGTACAAGTCAGTTGATTCCGTGGACCATGTTTTTGTGGTGTCCTTTATCCCTCTGTCTATTCTATTGCTTCCTCTATCTCCTCCACAGGACTCCCTGGGCTCTACCCAATATTTGGCTGTGGGACTCTGCATCTCTTTGCACTGATTGCCGGATGAAGTCTTTCTGGTCTCTCTGATGAAGATTATGCTAGATTTCAGTCCCAACACATCCTCAGGCATGACAAATTGTAGGTCAGGCTTGGTTAGTATCCCAATCCCTCCACTTGAGGCCTTGTCTGGTTACAGAGGGTGCCTGGTTCAGTATCTGTGTCCCCCTTTATTAAAGGTCTTCCCCAGCATCACCCCTGTACACTCCATGGTGTTTCCATTGCACTAGGTTTTTACCTCACTCACAAAATGTCCTCCCCTCCGCTGATCTAAATGTCATTTTTTACATTTAAAGAAAATGTATCGAATTCATATTAAAGAATTTCCTTCAAGAGCAAACTGAGTCTACTAATGAAAATTTACAATTTGTCAGATGTAACAAATAAGTGACTTTGAGGATGCACATGCCCATGAATTACATCTACAACACAAGCTCTACATTTAAGACTTAGGGAATATTATGTAACATGGGGCAGAAAGATTGTAAGATCCACAAGACCAGAGTAACTGTGTCTAGTGTCTTCTAGACATGGCAGAAATGTGGCACCCATACAGTCTCAACAATATGACTGCCTAAATGACCTGCATACTGATAACATCAGCAGACATGCCAATGTGGATGGGGAACTCTCACAAAGACTCATCCTTATATGAAGAGCCACAAGCAATCAATGGCTGCTAAGAGAGAGAGAATCAGTCTTCTTCAGGGATAAACCTCCCGACAGGTTATTCCACTTGGAGTGGTCATCCTTAAATACATGTACTTAAGAACAGCACTAAGTAGACTCAGTGGGTTTTATACATATACATAGATACACATAAACAGGTATGTGCATATGTATGTAACAATAATGAAGAAGAAAATTCCTTGAATTTGAAAGTGAGGAAGAGGGATCCAAGATGGCGACGGCCGGCACGGACATATTTTGATTTCGGGGTCAACAGTCACAAGGTGGCAAGTGTTGCAGGACGCTGTACAAAGGGCATGACCCCTTCTAAATCTCACCCAGCTACAGAGAGACCACGGAAGATGCCTGGGAAGGACACCCCTTCCAACTCTCGGACATGCTAGGAAGTCTATGGACCCGGGAATCGGGATAACCCATCCCGCCAAAAGGAGAAATACCTGGTAAGTTCCAACCTAATACCCAGCCGGCAGATTCAGAAACCACGCAGAGATAATCCCCACCCTGCTGGGCATCCCAGGTCTCACACAGACAATCCAATTATCTGGGAAAAGTTGCGATCCTTGGAAGTGAAGTAGCTCCACTGCAAAGCGCCTTCAGATCCCAGTCTGTGATGTCACAGGCCAGCTTCCAAGCCTCGGGAGCGGCAAGGCTATTGGAGCTGAACTGCAGATTTACCCCCTACAGGAACCAACCCCGGGCAAACTGTGAGATATTTGAAACTGTCCTATATCGAACTATTGTACTAGTAAGGGCCCTTCCGGCGGGGAATCAGAGCTTACTTGTGCACAGCTCCGCCACCTGAATTAATTAGGTCCCCACCTGGGAGGCAGGACTGAATGACTCTCCTTATATAGGGGTGGAGTAAGGCAACTCCTACACCACAGTGCCCCCTTTGGACCCAAGTCCAGAAGACAGCAAAAAAAAAAAAAAAAAAATCCTCATGGCCAGAGGCCAGAGACAAAGAAAAAACAGAGCGAAATGTCTCCAACAAAAGAAAGCAACGCATTCCGTCCAGCCCGAACCACCTCACCACAACTGAAACACATGAAAACGATGACAATTCTACATTATGGAAAGTGATAAAGTCCCTTCAAGAAGAACTTAAAACTATGAAGGAATTCAAAGAAGCCACAATTTTACAAGTCAAAACAACGAATAACATCATTAAAGAGTCCAAGCCAAGGTGACCCAGCTTGAACAAGAAAAGAATAAAGCAATGAAAGATCTCCAGACAAAAACAAGCAAACTGGAGAAGGAAATGTACAAAATGAACACTACCATTCAAGACATGAAAATAGAAATGGAAACAATAAAGAAAATACAGTCAGAGTTAAAAGAGGAAATGGAGAATCAAGAGAAGAGAACAGGAACTACGGATGTGAGTATGAAAAATAGGATGCAAGAGATGGAAGACAGGATCTCAGGCATGGAAGATTCGAAGAAAGAAATCAGTACAACATCCAAAGAAAATGAGAAAGCTAAAAAAATCTCTCACCTACAACATCCAAGAAATCAAGGACTCAATGAAAAGACGGAACCTAAGAATTATAGGCATAGAGGAAAGAGAAGACTCCCGACTCCATGGTCCAGGAAATATCTTCAGCAAAATCATAGAAGAAAACTTCCCAAACCTAAAGAAAGAGATGCCAGTAAAAATCCAAGAGGCTTACAGAACACCAAACAGATTAGATCAGAAAAGAAACTCCTCTCACCGCATAATAATAGAAACTCCAAATGTAGAGAACAAAGAAAGGATATTAAAAGCTGAAGAGAAAAAGGCCAAGTCACATGCAATGGCAGACCCATAAGAATCACATCTGACTTCTCCTCAGAAACTTTAAAAGCTAGAAGGGCCTGGAAGGATGTCCTACAAGCCCTGAGAGAATATAGGTGCCCAGAAAGACTAGTATACCCAGCAAAACCTGCCATCAACATACATGGAGAAAACAAGATATTCCATGACAAAATCAAATTCAAATAATATCTCCTCACAAACCCAGCCCTACAGAAGACCCTAGAAGGAAAATACCAACACAGAGAAGATAACTACACCAAAGAAAACAGGAAATAGAAACCTCCACAGCAACTAAACAAAAAGAAACACAAGACAGCCAACTATACCAAAATAATGGGACAGACATAACAACCCCTGGTCACTAATATCCATCAACATCAATGGACTCAACTCGCCAATAAAAAGACACAGACTCACAGACTGGATCCCTAAACAACACCCATCTTTTTGCTGTATACAAGAAACATATCTCACTATTGAAGATAAACACTATCTCAGAGTAAAGGGCTGGGAAAAGGTTTTCCAAGCAAATGGACCCAGGAAACAAGCTGGAGTAGCCACCCTAATATCAAACAAAATAGACTTCCAATTGAAGTTAATAAAAAAAGACAGGACAGAGAAGGGCATTACATACTCATTAAAGGAAATATCCACCAAGAGGACATTTCAATATTGAACATCTATGCCCCAAATACAAAGGCACCTACATTTATAATAGAAACCCTTCTAAAAATTAAATTGCACAACGATCCAAACACTTTAATAGTGGGAGACTTCAACACCTCACTCACCCACTCACAACTATGGACAGATCATCAAGACAGAAGCCAAACAGAGAAATAATGAGTCTAACAGAGATCATGAACCAAATGGGCCTAACAGGTATCTACAGAACGTCACCCAAACACAAAAGAATACACCTTCTTCTCAGCACCTCATGGAACCTTCTCCAAAATCAACCATATAGTTGGACACAAACATAGCCTCAACAGATACAAGAAATTTAAAATAACCCCTTGTATCTTATCACCACCATGGAATAAAGCTGGACTTCAATAGCAAAAGAATCAACAACGAGTCTACACTCACATGGAAACTGAACAACTCTTTACTAGAGGACCACTGGGTCAGGGAAGGAATAAAGAAGGAAATCAAAGACTTCTTAAAATCCAATGAAAATGAAGACACAACATACCCAAACCTATGGGACACAATGAAAGCTGTGCTACACGGAAAGTTCATAGCACTAAGTGCCTTCAAAAACAAAATTGTGACAGCTCATATTAGCGAATTAAGAGCTAAATTGGGTGAATTGGATAAAAAAGAAGCAAACACTCCCAAGAGGAGCAGAAAGTAGGAGATCATCAAACTTAGGGCTGAAATCAACAACCTAGAAACCAAAAGAAATGTACAAAGAATCAATGAAACCAAGAGTTGGTTCTTCGAGAAAATCAACAAAATAGACAGACCCTTAGCCAGATTAACTAAAAGACAGAGGGAGAAAACAAAAATCAACGAAATCAGAAATGAAAAGGGAGAAATAACAACAGACATTGAGGAAATCCAGAAAATATTTGGATCCTTCTTTAAAAATTTATACTCCACCAAATTTGAAAACTTAAGTGAAATGGACAATTTTCTTGATAGATTCCACCTACCAAAGCTAAATCAAGATCAGATAAACAGATTAAACAGCCCTATAACCCCTAAGGAAATAGAAACAGTCATTAAAAATCTCCCAAACAAAAAAAGCCCAGGGCCAGATGACTTTAGCACAGAATACTA
>CAJQZJ010033481.1:1918919-1947414 GCA_907164525.1 Lophiomys imhausi | reverse complement strand
AGTAAAAATCCAAGAGGCTTACAGAACACCAAACAGATTAGATCAGAAAAGAAACTCCTCTCGTCACATAATAATAGAAACTCCAAATGTAGAGAACAAAGAAAGGATATTAAAAGCTGTAAGAGAAAAAGGCCAAGTCACATACAATGGCAGACCATCAGAATCACACCTGACTTCTTCTCAGAAACTTTTAAAGCTAGAAGGGCCTGGACGGATGTCCTACAAGCCCTGAGAGAACAGAGGTGCCCAGCCAGACTACTATACCCAGCAAAACTCTCTATCAACATAGAAGGAGAAAAAAATATTCCATGACGAAATCAAATTCAAACAATAACTCCTCACAAACCCAGCCCTACAGAAATACTAGAAGGAAAATTCCAACACAGAGAAGATAACTACACCCAAGAAAACAGAGGAAATAGAAACCTCCACAGCAACTAAACAAAAGAGAAACACAAGACAGCCAGCTATACCAAAATAATGGGAAATAACAACCCCTGGTCACTAATATCCATCAACATCAATGGACTCAACTCGCCAATAAAAAGACACAGACTTACAGACTGGATCCGTAAACAAGACCCATCTTTTTTGCTGTATAAAAGAAACACATCTCACTATTGAAGATAAACACTACCTCAGAGTAAAGGGCTGGGAAAAGGTCTTCCAAGCAAATGGACCCAGGAAACAAGCTGGAGTAGCCACCCTAATATCAAACAAAATAGACTTCCAATTGAAGTTAACAAAAAAAGACAGAGAAGGGCATTGCATACTCATTAAAGGAAATATCCACCAAGAGGTCATCTCAATAGTGAACATCTATGCCCCAAATACAAAGGCACCTACATTTATAAAAGAAACGCTTCTAAAACTTAATCGCACATTGATCCAAACACTTTAATAGTGGGAGACTTCAACACTCCACTCACAACTATGGACAGATCAACAAGACAGAAGCCAAACAGAGAAATAATGAGTCTAACAGAGATCATGAACCAAATGGACCTAACAGATATCTACAGAACGTTTCACCCAAACACAAAAGAATACACCTTCTTCTCAGCACCTCACGGAACCTTCTCCAAAATCGACCATATAGGTGGACACAAAGATAGCCTCAACAGATACAAGAAAATTGAAATAACCCCTTGTATCTTATCAGACCACCATGGAATAAAGCTGGACTTCAATAGCAAAAGAATTAACAGAAAGTATACACTTACATGGAAATTGAACAACTCTTTACTAGAGGACCACTGAGTCAGGGAAGAAATAAAGAAGGAAATCAAAGACTTCTTAAAATCCAACGAAAATGAAGACACAACATACCCAAACCTATGGGACACAATGAAAGCTGTGCTACGAGGAAAGTTCATAGCATTAAGGGCCTTCAAAAAGAAAATTGTGACAGCTCATATTTGCGAATTAACAGCTAAACTGGGTGAATTGGAAAAAAAAGGAGCAAACACTCCCAAGAGGAGCAGAAGGCAGGAGATCATCAAACTTAGTGCTGAAATCAACAAATTAGAAACAAAAAGAACAGCCGGGCGGTGGTGGCACACGCCTTTAATCCCAGCACTTGGGAGGCAGAGGCAGGCGGATCTCTGTGAGTTCGAGGCCAGCCTGGTCTGCAAAGCGAGTCCAGGACAGCCAGAGCTGTTAAACAGAGAAACCCTCTCTCGAAAAACCAAAACCAAAACCAAAAACAAAAACAAAAAAAAGAAACAAAAAGAACTATACAAAGAATCAATGAAACCAAGAGTTGGTTCTTCGAGAAAATCAACAAAATAGACAGACCCTTAGCCAAATTAACTAAAAGACAGAGGGAGAAAACACAAATCAACAAAATCAGAAATGAAAAGGGTGAAATAACAACAGACATTGAGGAAATCCAGAGAATATTTGGATCCTACTTTAAAAATCTATACTCCACCAAATTTGAAAACTTAAGTGAAATGGACAATTTTCTTGATAGATTCCACCTACTGAAGCTAAATCAAGATCAGATAAACAGATGAAACAACCCTATAACACATAAGGAAATAGAAACAGTCATTAAAAATCTCCCAACCAAAAAAAGCCCAGGGCCAGATGGCTTTAGCACAGAATTCTACTGGACCTTCAAAGAGGAGCTAATACCAATACTTTTCAAACTCTTTCACAAAATAGAATCTGAAAGAACATTGCCAAACTCATTCTACGAGGCCACAATCACCCTGATTCCTATACCACACAAAGACCCAACAAAGAAAGAGAACTTCAGACCATCACCCTCATGAATATAGATGCAAAACTACTTAATAAAATACTAGCAAACCGAATTCAAGAACACATCAAAAGTATTATACACCATGATCAAGTAGGCTTCATCCCAGGGATGCAGGGATGGTTCAACATACGAAAATCTATTAACGTCATTCACCATATAAACAAGATGAAAGAAAAAAACCACATGATAATCTCGCTAGATGTAGAAAATCATTTGACAAAATTCAACACCCCTTCATGCTAAAAGTTCTGTAGAGAATGGGCATACAAGGACCATACCTAGAAATAATAAAGGCAATATACAGCAGGCCAGTGGCCAACATCAAAATAAATGGTGTGAAACTTGAAGCATTTCCTCTAAACTCAGGGACAAGACAAGGATGTCCACTTTCACCATATCTCTTCAATATAGTACTTGAAGTTCTTGCTAGAGCAATAAGACAACTAAAGGACATCAAGGGGATAAACATTGGAAATGAAGAAGTCAAATTATCCCTATTTGCAGATGATATGATAGTTTACATAAGCGACCCCAGAAATTACACCAGAGAACTCTCACACCTGATAAACACCTTCAGCAAAGTGGCTGGATACAAAATTAATTCAAAAAAATCAGAAGCCCTTCTTTATAAAACAAATAAAAGGGCTGAGGAAGAAATAAGGGAAACAACCCCCTGCACAATAGCTGAAAACAACATAAAATACCTGGGGGTAACTCTAACCAAGCAAGTAAAGGACCTGTACAACAAGAACTTCAAGCCCTTGAAGAAAGAAATGGAAGAGGCCTTTAGAAGATGGAAAGATCTCCCATGCTCATGGATAGGTAGGATCAACATAATAAAAATGGCCATCCTACCAAAAGCAATATATAGATTCAATGCAATTCCTATCAAAATACCAACACAATTTTTTATAGACTTGGAAAGAGCTAGTCTCAATTTCACATGGAACAACAAAAAGCCCAGAATAGCTAAATCAATCCTGTACAATAAAAAAAAAAAAACATCTGGAGGTATTACCATGCCAGATTTCAAGCTGTACTACAGAGCAATAGTTGTAAAAACAGCATGGTATTGGTATAGAAACAGACCAGTGGATCAATGGAATCGAATTGAAGATCCAGAAATAGACCCACACACTTATGGCCACCTAATTTTTGACAAAGAAGCCAAAACGGCACAATGGAAGAAGGACAGCATCTTCAACAAATGGTGCTGGTCCAACTGGATGTCCATTTGTAAAAGAATGAAGCTAGACCCATACTTATTACCTTGTACAAAACTTAAGTCCAAATGGATCAAAGACCTTAACATAAGGCCGGTCACACTATATCTACTAGAAGATAAAGTGGGAGAAACACTCGAACTAATTGGCACAGGCGACAACTTCCTGAACAGAACACCAACAGCTCAGGACTTGAGATCAACAATCAATAAATGGGACCTCATGAAACTGAAAAGCTTCTGCAAGGCAAAGGACACTGTCATTCGAACAAAACGGCAGCCTACAGACTGGGAGAAAATCTTCACCAACCCCACATCTGACAGAGGGCTAATATCCAAAATCTACAAAGAACTCAAGAAATTAAATGCCAAGAAACCAAATAATCCAATCAAAAAATGGGGGACAGAGCTAAATAGAGAATTCACAAAGGAGGAATCCCTAATGGCTGAGAGACACTTGAAGAAATGCTCAACATCCTTAATCATCAGAGAAATGCAACTCAAGACGACTCTGAGATTCCATCTCACACCTGTCAGAATGGCTAGGATCAAAAACTCAAATGACAGCACATGCTGGCAAGGGTGTGGAGAAAGGGGTACCCCACTCCATTGCTGGTGGGAGTGCAGGCTTGTGCAACCACTATGGAGGTCAGTCTGGCGATATCTTAGAAAACTTGGAATAGCTCTGCCTCAGGACCCAGCCATACCACTTCTGGGTATACACCCAAATGCCTCTTCACGGAATCATAAGGAAGTTTCCTCATCTATGTTTATAGCAGCCTTATTTGTAATAGCTAGAAACTGGAAACAACCCAGATGTCCCTCGACCGAAGAATGGGTTAAAAAACTGTGGTACATCTACACAATGGAATATTATTCAGCTATCAGAAACAATGAAATTATGCAATTTGCAGCCAAATGGATGTAACTAGAAAAGCTCATCCTGAGTGAACTAACCCAGACTCAGAAGGACACATATGGCATCTATTCACTTATAGTAGGATTTTAGCTATATAGTAGAAGGTATCAATACTACAACTAACACACCAAAGGGAACATGGACATAGACTTCTTATTTTTAATTTTTATTTTTTATGTATTAGTTGTATTTTTTCTATTTTTTTTTGTCTTTTTTATCTATTGTATGCTTTTTGGTTTGTTTGTTTAGTAGTTCTCTCCCAGGCAACGAGACACTTTTCACTGATGGTACTGCTTCATAGATCCCCAATGAATGAAGAGTCTCTTGGCCCTCATACGACCTCTCAACTGAGGTGAGGGACTGTTATATAAGGACACCCCACCCCAAAGAAATGGGATGGAAGGGTAGGAGGTAAAGAAAAAAATGAAATGTGATGTTTCGGCCTTTTACTACTAACTGTCATGAACTGTTTAGGATAATTAAGAAATGCAAACTAATGGCTATGCAAGCCAGTCATTCTGTTAGGTACTATGACAGCCTATTATAGTTACTTGCTAAGGTAATCAGAAATAAACCTGCTAAGAGACAAACAACATCTGCTTACCCTAATATAAGAGATAGATAGGGCCTCTTCAAAAACCTCAAGAGATCTGCAGAATATGGCATTCAAAGATGTTTTCATAACTTTCTATTTTTTTATATCAAGACATATCAACTCCTGACAGCACCCCCTATTCTCCTCCAAGTAGAAGATGAACATCGAAGAATCTCCAGTGGGAGATGATTGAATTAGTCGCAAGCCTATCTCTTGGTAGGAAAAGCCCCTTGCTCCAACTGTAGACAGAATGCTGTCCAAAAAGGACAAAACCTGGAAGCAGGTAAGTCAACAGCCTAGCTCTGCGAAGACAGGATAGGTAAGTCCTTCATAACCCCTGCTCTACAATCAATGTCTGTCAGAGAAGCGGGGCCAAACGACTGAACAGCGATGCTGTAATGTATGGAGAGAAAATGGGAACTGTCCAGGCAGCACTGGTATGTCTTTTCTTAGTTTGGGAAGCTGCAGACCCTGTACTTCCTATAAAATCAGATATATTTATCCCTCTCAGGTCTCTGAGGTGATTGAAGAACAGATAGATAAAGTCTCATAATTAAATTTTGAGTTTATAGGAGTCAAGAGAATGTTATAGATCTAAGAAGATACTTTTAAAATTGTGTTGCAATTAGTATGAATGTTGAGTCAGATATAGAGCTTTAAACTCATGGAGATGGTTAGATAGTAGAATGTTAAAATCAGGTACCAAATACATGTGGACTGGTCATTGGGAATATACGTTAAGCCATATAACCCTCATAACTGTGGCCTAATTACCTCTGTTGTACTGTATTGTATTTATTATTATAAGAGAAAGAGCCATTTGTTGGACTGAAAGAAGAAACTGTAGGGAGAAATAAGATATACCTTAAACTTAAAAGAAAAAAAAAAAGGGAAGAGGATGGGGGGATTGAGGGTGGGAGGGTGGGACTGGAGGTGGAATAGGGAGGGGACTGCGATTGAGATGTAACTTGAAGAAATAAAAAATAATGGAAAAAAAAGAACTTACCAAAAAAATAATAGTTGAAAAGCACAGCAATTTGTAGATGTAGTTGGCCAGATACAGTACATCCCAGCAAATGTGTGAGACTAACAAAGCTTCTGCAGTGGTATATCCCTTAAACTAAGTAACTTTGGGAAAGCTACAATGGATGTGGGAGCTCAACCACAGTCAAAGTAGCATGATATTTGATGTTATTTGATAGGTGCAAGATGCTTGTGAGTCTTATATATTTGATGCTGGCTTCAGTTGCACTGGCTTGCTGTACTGCATTCCTAAAAGACATATCTAGTCAACCTTGGGTCTCAACTACTTTTTATCGTCCAGACATGAATGAGTGTGAGTACTCAGTGGTGATGTCTGTTTGTTAGGAAGTCTTTCTGCCTGTGCTGAAACTGACACGTGATGAAAGAAATCTCTTAAAAGTTGTTTATTATGTAGCCTGTAACAGCTGAGCTCTGTGAATAGAAACAATTTGTAATAAATGAAAACTGGGTACCATTGTGAAAAAAAAAGTGAGGAAGAGGTACACAAGGAGTTGTGGTAGAGAAGTGGTAGAAATATGTAAACACAGTACTCAGGTATGATATCAAAAAAATTTAATTGATGGAATCATCACAAAGTTAACAGGGGTCCCCAAGACATCAACTGTACCTGAAACACTCTTGGCAGTGCATGGTTGCTGGGGAGGGAGACTTATTTTTTACTGGGGGTGTGTGCACTGGTTGGTAGGTTGTCTGTATCCCCAAAATGACCTAAAACCTGTGACCATGTCACCAGAATCAACAGGAGTCAATGGTAACTCTTGCTCCTGACCCTGAACACTGAGTTCCATTTCTGAGACCTACACAGTGTAAGGACAGAACTGACTCCCAAAATTTGTTATTTGACTTCTCCAGGTGCACCACTGATGTGTACAACATTCCCTCACCTACACAAATTCATAAATGATGAAAAAAATCTGGATATCTCATGGAGACAGAAAACAAGAAAGAAAACCAAAATCAAAATTAGTAGAAGGGAATAAGTAATGAAGACAAGAGAAGACATTCATGAAGGAAAGATTCAAACACAACAAAGATGCACAAAACAAAGAACTACTTCATAGAAAGGAGAAACTAAATTGAAAAACCTCCATCCAGACTAACTTAGAAAAAGAGATATAGGTCTCAAATAAAGAATATTATTGCTTTTTAAAAAAAGTCATTAGCACTGATATAGTGAAAATGAAAAAAAGATCATTAGAGATTGTTACGAGAGTATAAACACACAAAGGTTAGAGATTGTTACGAGAGTATAAACACACAAAGGTTAGAGATTGTTACGAGAGTATAAACACACAAAGGTTGGCATCTTAATAGAAATGGGCCTCCCTGTAGATTCACTCAGCACCCTTCACCAAGATACATTCCTGAAGACAATAAATGATGAGGCTTGAGATGTGACTCACCAGTTAAAATACACACAGTGTTTACAGAGGACTGAGTTTGGTTCCAGCATCCATACCAGGCACTTCACAACTGCCTGTAAACACAGTCAGATCCAGTGCTCCTGGCTTCCATAAGGATATGTTCTACCCTCACACAGATACAAATAAACACAGGCACAGAACACACACAGACCAGTAGATGCACAGAATCATACATGAAATGAAACCTTAAGAAAAAACAGTGATTATGAATTCACAATGAAAATCTCACCATAAGAAAATCTCTGAACCACACAGCTCACTGTTGAGCTCCAACATTTAAGGAGAAACAGTCATAAGTCCCATGAAGAACTATAAAGTAATATCTTTAAAAACAACACTCGCAAAAACATGAAAGAAAATAACAGTAAAGCAAATCCAACAATGTCCTAGACAGGTTACGCACTGCAATAACTGTGACTGACTGCAGCCCAAAGGTACGCCAGCAAATGCCGAGGGGTAAATGTGCTGGTTAATCTTTGAACACGATGATCCAGTATTTTACAGAATAATGAGACAGGAACTGTTTACTTATATTTATGTTTTGAGGATTGTGTCTATGCTTGCTTGGTACCATGTACCTGAGCAGAATATAACGGAAGTCAGAGCACACAACAGAAGATGGAAGATTGCACTATAGAAGACAGGAAGCAGACTGTGACCGGAAGGGGCAAGGCACCTCTCCAACTGACTTACTTCTTAGTATAGTCTAGCTTCTAAAGTTCCTGCAATCTCCTCAAGTAGCCCCAGCATCTAGTGAGGAAGCATTTAAAGCATTGAAACCTACAGAGTGTTTTCCACACTCAAACCTTCACATTCTGCTCTTGACCCTAGAGGGTCATGAGCATTTTGGAATGCCAGTTGCATGTAGTTATCTTCATTGCCACCCACACACCCTTCTCTCTAACTTCTCTTTGACACTGTTGGCAATGTTTGAACACCAAGTGAGTGTGTGAATTTTCAGGAGAGATGAGAATAAACATCTGCTTAGCCAGGAAACCCATGAAGAGCAAAGTGACAATTCTACCAAAGTTCAGCCTGGTGAACCAATTATTTTATTGGAGGGTCTAACAGGACTATGAGTGAGGGATTACTAGTGGAGTGTGGATGAGTGGTTACTTACAGGAGCCTGGATAACTCAGGAATAGGTGTACCTGAAAAAAGTTACCCCAGCATGGATGACAACTCATGAAAACTGAAGCCTTGGAGCTCCCTGCAGGGCCTGAAGGCAGTGGGACATGTTAATTGCAAGAGTCTTCTCCAGGCAGCCTCAGCTGGCCAGAGAGCCTCAGGATCCTCCTTCCTTCCTCTAGGAGGGAATGTTTCAATCAGAAGGGACTTGCTTTACAAGAGCAGCTCCAAGCTTCTTGGAAGCAGAAGGCCATTACTTGACACTAGAATGAACTATTGGTCTTTAGCCTGGGAACAGCCCTTCAGAAGATGCTCTTTTTTTATCTGATGTCTTCAGGCCACACAAAAGCCCATGTGCTGTCCCGTGGTAGGAAAAAGCTCCACATTCAGTAAGAACCTGATGCTCATGTGATGTCCCAGGTCCCCTAAGTCAATGATAGTGGATTCCATATGCTCATGATATAATTTCTTTTTTTTTTTATCACTTGCCCTCCTCTAGTGTCCACATCTGACCCTTCTCTTTTTCTTTAAGGCTGTTGCTGATCTTCCCCCTCCATCTACCAGGCTTAAATGAGTTGCTCCAGTTCCCCCAGCCACACATGTGACTGTCCACAGTTAATTAGACTGTGTCTGGTTATCTGCTCTTGGCTTTAGGCAGAGATATGGTTAATGGAGCCAGATTTCCAAACTGTTGTAATATCCACAGGCTTCATTGATTTTTTTTCTTGTTATTTGCAGTTATGTGAAATAGGAGTCAACCTGGCTAAGAACCCATTGATGAGACACATTGATTTTTCCCCCCTCAGGATGCTTAAGAATACCAAGAGAAAATACAAGACCCTAATGAAAATGGAAATATTTTGTCTCTCTGGAGCCTCCATACAGTTTGTATTTCCAACAACTTTCTCTATCTCAGTGTTACAAACTGGTTTTTCCTATTATCTTCTACCAGTTCGATTGTGTCTTTTCATGTAGTATCACTTGTGTTTAATGACCTCACTGTCACCACAGCTGCCATAAGAATTAAAGAAAGTAAATAAAATGGGAGGATGCCAGTATTTGTGTGGTTTTTTTGTTTTGTTTGTTTGTTATATAAAAGGTTAATTTATTTTAAATAAATTTACCATTAATTATCAATGGATACAATTTCAAACATTTATAAACCTTTCATTTTGTAGAAAAATTAATGTTTTCTTAAAATTACTGGAACAGTAACTTACACAGTTAATTGCAATTAACTCAACCTGCCTTTGGATAAATATAACTAAGTTTAAAAGTATCACTGCCATAATAATTTCACAGTATCTTTCTTTATTTATGCCACTTAAGTAGCAAGTATGTCAGTAAAACCCCATAGATTCAATAATTAGAAACAGTAAAATCAGAAGAGGAAGTATAATCTAACATTAATTCCTAATAAAAGTTTTTCTATTAATATATCAATATTTCTATTCTGAAATGATAAAACAAAATAATTAGGGAGCATAATTTTCTTATTTTTTTACTACAGAAAAAATATATTTTTAAAATTGATGTTAGGAAGTTAGGTTAATAAATTATAAAAATAATTCTAATGTTTGAGAAGTTATTGGTTTCACTGTGAGGCATTTACAATGATAATTTTTGCCAGTTATGACATTAATTAGGGATAATTTTTTTCCTATCATAGTAGAAATAACATCTTATTAATAGGTAGTAACATTTGAAAGAGAAATTATTGACTTTATTCACATATTTTTTTCTACTTCGCTTTTGAATTTATATCAATTCCTCAATAGGATCTCATATATTGGAAAACATCAATTCGAAGGACATATTTTACTTGGACTAATACTCATGTTTGAGAACAGTACTTTTACATGCCACAGTTGTTTTTCTTCCAGCTGAGATAACTAAATGATAGAATATAATAAATATAGTTGAAATTGCATTATGGCACATTTTATTTTATTGATACTGAATATATACTTAACTTTCAAATGTTGGATTTTATAAGAAATATTTCCTTCTGGTAAATAATCTGCATAACTGCTGCCCAAAAATGTATACAGCTTGCCCCCTAAATTTATATATATAGTAGCCACTTAAGAACACCCCTGTTATAACTTAATGAATACAATGTGCTTTTAATTTATAAATGGGCTAGCCTCAGTATATAATATGTATGTTATACATACAGAATAAAAAATATAAAAAGGAAAAATGAAAAAAACAGAAAAAGAAAGTATTCTATCCTGTAAGGTACAGACATGATAGTTAGTGAGATAGTGTAAAACACCTGAAAGTTTTCAATATTGGCAAATACTGTTCAGAAAACATCCAAGCTATGAGAACAGCAAATCACTATCAAATAATTCCTTAGGTGGTTCCATTGAAATATTCAGTTATGTTGTGGTCTTCTAATATGTAGAAAAGAAGACATCTGATCTGTTAAAAGCAAACAAATAAGAAGCAACTCATTTTGAAGAAGTTAGTAACAACCCCTTCCTCAGACATGTGTAGGCAAGAGGATCAAATCCATGTCTACCAGCATCTGAATATACTGGATGGCAGATTCCAATTAGATTGGATATGAATCCATCCTAGACCTTACAGAGAATAGCATTAGACATCATGACATTGAGGATGGGTCAGCCCCAAAGGTAACTGCCCCAACCTTAACTGTCAGTATTCAACAACTACACTTAATGTTTCTGGAGCATTTGTTCTCCAGCATTCTCTTTATTTCAACACATAGGTCCACTTGGAGGATCATGCAGCAAGTGGCTTATGAAAAAAAAAATCAGAGTCTATGAATAACATCATTACATTATGAGACAGAATTGTCAGATTTTCTTATTACATAAAAGGCTTACATCTTGGAATCCATGAGGTGCTATTATTTATAGGATACCTGAGATGTACCTTGATCCAATTAACATTACTCGCTAAAAAAAAAAAAGGCCCAAAGGCAGACTACAGAAGATACTAGGATCACCACTTTCTGGAGACTGAGTTGTAACCCAACCAATCGACTTCATCACAGCTTTCTTCCATGTGGAGTAATGAATTTTACTTTGTTCAACATTGATCTGAGGTTCAAATGGCTCCATTGTGACAACTGACATATCCTCAGGTTCGAGACTCCAAATAACAACCTCATCTACAGCACCAGCGGCCATGGCAGCTCCTAGAGTAGTTATTTCAGGCATGGAGGTTTTCACTACTGAAATATACGGAATGTCTGCTTGTAGCTGCATAAGAATTTCATTGTTGGTTATTCCTCCATCTACCTGCCAATGACTGAGTGGAATTCCACCATAGCAGTTCATAGCAACCAAAATCTCTTGGGTTTGGATGGCTTCTAATGCAGCAAAAGTGATATGACATTTATTGGTGAACTGAGTGAGTCAATAGATGAGATGATCCCTCTTCCACTGGGTTCTCAATAATGTGTATATAACCCTGAAAATGCTGGAACAAACTAGCAGCCATAAGAAGTACCTACTTCTTTCACAAGGCTTTAAATATCCTCAGAGGACTTAATAATTCCAAGATTGTCTCTTAGCCAGCAGATTAGAGCACCAGCTCTAGCTACAGAACCTTTCAATGCATAATACGCAGGTTTGTCTCTGCCAAGTTTATAAGCCACAGTGGTGAAAAGGCCATGTTCAGAAAATACGCACTTAATGGCCCGTGTTCCACAATAAGAAGTACCCTGCTCCATATGTGGTTTTAGCCTGTCCATCCTGGAAGCTCATGTGTCCCACCAAAGCAACAAACTGTTCCCCCGAACACCCCATCTTTTTTAGGCCATAGATTTCAGAAGAACTCCAATCATTGGGAAGAATTTCCATTGAAATCCCAAAATCTACAAAGAACTCAAGAAATTAAATGCTAAGAAACCAAATAATCCAATCAAAAAATGGGGGACGGAGCTAAATAGAGAATTCACAAAGGAGGAATCCCTAATGGCCGAGAGACACCTGAAGAAATGCTCAACATTTCATAAGCCACTTGCTGCATGATCCTCCAAGTGGTTCTTTCTTATCTCTGGCCTGCCTTCATGCATCCATTGTGCCATATTCTTCTAATTTTAAGCTGATTTGGGTACATTCATAGGTTGTTCTTCATGTCCATTGATTGTATCCTCTCTCAACAGCTGTGTAAATAACATTAGCAGTGAATGTGTTGGCTCTTAACTCTATGCCGTCACCTCAGATCTTCTAGTTGATTCTACAACTAGAAGGTAGCACTCTCCTGTGGAGGATGACTATGGACATGATCTACTGTAGGTAACCTTGGAGATGAAGGCAAGAAATGGAACAGTGATAAAATCTCTGCTTTGGGTAAACATATATTTTGAGAGACAATGTCCTTATCAATAAAGAATTGCTTTAACTTTTCTCCTTGGTCTCTAGTTATAACCACCATCCTCTTGAGCATTAAACAAGACATGGCTTGTAAAGTAAAATTGACACCAGTGTCCCTAAAATCACCTTATTAGGGCTTCATCTCATCCCTGTATGAGCTTCACCAACTTTTCTTTTCAACACAGGGTTTCTCTGTGTGTACTTTGGCTGTCCTGAAACTCACTCTGTAGACGAGGCTGGCTTTGAACTCACTGAAATCCTCCTGCTTTTGCCTCAAGAGTGCTGGGACTAAAGGTGTGCACCACCACCGCCTGGTTACAGCTTCACTAACTCTTGAATCTGGAGCTGTCCCCATTCTTGACCAATCTCTCCTTCAGAATGCTAAAAGCAGGACAGGAAAGGCTCAGGTTCCTTAGGACAAACCTCCTAATAGACACAATGAATGACTCATTTCTTTTTTAACATTTATTTATTAATTCAAGTTACATCTCAATCATGGCCCCTCACTCCTCCCCTCCTGGTCCCATCCTCCCACTATCTTCCCCTCTATCTCCTATCCTTCTCCTCGGGTAAGGGGGGGCACTTATCAACACCCCTAAGTTCATCAGTCACATGAGGGCTAAGAGACCAATTAGGGTAAAGTGGAATGACCCATTTCTTTTTTTTTTCTTTTTTTCCTTTATTTTTTATTTCTTCAAGTTACATCTCAACCACGGTCCCCTCCCTATTCCCCCTCCAGTCCCACCCTCCCACACTCAACCCCCCATCCTCTTCCCTTTTTTTTTCTTTTAAGTTTAAGGTATATCTTATTTCCCCCTACAGTTTCTCCTTTCAGTCCAACAAATGGCTCTTTTCTTATAATAATAAATACAATACAGTACAACAGAGGTAATTAGGCCACAGTTATGAGGGTTATATGGCTTAACGTACATTCCCAATGACCAGTCCATATGTATTTGGTACATGACTTTAACATTCTACTATCTAAACATCTCCATGAGTTTAAAGTTCTATGTCTGACTCAACATTCATACTAATTGCAACACAATTTTAAAAGTATCTTCTTAGATGTATAACACTCTTTTGACTCCTGAACAACTCAAAATTTAATTATGAGACTTTATCTATCTGTTCTTCAACCACCTCAGAGACCTGATAGGGATAAATATATCTGATTTTGTAGGAAGTACAGGGTCTGCATCTTCCCAAACTAAGAAATGACATACCAGTGGCTGCCTGGACAGTTCCCATTTTCTCTCCATACATTACAGCATCGTTCTTCAGTCGTTTGGCCCCGCTTCTCTGACAGACATTGATTGTAGCGCAGGGGTTATGAAGGACTTACCTACCCTGTCTTGGCAGAGCTAGGCTGGGAATGACCCATTTCTAATGAGTTTCTTTCAATTATTCCAATTTTTCTCTCATTAAAATGACAGACATTATTTCTATCTGTCCTCAAAAAGGGAAGTCTTCTTGACTGTTGGCAGGCCTTGAAGCACATCTCCAGTTAAAAAAAAAGTTAATGGAATAAGTGTAATAAATTATTTTTAAAACATTGATGCATTTTCATAACTGAAAATTGATTGATGTGTGCACAGACCTGTCAATCATTCAGTACCAAAATCTAAAATGCCATACACTATAATTTTGTTTAAGTTACTTTAGGAAATTATCACCTTTACATTTAGAGGGAGATTTTCTTTAAGTGCTATTACTTTCAAGTACTGATGAGAGTTTCCATTGCCTCACCAATCCACAGATTTACATCATATAAAACACACACTCACATTTTCTTTTATATCCCTTTAACAAAAATGAGGAGATTGAAATACTACCACCAAAGGTACTATGAAGTTCACACAGCTTTGACAGGACCAATATCAAGGAGAAGCTTATTGTAGGAAAAAAAGTCTACTGAAATATCATATGAGGATAGAAGTAATTTAAAATATTTTAGATATAGTAAACATATTATTTTAATTTAAATTGCCACTTAGTATGTATAGTATTGTAGAATTAAAAGTTAATTACCTTACCCTATGTAATGTAAAGCTAAAGTTGCAGACAACCAAACACTCCTGCAATTCATGTTCTACTTTCCCTGATTATCAAGAGAAAGTCAACCAAGCAACAAATTGACCAACCAACCAACCAAACTAACCAGTCAACCAACCAACCAGCTAACCAAACAATCAAATTGGCACAAATAACTTCGCAAACCTAATGAATAGTCCTCTCTCTTAAAAATCATTTATGTTTAAAAGATAGTAAACTGGGATTTCCTCCTTCATAAAAATACACCTAATTGGAACTGGGAGATGGCCCAGTGGTGGGTAAAGCACTTGCCATGTAATTGTGAGGAACTGAATTTAAACCACCATAACACACATTGATGCAGGTAGGTAGCCTGTCTATAATCTCAGCACTTGCGAGACCCTGGGGAAAGAGTTAAGGAGAATAGCTCAGCAAGGAAGTTCTTGTTTAAGAGGAAGTCCTCAATTCAAGATATAAGGTGAAGAGTGATAGAGGAAGACACTGGACATCGAGCTCTGGTCTTCACTGACATGTGCACACATATGTGTGAATACGTGTAAGAGCATCCATTTTACCAATGCACATGCAAATCCACATACACCAAATAAAAATTTAAAAAGTATTTTAAATGTCCTATAGCTACTGAATTGTCTTTGCAAAATAGCTTATAAAATATTTTCCATCATGAAAAAAGGAATGCAGGAATTACTGAGGAGACAACTCTGAGACCAAGCAGACCTGGCTCCTTTCTGTCCTGCTTTCTCAGAAGCCAGGCTCTCCCCCTTACTGTTCATCATTCACTGCAACTACATCACCATTTTCTTGGTTGTGTTCCATCTTCCTTTTCCTTCCCTTCCCATTCTAGTTATATGATCTTATTGAAGGGTTCTTCATTTCTGCTGTGTTCTTCATTTTGTTCATTTCCACCTTTGCAGAAGAAAGTTTAGCCAAAATTCTTGGACACATCTTGAGTTCTACCTTCATGGCACCACTTCTGTGTGCTGAATTGACCTCCTTCTTTATCATCTTAGCAGTAAGGCTGATATCAGAGGAGCGTGCAGCCACACATTCCCTAGATTTTTCTATAGGTTGAACATCTGACACAAGGAACTCTTCTAGTTGCAAAACCAAGACTCCTACCTGATACAGTTTCAAGTCACTATTCTGTAAATCCTTCAGATTGGACCATTAATTTTATGTTTATTACTTCATCATTGTCTACCTTTGCAAACATAAAGCTAGCTTTGATAATCCTACAATCCAATTGCTTGGGATTACTTACCTTCTGATTGCAACAGTTAAATAAACAACAAGCACTAACAGGGAAGAGCAGACATAGGGGTTGGTATGACAAGAGGATGAGAGATAGGAGCTGGGCCAGAGTCTCGTGAAGAGCATGACTCAAAGGAGTGATCCTCAGTGCACATCCAAACACAGGAAACCACAGGTCATTCTTCCTGTTTTGATTATCCTTCCTCAAGCACCAGTTTCTCTGTAGTCTTTGTGGTACAACGTGTTTCATACTGAGAACTGACTCAGGACACTCTTCTTTTTGCCATTGATCAGCTCACCACCTCCCATAAGAAGGACGGAAGAAAGATAAGAAAACTTTTGAGACCTCCTTCCCAAAGATATCATCTATTTTTCTCAGTCTGTGACCATATAACTACCCTTTGAGGTGGACAATCCAAGGAGCCTCATATGTTTCTCAGAAGGAGTCATAAAAGTCCTTCATGGCAGCATTGCAGACTGGCAGGCTAGATCGCTGGAAGCCAGTGAACCAAGGTAGCGTCTTCCCTTGTACTTTCTTCCATTGTCCTCTCATCCCAACTATTCAAATATGCTGATATTGTGATATGCCACTCTCCTTGACCTGGCAAGCATAAGGTACAGGAACAGTTTCTAAAAGCTCAGTCGGTACCTCAAGTCACCTGCGTTTCCTGCAATGGAAAGTTTCCATTCTTTTGTACATTTCTTTCTCAGTAGGAAACAGATGGTCTAAAATTGAGTGATTCCAAGTAACACAATTAAGTATAATTTATCAATAATGTACATATTTAGGGAAAGTTACATGAGATGTTGAGTCCATCTCCAAACCAAACAAAGAACACGAAGTGTGGAGCTTTATCAACTGTTGTAAAGTAGAAGTCGTCTCCATCCAGGGCTGGCTGTTGCCGTGATGGCAGGGCACCTGTACTCCACCCCAGGCATTCAGTATTGATTAATTTTGTTCAACAATCCATGGCTCCTGAAATCAGCTTTCCCCAGGGACATAAAGAAGCTCCCTGAAAACTCATTTTTCAAATATAAATTATGTTTTAATGTTTAGTTATACGATAGTAGGTTTATCTATTCCCTTTGTTTTGATTAACTCTCTTAATCTCCCCTTACTTAATATTACTCCAGTCCTCCCCTGGGTAAATATTTCTAGTCCTACATCACTCTTTGTACTTTCATATCTTCCTAAGTCTATTCTTTTGACTTCCTTAAGGCATCCCCTCCCAAAGACCTCATTCTAGTGTCCTGGCTTCCACAGGTAATCCTAAAAGACCACAAAATTTAGAGATTTGATGCTAGGATTCACAGATAAGGGAGCATATATGGACTTTGCCTTTTTGTTGTTCCTAGGGTTTTCCCCTCGATATGATTTTCTTCCAGTTCCAGCCATTTACATGAAAATTTCACAATATAATTTATCTTTATAGCTTAATGATGTCCCATTGTATATAGATACAACATTTCATTGTTTATCCATTAGTTAACAGGCACCTAGGCTGATTTTTCTCTTCTAGTTACTGTGAGTAGAATAGGAAAGAACATGGATAATGAAGGATTATTTTTATTAGGATATACTAGGATAAATGCTAAGGCATGGCAAAGTCAGGGACTGTCTAAGTTAGGGTTACTATTGCTGTGATGAAATAGCATAATCAAAGCAACCAGGGAGGAAAGGGTTTATTTGATTTATGCTACCACAACACAGTTCATTATCAAAGGAAGTCAAGACAGAAACTCAAGCAGGGCAGGAACCTGGACACAGAAGATGTTGCAGAGGCCACAGAGGACTGCCACTTACTGGCTTGGTGCTTATGACTTGCTCAACCTATCTTCTCATAGAACCCAGGACAGCTAGCCCAGAGATGGCACAATTCCTAATGGCCCATCAATAACTAACCAAGAAAATGCCTACAGACTTGTACGCAGTCTGATCTTATGGAGGTATTTTCTCTTATATTCTGGTTGTGAGCCTAGCCTTTAATGGCTGAGCCATCTCTCCAGCCATAAGCTAATTTCTCAGTTGAGGCTCCCTCCTCTTGATGACTCCAGCATGTCAAATTGACATAAAACTAGCCAGTACAGGTACTATAATAGTTCTATCTCATTTTCTGAAGAATCAGCCTATTTATTGCTATAGTAGTACTACCAGGTTATATTCTCACCAACAACAGTAAATTAACATTCTTCTTTCTCCATATCCTCATCAACATTATTTGTTCTTTAGATTCTTGGTGATAACCACTATTCCTGGGATAAGATAGAATCTCAAGGCAACATTAATCTACATTTTCCTGATGCCCACTGACATTGAACCGTTTTCAAAATGTTCACAGATACTCATATTTATTCTTTGGAGATGTGTCTGTTCAAAACTATGGTTCTTTCCTTGATTGAGTTGCTTGTTTCTTGATGTTTAACTCTTTGAAATCTTTATGTTTTCTGGAAACCGATCTTCTGCTGTATGTATAGCAAGCCAATTGTGTTGTTTTTACTTCAATCAGGTATTAATTCCTGTCTTCCTTAAGTTCATTCAGGTATTTATTCATTTCCTCTTTGTATTCCTTGAACTCCTGAATATGCTTGTAACTAGTCTTTTGAATACTGTGTCTTAAAGTTCATCTAAATTATACTCACTGGGAGTACATACTATAGGATTCATGATCTTTAGGAGAGACATATTATTTTTATTTTTCATATTGTTTGTAAATTTGTAACAGGACCTAGGCATCTAGAGTTTCATACTTAGTTATGACTTTTGGTAGAAGTTTTTGGCCACTTTTTGGAGTTCTCACATGAGCCATGGCTACATAGTTTGGGAGAATCCAAAAGGAACAAAGTTTGGGGGGATGGCATGTCTTTCCAAGCACTTCTGAGTTTCTACAAAGAAGGCTAAGGTAGGGTATCTATCTGGAAAGCTAGAGTAATCCCTAGAGTGTATAAACAGGAAAAGTGGCTTTTATCAAGAGAGTTGTGACATTTGATTGGCAGTTATATTCTTTTGGGAGTGGAAAATTATCTTTCTTTGTTCTTCCAACTCTAAGATGTTTACACAGAACTCTGTTCTTTTGTTGATAGGTTTTACTTTGCAAGTAAACAGTCAGATGTTCCTGCAGCCTTGAACATCAGTATTCTTTATGTGTCCTCTTCTTCTGACACTTGTCACTGCATTTGTAATGTTTAGGTTCTTTTTTATTCATGTCCATTTGGAATACCTCAATTGTTGGAATAACCCTAAAGATTTATAGATTAAAGAAAACCTTTAATGCTATAACATCATGGAATTGGTTTCCTGTGCTGTAGTCTGCATCTCAGACCCATGCTTTGTACAAGGGATACCTAGGGTCTCCAAAGTTGAGATTTTCTTTCCTAATTTTCCCTTTTCCCTATCTTCATTCCTTGCTTGCTTGTTTGCTTCTTTTCTTTCTTTTTTTCCTTATTTCTTTGATGATTTCTGTTTCTTCAGCCCAGGCTTTTTGGAACTCACTATGTACTTTAGACTGTCCTTGAACTCATCAAAATCTTCCTGGCCGAACATCAAGAGTCTGGTGTTCCACAAGTAAGCTATCATGTGTGGTAGATGGTTTCTCTTACATCTGTCTCCCTCTACAGATGTGGCTGTGTCACAATGTCCTCTATATAACACAGTTGTCACTTCTTTTCTTTTTCTTCAAATTTGCCTTTTCATTCCTCAAGAGTATTAGGAATTCGGTTAATCTCAGAATCAATGCCTAAATTCTGTGCTGAAACTCTGCTAGGTCATCAATATGGCCATTTATTGGACATTCCTGGGTTAGGGAGTCACAAAATTTATCATTGGCCATCTTACAGCATAAGCCATTCTTTCAATCACACTAAAACTTCCTCTGACAGAACCACAAGCAATAATATTTTCTTCATTTTTCTATGTGTTTTGTGGTACTTATGTTACTCTAAAGTATTTGCAAAAACATTTAATCTAATTTTGTAGCTACCCAAATTTACCATTAATTAATTTATTTGTGAGTAATGATCACATATATAAAACTATATGTGGCATATACACATATATAATATATATAATTTCTTTTTTCAATTTTTTAAATAAATTTATTTATTTGTTGCTTCAGGTTATAGCTCCATCATATTGTCCTCTTTTCCCCTTTCCCAGCCCTGCCCTCCCTCCGTCTACCCCCTAACCTTTCCATCCTACTCCTCTGGAGTGGAGTGTCCCTACATAGCAGTCCTCCACCCCAGTTCAGCATTCAGATGAGGGCCAAGAGCCTCCTCATACACTGGGGGGGGGAGCTACAAGGCAGTACCACCAGTGAAAAGTGTCTCAATGACAGGGAGAAAAAACAAAACAAAAAAAGTCTATGTCCATGTTCCCTTTGGTGCATTGGCTGTAGTATAGACATCCTGTACTATATAGCTAAAATCTGACTATAAGTGAATAGATGCCATGTGCATCCTTCTGAGTCTGGGTTAGCTCACTCAGTATGAGTGTCTCTAGTTCCGTCCATTTGGCTGCAAATTGCATAATTTCATTGTTTCTGATAGCTGAGTAGTATTCCATTGTGTAGATGTACCACAGTTTTTTAATCCATTCTTTGGTTGAAGGACATCTGGTTTGTTTCCAGTTTCTAGCTATTACAAATAAGGCTGCTATGAACATAGATGAGGAAACTTCCTTGTATTCGGTGAGGATGACTGGATGTATACCCAGAAGTGGTGTGACTGGGTCCTGAGGCAAAGCTATTCCAAGTTTTCTAAGATAGCGCCATACTGACCTCCACAGTGGTTGCACAAGCCTGCACTCCCACCAGCAATGGAGGAGGGTTCCCCTTTCTCTACACCCTTGCCAGCATGTGCTGTCATTTAAGCTTTTGATCTTAGCCATTCTGACAGGTGTGAAATGGAATCTCAGAGTCGTCTTGAGTTGCATTTCTCTAATGATTAAGGATGCTGAGCATTTCTTCAAGTATCTCTCAGCAATTAGGGTTTCCTCCTTTGTGAGTTCTCTATTTAGCTCTGCACCCCATTTTTGATTGGATTATTTGGTTTCTTGGTATTTAATTTCTTGAGTTCTTTGTGAATTTTTAATATTAGCCCTCTGTCAGATGTGGGGTGGGTGAAGATTTTTTTCCCAAACTGTAGGCTGCCGTTTTGTTCGAATGACAGTGTCTTTTGTCTTACAGAAGATTTTCAGTTTCATGGGGTCCCATTTATTGATTGTTGGTCTTAGGTCCTGAGCTGTTAGTGTTCTGTTCAGGAAGTTGTCACCTGTGCCAATGATTTCAAGGGTTTTTCCAACTTTCTCTTCTAGTAGATTTAGTGTGTCAGGCCTTATGTTAAGGTCTTTGATCCACTTGGACTTAATTTTTGTACAAGGTGATAAGTATGAGTCTAATTTCATTCTTTTACACTGGACATCCAGTTGGACCAGCACCATTTGTTGAAGATGCTGTCCTTTTTCCATTGTGCAGTCTTGGCTTCTTTGTCAAAAATTAGGTGGCCTTGGGGGGGGTCCATTTCTGGGTCTTCAATTCAATTCCATTGACCTACTGGTCTGTTTCTATACCAGTACCATGCTGTTTTTACTACTATTGCTCTGTAGTACAGCTTGGAATCTGGAATGGTGATACCTCCAGATGTTTTTTTTTTTTTTATTGTACAGGAATGATTTAGCTATTCTGGGCTTTTTGTTGTTCCATATGAAATGGAGAATAGCTTTTTCCAGGTCTATAAAGAATTGTGTTGGTATTTTGATAAGAATTGCATTGAATCTATATATTGCTTTTGGTAGGATGGCCATTTTTATTATGTTGATCCTACCTATCCATGAGCATGGGAGATCTTTCCATCTTCTAAAGACCTCTTCAATTTCTTTCTTCAAGGGCTTGAGGTTCTTGTTGTACAGGTCCTTTACTTGCTTGGTTAGAGTTACCCCCAGGTATTTTATATTGTTTTTGGCTATTGTGAAATGGGTTGTTTCCCTTATTTCTTTCTCAGCCCATTTGTTTGTTGTATAAAGAAGGGCTTCTGATTTTTTTGAATTAATTTTGTATCCAGCCACTTTGCTGAAGGTGTTTATCAGCAGTAAGAGTTCTCTGGTGGAATTTTTGGGGTCACTTATGTACACTATCATATCATCTGCAAATAGGAATAATTTGACTTCTTCGTTTCTAATTATTATCCCCTTGATCCCCTTGAGTTGTCTTATTGCTCTAGCAAGAACTTCAAGTACTATATGGAAGAGATATGGTGAAAGTGGACATCCTTGTCTTGTCCTTGAGTTTAGAGGAAATGCTTCAAGCTTCTCTCCATTTAATTTGATGTTGGTCATTGGCTTGCTGTATATTGCCTTTATTATTTCTAGGCATGGTCTTTGTATACCCATTCTCTCCAGAACTTTTAGCAAGAATGGGTGCTAGATTTTGTCAAATTTTTTTTCCACATCTAGCGAGATAATTGTTTTTTCTTTCATCTTGTTTATATGGTGAATTACGTTGATAGAATTTTGTATGTTAAAACATCTCTGCATTCCTGGGATGAAGCCTCTTTGATCATGGTGTATGATACTTTTGATGTGTTCTTGAATTTTCCTCTGTTTTCTTGGGTGTAGTTATCTTCTCTGGATTGGAATTTTCCTTCTAGGATTTTCTGTAGGGCTGGGTGTAAGGGTTAGATAAATTAGATTTAGAAAATATATAGGAGTTTCTTATACTGTCTCTTAATTCGGGGCCTGAAGAGCATTATCAGCATGAAGTCAGCAAAAACAGGAAAGACTCAATAGACTGAAAAACAAGTATGAAGTCAGCAAAAACAGGAAAGACTCAATAGCCGGAAAAACAAGTTTGAAGTCAGGAAAACAGGAAAGACTCAATAGAATTGAAGAAACAAAGTATCTGGCCTGACATTGTTTTCAGCTGCTAAGTGGGCGGAGCCCAAATTAAGCTGAAACAGAGTTCTTCCTATTTGAGGACAGTGCGTGGAGCCGAGAAGAGAAGAGGCCCCTGATGCTAGAGAGCTCCAAGAGTCCTGCTGAAAAAAGGGCTGGCCATTGATGGCCAGCTCTCTCCCTGAAGCAGAAAGAAGCGGTGAGCAAAGAAAGCCTGAGCAAGACACCAAAAGGCCAAGGACTGGACCCTGTGGCTCAGCTTTTGCCTAGAGGGGTTTGATATGTCCAAACAGTGGCCTAAAGGAAACGGTGCCTGGCTTTAAGGACTGAGGCAGAGCAGCTGAGTTCCTGTTTCAAAAGAAGTAAGTTGGCCTGCAGACGCCTGGGGTCTCCCACAGAGAAGAAAGCATGAAGCCTTATTTAAGGTGAGACTGCAATAAGCAACTACCCTGACGAACCTGCATCTGAGAGATCCAGAAAAAAGGACTGCTAAGTGCGTTAAAGAATCTACAACAAAGACTGTATTCCTGACGATTGAGGACCTGCCCCAGAGACTGTATCATTCTAAAAGGTTATGAAAGTAGTTGTTATAATTATCAATAGGTTTAGTGGATAGGTTAAAGGGGTTGTAGGAATTTATAGGATTAATAGTTAAGAAATTGTTGGTGTTTGTTATAAGTGAATTTAGTAATAAATAAATAAGTGTTAAATAATAATTTAAAAGTTCGGTTACAGCTAGGTTTGTGGGGAGATATTGTTTAAATTTGATTTTGTCATGGAATATCTTGTTTTCTCCATCTATGTTGATAGAGAGTTTTGCTGGGTATAGTAGTCTGGCTGGGCACCTATGTTCTTTCAGAGCTTGTAGGACATCTGTCCAGGCCCTTCTAGCTTTTAAAGTTTCTGAGGAGAAGTCAGGTGTAATTCTGATGGGTCTGCCATTATATGTTACTTGACCTTTTTCTCTTACAGCTTTTAATATTCTTTCTTTGTTCTGTACATTTGGAGTTTCAATTATTATGTGGTGTGAGGAGTTTCTTTTCTGATCTAATCTATTTGGTGTTCTGTAAGCCTCTTGGTTTTTCCTTTACTCATCATTTCCCTGGTTGGGATAGTACTAAATGCCATAGTGTTGTGGTTCCTGGGCTTCCAGATGCACAGGAATGCCTTCTATGTCTACATCCTCAACCTGACCAGGGCTGACTTTTTCTTCCTGTTTTGTATTTTTTATTGTGCCTTCTTGCTATCCTTTACATTTTCTACTCCATTTTCATCCATATCCCTTTGTTGTTTTTTTATGTTGTTCCAAAATTTGCTTATTTTTTGGCCTGAGCATTCTCAGCACCATTAGCATTGAACACTGCCTGTCTGTCATGTGGCCCATCTGGTATCACTGCCAATGTCAGAGACACAAATCAGCTGTCACCAGCATCTTGCTTTGGGCTCTGTCCCTGCTGTTGGGTCTCCTGGAAAGGAATACATGTGGCTTACTGTTTAATAGTTTTGACTATTTTTGGTGTCAGACATTTTATTTCATCATGACCCCATGATCAGTTGTTTTATTTGTAGTTCTCTGTGGGTTCAGCCTCATCCTGCTTGTCAGGATCTTCTGTGGCTCACAGAGGATTCCTGTGACCAGGCTGTATGTGACCATTGCACTCACAGTGCTGTTCTTCCTGATCTTTGGTCTTCCCTTTGGGATCTACTGGCTCCTTGAACAATGGATTTTACATTTGTATTATGATGAATTTTGTAGCTTTTATCTTGAGGCACTATTCCTGTCGTGTATTAACAGTTGTGCCAACCCCATCATTTACTTCTTCATTGGCTCCATCAGGCACCACAGGTTCCAGTGGAAGACTCTGAAACTGCTTCTGCAGAGAGCCATGCGGACACTCCTGAGGAGAAACAAGGCGGAGAGAGAGGCCCTTCAGGAAATCCTGAATAACTTGGAAATAGTCTAGTATATCAGTAGAGAGCTGCTTTGATCAGACAGAAATGGTTTTGAGAGAGAAATTACTTTTCTTATCTGTGTGAGCTATTTTCACAACCTGTTCAGTTTGTTACCTGATCTTCAATCAGTTAATAAAAAGAACAATTATTTTTGTGACTATTGAGTGATATAGAACTTGTTATACAAATACTGACTGCAGCCTTTCTGGAGCTCTCTTACTCAGGACTTCACCATCGGCTTTTCATGTGACTTCTCAAAGGTGTTCTGGGGCCAAGAACTGTTCCTACTGTTGACAAATTATACATCAGAAGATTTAAAAAGTACAAGAAAGTGTCACATTTCTTTAATCATTGAAAATTATACTGCTTAAACAAATGGCAGATCTTACATGAATTCTTTAAAAACAACCACCCATTTCTCAGTGTTTCAAGAGTTAAACAAATGCGACGGGGGCCAAGATGGCAGCGAACTGCACGGACGCATTTTGAATGTGGGAGAGAAGAGCCATAGAAAACACAGAGTTGTGGGACACTGTGCAAAAACCGGAGGGTCTGGCCCCTCCGGGAACACGCACAGCTCCCAAGGGACTGTTAAAAGTCCCAGGGCAAGGCTTTCCCCCATCTCTCGCAGACACGGAAGCCACTAAATCCGGGATTCGGGAACTCCCATTTGGAGAGGCGCCTGGTAAGATCGATCCCAACACACAGCAGGCAGAATCAAAGGCTACATGGCGATCGCACACTAGCCTACTGGGATTCCCACACCTCAGGAAGACCTTATAACTATTTAGGAAATTTTGCAGAATAGTTGAAGTCTTGTGGGTTTTTGTTTGTTTGTTTGTTTGTTTTTTCTAGACAAAGAAAAAGGGCGCTCAGCGGGTGATCAGCAGCCGCTCGAGCAGGAGCGGAAGGTGGGCAGGCAGAGCAGTTGGAGAGGGAAGCAGACGCTGGCGGGAGGGGCCGAAGCTCCGCCCACCCACGGCAAAGCAGCTAGGGCGGGAGGCCGGTTCAGAAGGCAGGAGGGGCCGAAGCTCTGCCCACCAGGGCGGAGCAGATAGGGAGGGAAGCGGCCAGGCCTGTGGTGGAGAAGCCTAGTGGGTAATCAGAAGCCAGGGGACCATAGCTGTATTTGGGTAAACCCAGACACATTAGGTGTGGAGCTGGGCCCTGTCAGCCTCCGTGACGACAAACAAAGCCCACAAAATCTGTGCCTGGGCAAAGAGGTCCATACCATTAGAACCATTGAAGGCTGATCACTCAGTGTGCAAAATAGAGAAGTCTGAACTGGGAGCAGTGTAACAATCCCGGACCATTACTCACTACCTGGGAATAGGCTGCACCAGCTCACAACGATTCAGGCTATTAAAACCACAGTGGCCCTGAGATCACCCTGTAAGCAAGGACAGATAGCCAAGCAATTCAACTCCTTCACCAAAGCATCCCCTGTGGATCCAAACAGAAAACGACAAGAACAGACAGCTAAACACACACACATGGACAAAGGTCCAAGAAAAAATAGAAATCAAGGAAATATGACTCCAACAAAGCAGAATTATCCTAGCTCATCCAATTTGGATGACCTCCCACCAACAGTAACACATGAAAACGATGACAATTCTGCATTATGGAAAATGATAGAGTCCCTTCAAGAAGAACTTAAATCTATGAAGGTATTCAAAGAAGCCACAATTTTACAAGCCAAAAGAATGAACAATACCATTAAAGAGCTCCAAGCCAAGGTGACAGAGCTTGAACAGGAAAAAGACAAAGCAATGAAAGATTTTCAGACAAAAACAAGTAAGCTGGAGAAGGAAATGTACAAAATGAACAATACCATACAAGACATGAAAATAGAAATAGAAACAATAAAGAAAACACAGTCAGAGTTAAAAGAGGAAGTGGAGAACCAAGGGAAGAGAACAGGAACTACGGATGCGAGTATCAACAATAGGATGTAAAAGATGGAAGACAGGATCTCAGGCATGGAAGATTCGATGGAAGAAATCAGTACAACATCCAAAGAAAATGAGAAGGCTAAAAAATCTCTCACCCACAACATCCAAGAAATCAAGGACTCAATGAAAAGACGGAACCTAAGAATCATAGGCATAGAGGAAAGAGAAGACTCCCGACTCCAAGGTCCAGGAAATATCTTCAACAAAGTCATAGAAGAAAACTTCCCAAACCTGAAAAAAAGAGATGCCAATAAAAATCCTACAGGCTTACAGAACACCGAACAGATTAGATCAGAAAAGAAACTCCTCTCTCCACATAATAATTGAAACACCAAATGTACAGAACAAAGAAAGGATATTAAAAGCTGTAAGAGAAAAAGGACAAGTCACATACAATGGCAGACCCATCAGAATTACACCTGACTTCTCCTCAGAAACTTTAAAAGCTAGAAGGGCCTGGACAGATATCCTACAAGTCCTGAGAGATCATAGGTGCCCAGCCAGACTACTATACCCAACAAAACTCTCTATCAACATAGATGGAGAAAACAAGATATTCCATGACAAAATCAAATTTAAACAATATCTCCCCACAAACCCAGCCCTACAGAAAATCCTTGAAGGAAAATTCCATCCCAGAGAAGAAAACTTCACCCAAGAAAACAAAGGGAATAGAAAACCCCTCAGCAACTAAACCAAAAGAGACACAGGACCATCACCAATACCAAACTAATGGGAAACAACAACCCCAGGTCACTAATATCCATCAACATCCATGGTCTCAACTCCCCAATAAAAAGACACAGATTTACAGAGTGGATCCGCAAGCAAGACCTGTCCCATTGCTGCATACAAGAAACACATCTCACTACCAAAGATAGTCACTACCTCAGAGTAAAGGGCTTGGAAAAGGTTTTCCAAGCAAATGGACCCAGAAAGCAAGCTAGAGTAGGCATCCTAATATCAAACAAAACAGATATCCAACTGAAGTTAATGAAAAAAGACAAAGAAGGGCATTATATACGCATTAAAGGGAATATTCATCAAGAGGAAATCTCAATACTGAACATCTATGCCCCAAATAACAAGGCACCTACTTTTGTAAAAGAAACACTTCTAAAACTTAAATTGCACATTGATCACAACACATTAGTAGTGGGAGACTTCAACACCCCACTCACAACAATGGACAGATCATCAAGACAGAAGACAAACAGAGAAATATTGAGTCTAACAGAGATCGTGAAACAAATGGACCTAACAGATATCTACAGAACGTTTCACTCAAACACAAAGGAATACACCTTTTTCTCAGCACCCCACGGAACCTTCTCCAAAATCGACCATATAGTTGGACACAAAGACAGCCTCAACAGATACAAGAAAATTGAAATAACCCCTTGTATCTTATCAGACCACCACGGAATAAAGCTGGTCTTCAACAG